>CM064515.1:16263202-16767132 GCA_032716605.1 Paralithodes platypus | reverse complement strand
CGTCCCCCCCCAGCAGTGGTGGGTGGCACCCGTTCGTCCCCCCCCAGCAGTGGTGGGTGGCACCCGTTCGTCCCCCCCAGCAGTGGTGGGTGGCACCCGTTCGTCCCCCCCCCCAGCAGTGGTGGGTGGCACCCGTTCGTCCCCCTCCAGCAGTGGTGGGTGGCACCCGTTCGTCCCCCCCCACCAGTGGTGGGTGGCACCCGTTCGTCCCCCCCCCAGCAGTGGTGGGTGGCACCCGTTCGTCCCCCCCCCAGCAGTGGTGGGTGGCACCCGTTCGTCCCCCCCAGCAGTGGTGGGTGGCACCCGTTCGTCCCCCCCAGCAGTGGTGGGTGGCACCCGTTCGTCCCCCCCCAGCAGTAGTGGGTGGCACCCGTTCGTCCCCCCCCAGCAGTGGTGGGTGGCACCCATTCGTCCCCCCCCAGCAGTGGTGGGTGGCACCCGTTCGTCCCCCCCCAGCAGTGGTGGGTGGCACCCGTTCCTCCCCCCCCAGCAGTGGTGGGTGGCACCCGTTCGTCCCCCCCCCCAGCAGTGGTGGGTGGCACCCGTTCGTCCCCCCCCAGCATGGTGGGTGGCACCCGTTCGTCCCCCCCCAGCAGTGGTGGTGGCACCCGTTCGTCCCCCCCCAGCAGTGGTGGGTGGCACCCGTTCGTCCCCCCCCAGTAGTGGTGGGTGGCACCCGTTCGTCCCCCCCAGCAGTGGTGGGTGGCACCCGTTCGTCCCCCCCCCCAGCAGTGGTGGGTGGCACCCGTTCGTCCCCCCCAGCAGTGGTGGGTGGCACCCGTTCGTCCCCCCCCAGCAGTGGTGGGTGTCACCCGTTCGTCCCCCCCCCAGCAGTGGTGGGTGGCACCCATTCGTCCCCCCCCAGCAGTGGTGGGTGGCACCCGTTCGTCCCCCCCCAGCAGTGGTGGGTGGCCCCCGTTCGTCCCCCCCCAGCAGTGGTGGGTGGCACCAGTTCGTCCCCCCCCCAGCAGTGGTGGGTGGCACCCGTTCGTCCCCCCCAGCAGTGGTGGGTGGCACCCGTTCGTCCCCCCCAGCAGTGGTGGGTGGCACCCGTTCGTCTCCCCCCAGCAGTGGTGGGTGGCACCCGTTCGTCCCCCCCCCAGCAGTGGTGGGTGGCACCCGTTCGTCCCCCCCCAGCAGTGGTGGGTGGCACCCGTTCGTCCCCCCCCAGCAGTGGTGGGTGGCACCCGTTCGTCCCCCCCCAGCAGTGGTGGGTGGCACCCGTTCGTCCCCCCCCCAGCAGTGGTGGGTGGCACCCGTTCGTCCCCCCCCAGCAGTGGTGGGTGGCACCCGTTCGTCCCCCCCCAGCAGTGGTGGGTGGCACCCGTTCGTCCCCCCCCAGCAGTGGTGGGTGGCACCCGTTCGTCCCCCCCCCAGCAGTGGTGGGTGCACCCGTTCGTCCCCCCCCAGCAGTGGTGGGTGGCACCCGTTCGTCCCCCCCCAGCAGTGGTGGGTGGCACCCGTTTGTCCCCCCCCAGCAGTGGTGGGTGGCACCCGTTCGTCCCCCCCAGCAGTGGTGGGTGGCACCCGTTCGTCCCCCCCCCCCAGCAGTGGTGGGTGGCACCCGTTCGTCCCCCCCCAGCAGTGGTGGGTGGCACCCGTTCGTCCCCCCCAGCAGTGGTGGGTGGCACCCGTTCGTCCCCCCCCAGCAGTGGTGGGTGGCACCCGTTCGTCCCCCCCAGCAGTGGTGGGTGGCACCCGTTCATCCCCCCCAGCAGTGGTGGGTGGCACCCGTTCGTCCGCCCCCAGCATGGTGGGTGGCACCCGTTCATCCCCCCCCCCAGCAGTGGTGGGTGGCACCCGTTCGTCCCCCCCCAGCAGTGGTGGGTGGCACCCGTTCGTCCCCCCCCAGCAGTGGTGGGTGGCACCCGTTCGTCCCCCCCCAGCAGTGGTGGGTGGCACCCGTTCGTCCCCCCCCAGCAGTGGTGGGTGGCACCCGTTCGTCCCCCCCCAGCAGTGGTGGGTGGCACCCGTTCGTCCCCCCCCAGCAGTGGTGGGTGGCACCCGTTCGTCCCCCCCCAGCAGTGGTGGGTGGCACCCGTTCGTCCCCCCCCAGCAGTGGTGGGTGGCACCCGTTCGTCCCCCCCCCAGCAGTGGTGGGTGGCACCCGTTCGTCCCCCCCCAGCAGTGGTGGGTGGCACCCGTTCGTCCCCCCCCAGCAGTGGTGGGTGGCACCCGTTCGTCCCCCCCCAGCAGTGGTGGGTGGCACCCGTTCGTCCCCCCCAGCAGTGGTGGGTGGCACCCGTTGTCCCCCCCCAGCAGTGGTGGGTGCACCCGTTCGTCCCCCCCCCAGCAGTGGTGGGTGGCACCCGTTCGTCCCCCTCCAGCAGTGGTGGTTGGCACCCGTCCGTCCCCCCCCCCAGCAGTGGTGGGTGGCACCCGTTCGTCCCGGGTGGGTGGGTGGGCTAACGTGGGGGCTATTCAGGGCTACATGGGTGGGTGGCTATCCAGGGATACGTGGGTGGGTGGGCTATTCAGGGCTAGAGGGGTGGGTGGGCTATTCAGGGCTATGTGGGTGCACCCATTCGCCTCCCCCCCAGCAGTGGTGGGTGGCACCCGTTCGTCCCCCCCCAGCAGTGGTGGGTGGCACCCGTTTGTCCCCCCCCAGCAGTGGTGGGTGGCACCCGTTCATCCCCCCCAGCAGTGGTGGGTGGCACCCGTTCGTCCCCCCCCAGCAGTGGTGGGTGGCACCCGTTCGTCCCCCCCCAGCAGTGGTGGGTGGCACCCGTTCGTCCCCCCCCAGCAGTGGTGGGTGGCACCCGTTCGTCCCCCCCCAGCAGTGGTGGGTGGCACCCTTTCGTCCCCCCCCAGCAGTGGTGGGTGTCACCCTTTCGTCCCCCCCCCAGCAGTGGTGGGTGGCACCCGTTCGTCCCCCCCCAGCAGTGGTGGGTGGCACCCGTTCGTCCCCCCCCCAGCAGTGGTGGGTGGCACCCGTTCGTCCCCCCCCAGCAGTGGATAGGGTCACCCGTTCGACCCCCCCAGCAGTGGTGGGTGGCACCCGTTCGTCCCCCCCCAGCAGTGGTGGGTGGCACCCGTTCGTCCCCCCCCCAGCAGTGGTGGGTGGCACCCGTTCGTCCCCCCAGCAGTGGTGGGTGGCACCCGTTCGTCCCCCCCCAGCAGTGGTGGGTGGCACCCGTTCGTCCCCCCCCAGCAGTGGTGGGTGGCACCCGTTTCGTCCCCCCTCAGCTGTGGGTGGTGGCTCCCCTTCGGTCCCCCCCAACCATGGCGGGTGGCACCCCGTTCACCCCCCCCAGCAGTGGTGGCGGGCGCCCGTTCGTCCCCCCAGCAAGGGTGGGTGGCACCCCTTTCGTCCCCCCCCAGCAGTGGTGGTGGCACCCGTTCGTCCCCCCCCAGCAGTGGTGGGTGGCACCCGTTCGTCCCCCCCCAGCAGTGGTGGGTGGCACCCGTTCGTCCCCCCCCAGCAGTGGTGGGTGGCACCCGTTCGTCCCCCCCCAGCAGTGGTGGGTGGCACCCGTTCGTCCCCCCCCAGCAGTGGTGGGTGGCACCCGTTCGTCCCCCCCCAGCAGTGGTGGGTGGCACCCGTTCGTCCCCCCCCCAGCAGTGGTGGGTGGCACCCGTTCGTCCCCCCCCCAGCAGTGGTGGGTGGCACCCGTTCGTCCCCCCCCAGCAGTGGTGGGTGTCACCCGTTCGTCCCCCCCAGCAGTGGTGGGTGGCACCCGTTCATCCCCCCCCCCCCCCCCCCCCAGCAGTGGTGGGTGGCACCCGTTCGTCCCCCCCCAGCAGTGGTGGGTGGCACCCGTTCGTCCCCCCCAGCAGTGGTGGGTGGCACCCGTTCGTCCCCCCCCCAGCAGTGGTGGGTGGCACCCGTTCGTCCCCCCCAGCAGTGGTGGGTGGCCCCCTTTCGTCCCCCCCCCAGCAGTGGTGGGTGGCACCCGTTCGTCCCCCCCCAGCAGTGGTGGGTGGCACCCGTTCGTCCCCCCCCCAGCAGTGGTGGGTGGCACCCGTTCGTCCCCCCCAGCAGTGGTGGGTGGCACCCGTTCGTTCCCCCCCCAGCAGTGGTGGGTGGCACCCGTTCGTCCCCCCCAGCAGTGGTGGGTGGCACCCGTTCGTTCCCCCCCAGCAGTGGTGGGTGGCACCCGTTCGTCCCCGCCCAGCAGTGGTGGGTGGCACCCGTTCGTCTCCCCCCAGCAGTGGTGGGTGGCACCCGTTCGTCCCCCCCAGCAGTGGTGGGTGGCACCCGTTCGTCCCCCCCCAGCAGTGGTGGGTGGCACCCGTTCGTCCCCCCCCAGCAGTGGTGGGTTGGCACCCGTTCGTCCCCCCCCAGCAGTGGTGGGTGGCACCCGTTCGTCCCCCCCCCAGCAGTGGTGGTGGCACCCGTTCGTCCCCCCCCAGCAGTGGTGGGTGGCACCCGTTCGTCCCCCCCCAGCAGTGGTGGGTGGCACCCGTTCGTCCCCCCCCAGCAGTGGTGGGTGGCACCCGTTCGTCCCCCCCCAGCAGTGGTGGGTGGCACCCGTTCGTCCCCCCCAGCAGTGGTGGGTGGCACCCGTTCGTCCCCCCCCAGCAGTGGTGGGTGGCACCCGTTCGTCCCCCCCCAGCAGTGGTGGGTGGCACCCGTTCGTCCCCCCCCAGCAGTGGTGGGTGGCCCCCGTTCGTCCCCCCCCCAGCAGTGGTGGGTGGCACCCGTTCGTCCCCCCCCAGCAGTGGTGGGTGGCACCCGTTCGTCCCCCCCCAGCAGTGGTGGGTGCACCCGTTCGTCCCCCCCCAGCAGTGGTGGGTGGCACCCGTTCGTCCCCCCCCAGCAGTGGTGGGTGGCACCCGTTCGTCCCCCCCCAGCAGTGGTGGGTGGCACCCGTTCGTCCCCCCCAGCAGTGGTGGGTGGCACCCGTTCGTCCCCCCCCCAGCAGTGGTGGGTGGCACCCGTTCGTCCCCCCCCAGCAGTGGTGGGTGGCACCCGTTCGTCCCCCCCCAGCAGTGGTGGGTGGCACCCGTTCGTCCCCCCCCAGCAGTGGTGGGTGGCACCCGTTCGTCCCCCCCCAGCAGTGGTGGGTGGCACCCGTTCGTCCCCCCCAGCAGTGGTGGGTGGCACCCGTTCGTCCCCCCCCCAGCAGTGGTGGGTGGCACCCGTTCGTCCCCCCCCAGCAGTGGTGGGTGGCACCCGTTCGTCCCCCCCCAGCAGTGGTGGGTGGCACCCGTTCGTCCCCCCCCAGCAGTGGTGGGTGGCACCCGTTCGTCCCCCCCCAGCAGTGGTGGGTGGCACCCGTTCGTCCCCCCCCAGCAGTGGTGGGTGGCACCCGTTCGTCCCCCCCCAGCAGTGGTGGGTGGCACCCGTTCGTCCCCCCCCAGCAGTGGTGGGTGGCACCCGTTCGTCCCCCCCCAGCAGTGGTGGGTGGCACCCGTTCGTCCCCCCCCAGCAGTGGTGGGTGGCACCCGTTCGTCCCCCCCCAGCAGTGGTGGGTGGCACCCGTTCGTCCCCCCCCAGCAGTGGTGGGTGGCACCCGTTCGTCCCCCCCCAGCAGTGGTGGGTGGCACCCGTTCGTCCCCCCCCAGCAGTGGTGGGTGGCACCCGTTCGTCCCCCCCCAGCAGTGGTGGGTGGCACCCGTTCGTCCCCCCCCAGCAGTGGTGGGTGGCACCCGTTCGTCCCCCCCCCAGCAGTGGTGGGTGGCACCCGTTCGTCCCCCCCCAGCAGTGGTGGGTGGCACCCATTCGTCCCCCCCCAGCAGTGGTGGGTGGCACCCGTCGTCCCCCCCCAGCAGTGGTGGGTGGCACCCGTTCGTCCCCCCCCCAGCAGTGGTGGGTTGCACCCGTTGGCTTCCCCCCAGCAGTGGTGGGTGCACCCGTTCGTCCCCTCCCCAGCAGTGGTGGGTGGCACCCGTTTCCCCCCCCCACAGTGTGGGTGCACCCGTTCCGTTCCCCCCCCAGCAGTGGTGGGTGGCCACCCGTTCGTCCCCCCCCCAGCAGGTGGGTGGCACCCTTCGTCCCCCCCCAGCAGTGGTGGGTGGCACCCGTTCGTCCCCCCCCGCAGTTGTGGGTGTCACCCGTTCGTCCCCCCCAGCAGTGGTGGGTGGCACCCGTTCGTCCCCCCCCCCAGCAGTGGTGGGTGGCACCCTTTCGTCCCCCCCTCAGCAGTGGTGGGTGGCACCCGTTCGTCCCCCCCCAGCAGTGGTGGGTGGCACCCGTTCGTCCCCCCCCAGCAGTGGTGGGTGGCACCCGTTCGTCCCCCCCCAGCAGTGGTGGGTGGCACCCGTTCGTCCCCCCCCCAGCAGTGGTGGGTGGCACCCGTTCGTCCCCCCCCCAGCAGTGGTGGGTGGCACCCGTTCGTCCCCCCCCAGCAGTGGTGGGTGGCACCCGTTCGTCCCCCCCCCAGCAGTGGTGGGTGTCACCCGTTCGTCCCCCCCCAGCAGTGGTGGGTGGCACCCGTTCGTCCCCCCCCAGCAGTGGTGGGTGGCACCCCGTTCGTCCCCCCCCAGCAGTGGTGGGTGGCACCCGTTCGTCCCCCCCCCCAGCAGTGGTGGGTGGCACCCGTTCGTCCCCCCCCAGCAGTGGTGGGTGGCACCCGTTCGTCCCCCCCCAGCAGTGGTGGGTGGCTCCCGTTCGTCCCCCCCCAGCAGTGGTGGGTGGCACCCGTTCGTCCCCCCCAGCAGTGGTGGGTGGCACCCGTTCGTCCCCCCCCAGCAGTGGTGGGTGGCACCCGTTCGTGCCCCCCCAGCAGTGGTGGGTGGCACCCGTTCGTCCCCCCCCCAGCAGTGGTGGGTGGCACCCATTCGTCCCCCCCCAGCAGTGGTGGGTGGCACCCGTTCGTCCCCCCCCAGCAGTGGGTGGCACCCGTTCGTCCCCCCCCAGCAGTGGTGGGTGGCACCCGTTCGTCCCCCCCCAGCAGTGGTGGGTGGCACCCGTTCGTCCCCCCCCAGCAGTGGTGGGTGGCACCCGTTCGTCCCCCCCCAGCAGTGGTGGGTGGCACCCGTTCGTCCCCCCCCAGCAGTGGTGGGTGGCACCCGTTCGTCCCCCCCAGCAGTGGTGGGTGGCACCCGTTCGTCCCCCCCCAGCAGTGGTGGGTGGCACCCGTTCGTCCCCCCCCAGCAGTGGTGGGTGGCACCCGTTCGTCCCCCCCCCAGCAGTGGTGGGTGGCACCCGTTCGTCCCCCCCCAGCAGTGGTGGGTGGCACCCGTTCGTCCCCCCCAGCAGTGGTGGGTGGCACCCGTTCGTCCCCCCCCAGCAGTGGTGGGTGGCACCCGTTCGTCCCCCCCAGCAGTGGTGGGTGGCACCCGTTCGTCCCCCCCCAGCAGTGGTGGGTGGCACCCGTTCGTCCCCCCCCCAGCAGTGGTGGGTGGCACCCGTTCGTCCCCCCCCAGCAGTGGTGGGTGGCACCCGTTCGTCCCCCCCCAGCAGTGGTGGGTGGCACCCGTTCGTCCCCCCCCAGCAGTGGTGGGTGGCACCCGTTCGTCCCCCCCCAGCAGTGGTGGGTGGCACCCGTTCGTCCCCCCCCCAGCAGTGGTGGGTGGCACCCGTTCGTCCCCCCCCCAGCAGTGGTGGGTGGCACCCGTTCGTCCCCCCCCAGCAGTGGTGGGTGGCACCCGTTCGTCCCCCCCCAGCAGTGGTGGGTGGCACCCGTTCGTCCCCCCCCAGCAGTGGTGGGTGGCACCCGTTCGTCCCCCCCCAGCAGTGGTGGGTGGCACCCGTTCGTCCCCCCCCAGCAGTGGTGGGTGGCACCCGTTCGTCCCCCCCCAGCAGTGGTGGGTGGCACCCGTTCGTCCCCCCCCCAGCAGTGGTGGGTGGCACCCGTTCGTCCCCCCCCAGCAGTGGTGGGTGGCACCCGTTCGTCCCCCCCCAGCAGTGGTGGGTGGCACCCGTTCGTCCCCCCCCAGCAGTGGTGGGTGGCACCCGTTCGTCCCCCCCCCAGCAGTGGTGGGTGGCACCCGTTCGTCCCCCCCCAGCAGTGGTGGGTGGCACCCGTTCGTCCCCCCCCAGCAGTGGTGGGTGGCACCCGTTCGTCCCCCCCCAGCAGTGGTGGGTGGCACCCGTTCGTCCCCCCCCAGCAGTGGTGGGTGGCACCCGTTCGTCCCCCCCCAGCAGTGGTGGGTGGCACCCGTTCGTCCCCCCCCAGCAGTGGTGGGTGGCACCCGTTCGTCCCCCCCCCCCAAGCAGTGGTGGGTGGCACCCGTTCGTCCCCCCCCAGCAGTGGTGGGTGGCACCCGTTCGTCCCCCCCCAGCAGTGGTGGGTGGCACCCGTTCGTCCCCCCCCAGCAGTGGTGGGTGGCACCCGTTCGCAGTGGTGGGTGGCACGCGTTCGTCCCCCCCAGCAGTGGTGGGTGGCACCCGTTCGTCCCCCCCAGCAGTGGTGGGTGGCACCCGTTCGTCCCCCCCCAGCAGTGGTGGGTGGCACCCCGTCCCCCCCCAGCAGTGGTGGGTGGCACCCGTTCGTCCCCCCCCAGCAGTGGTGGGTGGCACCCCCCCCCAGCAGTGGTGGGTGGCACCCGTTCAATCCCAACCAGCAGTGGTGGGTGGCACCCGTTCGTCCCCCCCCCAGCAGTGGTGGTGGCACCCGTTCGTCCCCCCCCAGCAGTGGTGGGTGGCACCCGTTCGTCCCCCCCAGCAGTGGTGGGTGGCACCCGTTCGTCCCCCCCCAGCAGTGGTGGGTGGCACCCGTTCGTCCCCCCCCAGCAGTGGTGGGTGGCACCCGTTCGTCCCCCCCCAGCAGTGGTGGGTGGCACCCGTTCGTCCCCCCCCAGCAGTGGTGGGTGGCACCCGTTCGTCCCCCCCCAGCAGTGGTGGGTGGCACCCGGTCGTCCCCCCCCAGCAGTGGTGGGTGGCACCCGTTCGTCCCCCCCCAGCAGTGGTGGGTGGGCTATTCAGTCCCCCACCCGTGGTGGGTGGCACCCGTTCGTCCCCCCCAGCAGGGGTGGGTGGCACCCGTTCGTCCCCCCCAGCAGTGGTGGGTGGCACCCGTTCGTCCCCCCCCAGCAGTGGTGGGTGGCACCCTTCGTCCCCCCCCAGCAGTGGTGGTGGCACCCGTTCGTCCCCCCCCAGCAGTGGTGGGTGGCACCCGTTTGGCCCCCCCCAGCAGTGGTGGGTGGCACCCATTCGTCCCCCCCCAGCAGTGGTGGGTGGCACCCGTTCGTCCCCCACCAGCAGTGGTGGGTGGCACCCGTTCGTCTCCCCCCAGCAGTGGTGGGTGGCACCCATTCGTACCCCCCCAGCAGTGGTGGGTGGCACCCATACGTCCCCCCCCAGCTGTGGTGGATGGGCTATTCAAGGCTACGTGGGTGGATGGGCTATGCAGGGCTACGTGGCTGGGTGGTATTCATCCCCCCCATATGTGGTGGGCTTTGGCTATGTGGGTGGTGCTATTCAGGGCTAGTGGGTGGGTGGCAGGGCCCGTGGGTGGGTGGCCATTCAGCAGTGGTGGGTGGGCTTCAGGGATACGTGGGTGGTGGGCTATTCTGCAGTGGTGGGTGGCACCCTCTCGTCCCCCCCCCCCCCCAGCAGTGGTGGGTGGCACCCATTCGTCCCCCCCACAGCAGTGGTGGGTGGCACCCGTTCGTCACCCCCCAGCAGTGGTGGGTGGCACCCGTTCGTCCCCCCCCAGCAGTGGTGGGTGGCACCCGTTCGTCCCCCCCCAGCAGTGGTGGGTGGCACCCGTTCGTCCCCCCCAGCAGTGGTGGGTGGCACCCATTCATCCCCCCCCAGCAGTGGTGGGTGGCACCCGTTCGTCCCCCCCCAGCAGTGGTGGTGGCACCCGTTCGTCCCCCCCCAGCAGTGGTGGGTGGCACCCGTTCGTCCCCCCCCCAGCAGTGGTGGGTGGCACCCGTTCGTCCCCCCCCAACAGTGGTGGGTGGAACCCGTTCGTCCCCCCCCAGCAGTGGTGGGTGGCACCCGTTCGTCCCCCCCCAGCAGTGGTGGGTGGCACCCGTTCATCCCCCCACAGCAGTGGTGGGTGGCACCCATTTGTCCCCCCCAGCAGTGGTGGGTGGCACCCGTTCGTCTCCCCCCAGCAGTGGTGGGTGGCACCCGTTTGTCCCCCCCCAGCAGTGGTGGGTGGCACCCGTTCGTCCCCCCCCCAACAGTGGTGGGTGGCACCCGTTCATCCCCCCCAGCAGTGGTGGGTGGCACCCGTTCGTCCCCCCCCCAGCAGTGGTGGGTGGCACCCGTTCGTCCCCCTCCAGCAGTGGTGGGTGGCACCCGTTCGTCCCCCCCCAGCAGTGGTGGGTGGCACCCGTTCGTCCCCCCCAGCAGTGGTGTGTGGCACCCGTTCGTCTCCCCCCATCAGTTGTGGGTGGCACCCGGTCGTCCCCCCCCAGCAGTGGTGGGTGGCTCCCTTTCGTCCCCCCCTAGCAGTGGTGGGTGGCACCTGTTCGTCCCCCCCCCCAAGCAGTGGTGGGTGGCACCCGTTCATCCCCCCCAGCAGTGGTGGGTGGCACCCGTTCGTCCCCCCCCCAGCAGTGGTGGGTGGCACCCGTTCGTCCCTCCCCAGCAGTGGTGGGTGGCAACAGCAGTGGTGGGTGGCACCCGTTCGTCACCCCCCAGCAGTGGTGGGTGGCACCCGTTCGTCCCCCCCCCCCAGCAGTGGTGGGTGGCACCCGTTCGTCCCGGTTGTGATCTTATGCTATTTAGGGCTACGTGGGTGGATGGGCTACTCAGGGCTACGTGGGTGGATGGGCTATGCAGGGCTACGTGGGTGGGTGGACTATTCAGGGCTACATAGGTGGGTGGGCTTTTCAGGGCTACGTGGGTGGGTGGGCTATTCAGGGCTATGTGGGTGGGTGGGCTATTCAGGGCTACGTGGGTGGATGGGCTATTCATGGCTACTTAGGTGGGTGGGCTATTTAGGGCTACGTGGGTGCACCCATTCGTCCCACCCCCAGCAGTGGTGGGTGGCACCCGTTCGTCCCCCCCCCCAGCAGGGCTACGTGGGTGGGTGAGCTATTCAGGGCTACATGGGTGGGTGGGCTATTCAGGGCTACGTGGGTGGGTGTGCTATTCAGGGGTGGGTGGCACCCAATCGTCCCCCCCCCCCAGCAGTGGTGGGTGGCACTCGTTCGTCCCCCCCCCAGCAGTGGTGGGTGGCACTCGTTCGTCCCCCCCCAGCAGTGGTGTATGAGTAGGACCCACTGAGCTGATGAGTGTTAGTGAAGATGAAGGGGTCTTAGATTCTGTTTAGATTAGTTTAGGTGTTTATGTTCTGGGTGTGGTGTCCCGAGTTCGTATCCCGGGAGGACCATATGCTTTCGTTAGTTTATTCAGGTATATTGGGGTTTGTAATTGATGATTAATGTTAAGAACGGGGTGTTGCTTATTTTATGACTGCGTCAACAACTGGGCTTGTGTTGAGGACGAGAGGGGCATGCTACAATGGAGTGGGGCGGTATGTGGCATACGATACAGTACCTTTTTTGTTCAGAGCATTAAGTAACATTCCGTTCTTAACATTAATCATCAACTACAAACCCCAATGCACTTGAATAAACTAATGCAAGCATATGGTCCGCCCAGGATTCGAACTCGGGACACCACACCCAGAACATAAGCATCTAAACCATTACAGAAGCGTTTACATGCATAGCTCGCATGGTGGATACTGACGCTCAATAATAGTATCCGCTGCACCAATAGCCAGTGCTGCTTTCCCATCTTCCATTTTGTTTTTGGAGTTTCAGTTTTCTTTCATATCATTGTCTGGGGGCTTACAATATTGAGGAACAACATTACCAACTTTTGAAAAGAAGTTTCAGCCCTGAAGTGGGAATTTTGTCTTGAGTTTCGGTTGACAGCTTGATGTTCGAAAAGAAATCTTGTAATCTTTCTTTCAACAGATTTGTTGGGTTTGCTGGCAGTGACTGTCAGTGTCATCAGCGAATTTTTAGATGGTGTTATTCAGTCCTATATCAATATTATTTACATAGACAAAAAACAAAACAGGCCCCAGGACCGATCCCTGAGGCACTCCACTATAAACAGGCTCTGAGTTAGATTCTACTCCATTTATTACCGTTTTCTGCTTTCTGTTAGTTACCCAGCTTTTTACCATGCATTGATGTTTCCTATGGTGCCTAGCATTTCTACTTTTTTCAACAGTTTTCTGTGTGGAACTTTATTAAAGAGAAAGAGAGTTAGAGACCGAGCGTATTTGGAGAAGCACTCACTCTGCCAGCGAACATTTGATTATTAAATATTTTGTTTGTGGGTATTTCATTAAAGCTTGGTGAGATTATTTATCTGTGTTTGTGTGTGTGTGTTTTCATTGTGTTCGTGAGCATATGTGTGTGTAAGATTGTTGTGTGTGTATGTGAGTGTGTTTAAATGTGTGCGTGGAATTGTTTTGTGTGTGTGAGGTTTTTAGTGTGTGGAAGAGTTGTATGTGTGTGTGTGAGTGAGTGTGTTAGTGTGTGGAAGAGTTGTATGTGTGTGTGTGAGTGAGTGTGTTAGTGTGTGTGTGTTAGTGTGTGCATGATTATATGAGTGTGTGGAAGAGGTTTATGTGTGTGTTAGTGTGTGTTTTAGTGTGTGTATGATTGTGTGGAAGAGTTTTATGTGAGTGTGTGTGTTAGTGTGTGTTTTAGTGTGTGCATGATTATATGAGTGTGTGGAAGAGTTTTATGTGTGTGTGAGTGAGTGTGTGCGTGTGTGTTTTAGTGTGTGCATGATTATATTAGTGTGTGGAAAAGTTAAAATAATGATAATGATAATTGGCGATTTATTGTTCACTTAAATCCGTGAAGCTGAAAATCTACAGAGTTTTGTCTTAACCTAGGTACATTACAACGCTTATTCTACCTTAAGGGGAGGCAGACCATTTTTGTGGACCACTTTTTCCATCATGTTTAGCCCCACTAGTTTTGAGATTATAAGACGTTCGGCCCATTAGTTTGGCGATTTTAGCACCTTTTGCCCCATTTCGTCGTCAATATTTAGACCTTTCGTGCTATTTAGGTGTCGATTTTTTCCCTGGCGAACGATAGTGAGCCTGTAATGTTGGAAGAATCGGCCTTTGGCCGGGATATGTTTCTACCGAATAATTTACAAATAACTCTAGAAGGGGGATCTAATGGATGTTTTCTTAAATTTGATGGAGGTCTTGGGAGGAAACTAAAAAATAATGAATACATGCAAAAATCGCCCAAAAAGTGAACCATCTCCCCTTAACCTGACAAGCGCGATATAGACGTAGGTGCTAGGGTAGTTATTTGTGCATTTCTAGCCCTGGATTCTGACAGAATTCGTTATATTTACAATATAAACCATTATTTGTTTTCGGTATGCTTTTATTTTACATATATGATGTATATATGAACCTTCAAGAGTGCTAAAATAAGTGGGAAAAGCATTTGGGTGGTGAAAAACGAAGATATTGGCCACCCGGTCATAATCTCAGGCGAGAGAGAGAGACAGGCAGCCTTCCCCTCTCGCTGTCTGGGAGTCAACTGAGGAGAGCGGGGCGGTGTGTGCCGGTGTCTGGGTGTTGCATAACGATCTTTTATGCAACCCACTTGTGCTACATTATCGCGGGAGAGAAAAATAACCGATAAATGATGATAATAAGAGGAAAAATAGGTGATAATTTAGGAGGGGAGGGAGGGGGGAATAAGGTGGGGAAGGAGGGGAGGGGGGTGGGTGAGATTTACATGGATGAGTACTGGAGGGGAATTATCTCACCTATAGACAAATTCCTTTGTTTTGATAGGCCCTTTTTTTTTATGGAAGGCTTTTTTTATGGTCCTGCTTCCGTGAGGCCTATCGCGTTCCCTATAGGAAGCCTTCCGTGAGGCCTATCGCGCTTGCCGGGTTAACTACGAGGTCACAAGCTACCTTTGGCGACCCTGAGGTTCCTGGGTTCCCACCATGGTACGTACATACGCAGATGCACTGGTGAGAAGTACGTGTAGGCTAACACAAGCTGATAGTTGAGTAGCCTGGCTAGGGAGCGACCACGATAAATCAAATTGCCGACTTGCGAGTTTCGTTCTATAAGGAAGTTGGAACTGTAGACAACGATATTTAACAGAATGTCCAGCTAAAATACGGTCGTAGTACATTTATTAATACATAAAACCCAATTCACTATACTATATCCACCAGAAACCTACTTTATTATTATTTCTGTTTAATATCGATGTTTATGGCTCCAACTTCCTTATAGTCTGAAACTCGCAAGTGGTTAATTATAGTACTTTGTAGAATACCGATAAGGTCACAATACTTGGGCACAAACGGGGATTCCTGGCAAGATATTTATCAAGGTAATATTCCTGGCAAGATATTTATCAAGGTAATATTTAAATGTCTGGACTGAATGGCACTCTACAACACACATCGGCAATTAATGCTTACGTCATGTACATAAGCAGACACTAAAACACAGACACGCACACAACACATCACATACACACACATAACATTACCACACACATAACATTACCACACACATCACATACACACACATAACATTACCACACACATAACATTACCACACACATAACATTACCACACACATAACATTACCACACACATAACATTACCACACACATAACATTACCACACACATAACATTACCACACACATAACATTACCACACACATAACATTACCACACACATAAATTACCACACACACATACCACACACATCACAAACACACACATAACATTACCACACACATCACATACACACACATAACATTACCACACACATAACATTACCACACACATAACATTACCACACACATCACATACACACACATAACATTACCACACACATCACATACACACACATAACATTACCACACACATAACATTACCACACACATAACATTACCACACACATAACATTACCACACACATAACATTACCACACACATAACATTACCACACACATCACATACACACACATAACATTACCACACACATAAAATTACCACACACATAACATTACCACACACATAACATTACCACACACATAACATTACCACACATAACATTACCACACACATAACATTACCACACACATAACATACACACACATAACATTACCACACACATAACATTACCACACACATAACATTACCACACACATAACATACACACACATAACATTACCACACACATAACATTACCACACACATAACATTACCACACACACATACCCACACATAACATACACACATAACATTACCACACACATAACATACCACACACATAACATTACCACACACATAACATACACACACATAACATTACCACACCATAACATACCACACACACATTACCACACACATAACATTACCACACACATAACATTACCACACACATAACATTACCACACACATAACATTACCACACACATAACATTACCACACACATAACACCACACATAACATTACCACCACATAACATTACCACACATAACATACACAACATACATTACCACACATAACATAACACAACCCACATACACATAACATACCACACACATAACATACCACACATAACATTACACACATAACATTACACACAAACATTACCATACACATAACATACACACACATAACATTACCACACACATAACATTACCACACACATAACATTAACCACACACATAACATTACACACACATAACATTACCACACATAACATTACCACAGACATAACATTACCACACACATAACATTACCACACACATAACATACCACACACATAACATTACCACACACATAACATTACCACACATCACATACACACACATAACATTACCACACACAACATTACCACACACATAACATTACCACACACATAACATTACCACACATAACATTACCACACATAACATTACCACACACATCACATACACACACATAACATTACCACACACATAACATTACCACACACATAACATTACCACACACATAACATTACCACACACATAACATTACCACACACATCACATACACACACATAACATTACCACACATAACATTACCACACACATAACATTACCACACACATAACATTACCACACACATAACATTACCACACACATAACATTACCACACACATAACATTACCACACACATAACATTACCACACACATAACATTACCACACACATAACATACACACACATAACATTACCACACACATAACATTACCACACACATAACATTACCACACACATAACATTACCACACACATAACATTACCACACACATATGAACATATAATAATAATAATAATGTATTCAGTGTTTCTGATGCGTATGATAGTTACATCTCTCTCTCTCTCTCTCTCTCTCTCTCTCTCTCTCTCTCTCTCTCTCTCTCTCTCTCTCTCTAAAAAGAGAGAGAGAGAGAGTAAAGTAACAAGTTCTAGCCAGACTTAGACGGAGAACTGGTGACACAATTTCCTTCACCTCCATATGTCTCCTAAAGCCTATTACATCCCCCCCCTCTCTCTCTCTCTCTCTTTCTCTCTCTCTCTCTCTCTCTCTCTCTCTCTCTCTCTCTCTCTCTCTCTCTCTCTCTCTCTCTCTAAAGAGAGAGGGAGAGAGTAAAGTAACAAGTTCTAGCCTGACTTAGACAGAGAACTGGTGACACAGTTTCC
Organism: Paralithodes platypus; assembly: GCA_032716605.1. Classification (NCBI taxonomy): domain Eukaryota; kingdom Metazoa; phylum Arthropoda; class Malacostraca; order Decapoda; family Lithodidae; genus Paralithodes; species Paralithodes platypus. The sequence continues at coordinate 16,750,587 of CM064515.1, read as the reverse complement.
TTCACCTCCATATGTCTCCTAAAGCCTCTTACATCTCTCTCTCTCTCTCTCTCTCTCTCTCTCTCTCTCTCTCTCTCTCTCTCTCTCTCCATAATTACGTTTTCTATTCATTCTCCTTATATGTTGCCTTAACACATCTGCTTATGAAGAGAGAGTGATGCATAGAAAGATAGATATATCGATAGAGAAAAGAAACAGAAAGAGAGAGAGAGAGATAGAAAAAGAAAGAGAGAGAGAAAACAAAAGTACAAAGGAAAGCAAGCAACAACATATGTATTGATCCTTAACCCTTTCCCTGCGGGAGACGTTCCCGAACGCCATGGCAATTTCCAGCAATTTCCAGGCTTTTAAAGCCTCTAAAAGCCTGTAAAATTGAGCGCAAGGGAGCAGGAGCGCGACAGGCCACACCTCCGTCTCCCAGCCAGACGGCTGTGGCACTGAAGGCTCCGAGTCAGAGTCAGAGTGGACCAATTTCAGAGAGAGAGAGAGAGAGAGAGAGGTGGGGGGCGAAGAAGTAAATTATATACAGGTAAGACGTTAAATTACCTGATGCTGGTATTCTGTCCAGCTGTCTAACCCAAGAGTGGACCAATTTCCCCCGTCTTTTTTTTCTACTCAAAAAGTAAGCGTTGGAACTCTCTCCCTCAATCTGTCTCTCCCTCAATCTGTCTCTCCCTCAATCTGTCTCTCCCTCAATCTGTCTCTCCCTCAATCTGTCTCTCCCTCAATCTGTCTTTCCCTCAATCTGTCTCTCCCTCAATCTGTCTCTCCCTCAATCTGTCTCTCCCTCAATCTGTCTCTCCCTCAATCTGTCTCTCCCTCAATCTGTCTTTCCCTCAATCTGTCACTCCCTCAATCTGTCTCTCCCTCAATCTGTCTTTCCCTCATGCTCTCTGTTACTTTGTCAATTTTTGGGGAAACACTTGTTACAGGCAGCTTTACTTTTGTCTCCTTCATACACATAGAACAAAATACATATGTGTGTGAATCTGTATCTGTTCTAACGTGTGTATGTAACCTACATGTGTTTGTGTGCATTAATCTCTGTGGAAGACTGTATGTGTAATTGTATGTGTGTGTGTGTGTGTGTGTGTGTGTGTGTGTGTGTGTGTGTGTGTGTGTGTGTGTGTGTTTGCTGAGTTTGTAATAATTATATTCTCGTAACATAAATCTGTAATACAAAATAAATTGTATTCGGGCGGATGATTCTGCAACATCCCGTTTTAGATAATCTCGCGGTGCAAGCGCCACCACAGTTGGTAGCGGAAATCCGGCAGGTCGACTTTGTTCATTTTTGCTCTGCACACAACTTTGTTCTTAGTGTTCAATATCGTGGAGGTAGCTGTTTAGGAAGAGTAGCGCGTCAAATGTTCTGGAGACGACAAATCTGAATTCAGCTAAACACAGCCCTCTTTCTAATGCAATGGGGAAAATAATTTCAATAATACTAATGAACAAATTAACCAGACAAAATACAATGAACAAGATAAATCAATACTATCAATCAAATCAGTTCATATAGAGGACCATATATCCGAAAATAGACGAATTACTCCGATTATATGTTTTGTGTGTTTCTCAAATTACCGTCAATAAAACCTTGTTGAATAATTTTATAACATTACCCCTTGAGGATTACGACACATTATGCCAGTTTATTCTGGCTGTCAGTAGATTATTTGATGCCTAGTATCAGTGCATTACCACAAAGCCCACCGAAACGCCAAATAAATACCCACATTGTTCCCTGATTAAATAACACTGTATGAATATTCCCATATTGAAAAATATATGCTATAGGGGGGGGGGGGGGGGGGGAATGCCTAGTGAGTTCATAGCTCAATAGGTGGCGTTCTGAGAGTGATGGTCCGAGTCTAGGAGGTGAGACAATGAAGCACTGGAGCGAGGCAGCTTCAGAGATGGGGCTGCTTCAAGCCGTGAGTGAGCAACTAAGCCCCATTCATCCTGGGAAGGCAAGATGGTAGGGGCTGGTTGCAGCTAAAAAAAAAGTGCTTCACATGTCTAACCTCCTAGACTGGAACGAGACCTCACGGGCTTCACCGTTCATAGCGGTTGAATGTACAGGCTCTCAGCCTACACCCGAGAGGGAGTAGTTGGAATATAGAAGAACAAAAAATATATCTATCGCAGCTCTTCTCGTGTTGTCACTATCTAGTTATGCATCCAGCTATTTACTATTTACAAATGTATGTCTGGGCGACCTGGATGTTTTTTCCCCTATTTGGGCTCTGTCTCGAGTCGGCCACCTGCAGCTGCGGGGTATATGCCTGAGTATATACATTTACCAATACATTTTTTTATATATCAACTATACACCTCGTTTCGACACTAACACAATTTCCCCCTCATTTACCAGGATACCATAACAAGCATAAAGCCGCTGTCACACGAGCGCTTTTTCCGTCAATTTTTCATGAGCAAGTTTTTTCTCGTTATATTTCGGGACTTTTTTGCATTGGTATCGGTAACTAGACTGAAGGTAGAGTATGTTAGACGGCTGCATTCTGATAAAGTGTAGTTTTTGAAGCTGCCAGACCATAATTGCCCGTAAAAATTGGTCGAAAAACGGCTCGTGTGACTCCGGCTTAACTAACAATAGATTACCCCTTGACAACCCTGTAATTCCCTGTGTCCTTGGTAAATTATCTGGATTATCTGGATTAATTGTGGACCCGGAACTAACCAACTGTATTCCGTGTATTCATTTCACCACTTCAGTACGAATGATGATGATGATGATGATGATGATGGCTAAAGTAAAGTTGGAGTGTAGAAGAGTTTGGAGCGATGAAGATAAAGTGGAGAAATGCGAAGTAAAGTAGGAGATGAAAAGTTCTCGGGCTCAACCAAGATGCTCCATTGTTTAACCCTTTAAAGCTCCAATTCGCGTTTCTGTTCTGTTTTCTGGCTACTATTAGACAATTTGTATTCAGATTAGTAACGGTATACGGAAGTCAAAGGGTTGATTGAGATAGTATTTACCCTTTTAATACCCACAGATCCTTCCTAAGCTGCATAAAATCGTCTAATGATAGCCAAAATAAACTGCTAAAACGCGTCAGAGCTTCAAGGGGTTAATACGGGTCACGCCATCCCTTCCTTATATCCTGGCTATCAGTAGGCGATTGTTTGCACCTTAAGGGTACATCACACAGTCAGGAGTGCGAGCTAGAGTCACTAGGAGTAGGGGACAATTCGGACTCGCGGGCCAATTCGCGGTGAAAATCGATGACTCCTAGTGACTCTAGCGACTCCTAGTGACTCCTGTTAGACTCCCACTAGCTCGCACTCCTGACTGTGTGATGTACCCTTTAGGAAGGACTTCTAGTATCAGCATCGATAGATATAATACACATGAAATAATCAACCGAGACAAAAAAACAAAAATCCAAATATATACATTAATAGACAAGCAGGATTGATATGATAGGCAAATACATACGCTTGTATGTTTAAACAATTTTCTCTCTTTGCAGCGCCTAATACCGAACGATAACTGTGGGAATGATCGGAAGCTACAGAGAGTAAATGGATTAGCATGCCCATTTCAAAGGGTACCGTAATTTTTCAGGTTTTTTCGTCCATTCACGGCACTTCAAAGGGAAAGAAATGCTTAAGGGAGCTCACCTCGCTTTTTTTCTCTTTCTCTCCCTCTCTTTTTGGCTTGTATCCATTCGGCCCCATTCAGCCTACTGTTTTAAGACATTTACCCCCATCCAGGTTTCAATATTTTCCTGGCGAGCGGTATAGCGAGCCAACATATACTGTATATAGTGTTGTTTTGACAGCAAGCTAAATTTGTAAATTTTTCGATAGAAAAAAAATTCTCCGGCGAAGCCGGATTTTTCCATACAATATGGGGGTAAACCTCTTAAAAAGTAGGCTGAATGGGGCCGAATGGATACAAGCCAAAGAGAGAGGGAGAGAAAGAGAAAAAAATCGAGGTGGGCTCCCTTGATGGTAGCTGGCGCGGAGGCTGTTTCACTTGGGAAAGGTGCTTTAGGCCTCTGTTATGGCAACTTCTGTGTCGTTCTGGTATGGTATAGTCTATTCGCTGCATGTAGGCGAAAAATCATGACTTCTATCCTCTGTAACTCAAAAATGGCTGGGGCAAAATGGCTGTAAATCTCCACATCTATTCCTTTGACTGACTCTTCCCAAATTGTAGAAATATTAGCTTGATTACGTTAGTGGTTTTTGAGTTACAGAGGTTAGAGATCATGATTTTTCGCCTACTTACAGCGAATAGACTATAGCTTGGGTAATGGTCTTCAATGCTATTTTTATTGGTGGCATAACACGAACAGACGAACAGACGGACTTACAGACAGACAAACGCACAAACATAAAGACGGACGAACAGACAGACAGATGAACGAACAGACAGACATGCGGACGAACAGACAGACAAACGGACGAACATAAGATGGATGAACGGACAGACAAACAGACGCACGAACATAAGACAGACGAACGGACAGACAGATGAACGAACAGACAGACAGACGCACGAACATAAAGATGGATGAACAGACAGACAGACGCACGAACATAAGACAGACGAACAGACAGACAGATGAACGAACAGACAGACAGACGCACGAACATAAAGACGGACGAACAGACAGACAGACGCACGAACATAAAGACGGACGAACAGACAGACAGACGCACGAACATAAAGACGGACGAACAGACAGACAGACGCACGAACAGACAGACAGATGAACGAACAGACAGACAGACGCACGAACAGACAGACAGACGCACGAACATAAAGACGGACGAACAGAAAGACAGATGAACGAACAGACAGACAGACGCACGAACATAAAGACGGACAAACAGACAGACAGATGAACGGACAGACAGACAGACGCACGAACATAAAGACGGACGAACAGACAGACAGATGAACGGACAGACAGACAGATGCACGAACATAAAGACGGACGAACAGACAGACAAACAGACGAACATAAGATGGATGAACGGACAGACAAACAGACGCACGAACATAAGACAGACGAACGGACAGACAGATGAACGAACAGACAGACAGACGCACGAACATAAAGATGGATGAACAGACAGACAGACGCACGAACATAAGACGGACGAACAGACAGACAGATGAACGAACAGACAGACAGACGCACGAACATAAAGACGGACGAACAGACAGACGCACGAACATAAAGACGACGAACAGACAGACAGACGCACGAACATAAAGACGACGAACAGACAGACGCGCACGAACAGACAGACAGATGAACGAACAGACAGACAGACGCACGAACAGACAGACAGACGCACGAACATAAAGACGGACGAACAGAAAGACAGATGAACGAACAGACAGACAGACGCACGAACATAAAGACGGACAAACAGACAGACAGATGAACGGACAGACAGACAGACGCACGAACATAAAGACGGACGAACAGACAGACAGATGAACGGACAGACAGACAGACGCACGAACATAAAGACGGACTAACAGACAGACAAACAGACGGACGAACAGACAGACAGATGAACGGACAGACAGACGGACGAACATAAAGACGGACGAACAGACAGACAGACGCACGAACATAAAAACGGACGAACAGACAGACAGACAGACGGACGAACAGACAGACAGATGAACGGACAGACAGACAGACGCAAGAACATAAAGACGGACGAACAGACAGACAGACAGACGGACGGACAGAAAGACAGATGAACGGACAGACAGACGAACAGACAGACAGACAGATGGACGAACAGACAGACAGATGAACGAACAGACATATGGACGAACGGACAGACAGACAGACGGACAAACGAACAGACATATGGACGAACGGACAGACAGACATATGGACGAACAGACAGACAGATGAACGAACAGACAGATGAACGAACAGACAGATGGACGAACAGACAGACAGACAGACGGACGAACGGACAGACAGACAGACAGACAGACAGACGAACAGACAGACAAATAGAATGACAGACAGACAGACAGACAGACAAGGAGGAAGTCAACACAACATTGACCATTGAAGGGAAACATATTATATTATTATTGTCCTGCTATTGTTGGATTTGATGCGAGGTAGGTATTTTCTTCTCGCTCTCGCTCTCTCTCTCTCTTTCTTTCTCTCTCTCTCGCTCTCTCTCTCTCTTTCTCTCTCTCTGTGTGTGTGGCCAGTGTATCTATGTATATCGATGTAATTCTCTCTCTCTCTCTCTCTCTCTCTCTCTCTCTCTCTCTCTCTCTCCCCCTTGGCTACCGTTTCCAACGATTTGCAGTTTCTCCAAATTGTGAGTTCATATTTTCTTGATAGGGAGTCTAGAATTTCCATACACGACCATGGTGTTTGCTGCTCCCCTGATCGTGGTGTTTCTTATGGTTATTGTCCTCTCTCTCTCTCTCTCTCTCTCTCTCTCTCTCTCTCTCTCTCTCTCTCTCTCTCTCTCTCTCTCTCTCTCTTCTCTTCTCTGAGTGGTGTGTGGGGAGAGAGCCTTCTGCTTTGCTATCCTGACCTTCCACTTTGTAACAAATTCTATGTTACCATTAATGCCGGACTGCCTATAGTGTATTCGCTGTAAGTAGGCGAGAAATGATGACCTCTTAACCTCTGTAATTGAAAAACGACTAGAGTAATCGAGCTTATATTAATACCATTTGGGAGGAGTCAGCCAAGGAATAGATGTGGAAATGTACAGCCCATTTGTTCTAGCCTTTTTTGAGTTACAGAGGATAGAGGTCATCATTTCTCGCCTACTTACAGTGAATAGACTATAGTAGGGACGGCAAGGTCTGTGTATACTGTAACTATGTAACTGCCTATCCATCAATATATCCTCATACACCTTAAGGGGAGGTTTTTAGTTTGGTCTCTAGATATCCATCAAGCATAAGATTACACCCCGTTGAGCCCCTTTCAAGACAAATTTGTACATTTTTCGGTAGAAAAATGTCCCGGCTGAAAGCCGGTTCCCCTTAAATTACAGGCTCGCTATCGCTCGCCAGGATAAAATCGACACCTAAATGGCACGACAGGTTTTAAAATTGACAGAAATGGGTCGAAAGTTCTTAAAATCGTCAAAATAATGGGGCAAACGTCTTAACATTAGAAAACCAATGGGGCTAAGCATTTGGGAGAAAGGAGTCAAGAAAAAAATCCCTCAAGTGGAAATCTCCCCTTAATCTATCAATGACAAAATATAGGAATACTGCCATATATATTTTATGTCTCTAGGTATTCTCAAACAAAGATATTGGACACAACACACATAAACACGCACACACAGACACATAGCACTCCAACCACACACACCCACACATACACACACACGCTGGAGTCATTTCCCCTGATTCGCCATCCGGTTTGAAGGTAATGGGATTGGTTCGGATCAGCGGCGATAATGAACATCTATACGAACGTCATCCGGATTTTCGGCCGTGATATTTGCTGAATAAGCTTGATTGTCGGAGAGTTAAGCCTAGTTCACACATTCAGGAGTGTGAGGCCGAGTTTCCAAGAGTCCGCAGTCTCGGAAACTCGTGTGATGACTCTTGGAAGATTGCACATGTTTGAAAATTGGGCTGCCCGAGCGGAGTTCCCAGGAGTATCAGGGAGTGACCCAGAGTGCCCATGGGTGCATGCGATCTTCCAAGCGTCATTACATGATTTTCAGGACTGTGGACTCTTGGAAACTCGGCCTCACACTCCTGAATGTGTGAACTAGGCTATAATGTTATAAATTTGGGCTGCTCGAGTGGATTTTCCAGGAGTATCAGGGAGTGACCCAGAGTGCCCATGGGTGCATGCAATCTTCCAAGAGTCATTACACGAGTTTCCGAGACTGTGGACTCTTGGAAACTCGGCCTCACACTCCTGAATGTGTGAACTAGGCTTTAAGGGTACATCACACAGTCAGGAGTGCGAGCTAGAGTCAGTAGGAGTATGGGACAATTCGGACTCGCGGGCCTATTCGCGGTGAAAATCGATGACTCCTAGTGACTCTAGCGACTCCTAGCGACTTCTGTTAGACTCCCACTCGCTCGCGGTGAAAATCGATGACTCCTAGTGACTCTACCGACTCCTAGTGACTCCTGTTAGACTCCCACTAGCTCGCACTCCTGACTGTGTGAAGGCCCCTTTATATTTGGTCTTCCGCATATCACCGCGACGAGTGACAATGACACTCGTTACAGGCAACCTGCCTTTTGTATCCTTCATACACAGAAAAAAGGAGGCTTGAATATATTTTGCAGGACCAAGCCCAAAAGTAACTAACTGAAATATGGTTTTGTACTACGTTAAATAACAAAAGAAAGGGGAGAACCAGACCTTCCAACTTTTAGAGACAAAATAGTAGTACAAAGTACAAAGGAAGTCAATCAACAACAGACCTAGCGACCCCTCGAGGTTGCTTGCCCTCTAAATCACTATTGTGTAATGTGTCCAACAGTGGTTAAGAGTGGGTAGGGGACATTTGGAAAGGGAAGCACTGCCTTAAGACCAATGTCCTTGGCAGGGTTAGGAGATGTTAGTAGGGAACAATTTGGGTTAAGGGGAGGCAGACCGTTTTTCTAGACCCCTTCTCCCTAATGTTTAGACCCACTAGTTTCGAGATTATATGACGTTCGGCCCACTAGTTTGGCGATTTTAACACCTTTCGCCCCATTTCGTTGTCAATTTTAAGACCTATCATGCCATTTAGGTGTCGATTACTTCCTGACGAGCGATAGCTAGCCTGCAATTTTAAGAGGAACCGGCCTTCGGCCAGGAAATTTTTCTACCGAAAAATGTACACATTTATCTTGAAGGGGGTCTAAGGAGTGTTTTTCTAAGCTTGATGGAGGTCTAGGTCTATATGAATAAATGAATTAATAGACCAAACAAACAGCCAGTCTCCCCTTAATAACATAACACAGCTACAAGTGATCCTCCATGTAGCTGAGCAAAAGGTCATTCATTTACAAATGCAATCAGTCGTGGGTTTAAGGCGAGGTGTTTGTCTAGGCGATGTTTAAAGGAATCAACGGTGCTGCAGTCTATAACATCTTGGGGAAGCCCATTCCACAAGTTCACAACTCGATTGAAGAAGACATTCTTAGAGTCGTGCGAGTTAAAAGATTTACCAATAATTTTGCAACCATTTTCCAGCGTGTAGTTTGATTGGTCGATCGTAAAGTACTTATTACAGTTCATATTGTTGATGCCTTTGATGATTTTGAAGACTTGAATTAGGTCACCTCTTAATCTGCACTGGGTTAAAGGAAATAAACTTAATTATCTAAGACGCTATTTTATTAGATTAGGTATAATTTTGGTAACACTACGTTGAACTCGTGCAAGTTTATCGATACAGAGAGAGAGAGAGAGAGAGAGAGAGAGACCCTGGTAACACAATAAGGTATATTTTAGGTCACAGAAAGAGGAACCCACTTCTCTCTCTCTCTCTCTGTCTCTCTCTCTCTCTCTCTCTCTCTCTTGGGGAGAGAGCCTTCTTCTTTGCTATCCTTGCCTTCCACTTTGTAGCAATTTATATTTTAGCATTAAGTCCGGACTACCTAGTAGGGACCGCAAGGTCTGTGTAGTCTGTGTATAAATGTAACTCTCTCTCTCTCTTCTCTCTCTCTCTCTCTCTCTCTTTCTCTCTCTCTCTCTGGTAAACTGTCTGCACGTAAGAATTCGGAGTGACATGTTTGTGAATTTCGCATGCCAATATTTAGATTTACGCTTTACTATGCATCGATTTTAGTTCTGGGTGTTTTAAGGGGGTCACCTGCTTTTTTTTTCTCATTTTCTTTCTTTCTCTGGCTTGTATCCAATTGGCCCCATTCAGCCAACTGTTTTAGGACGGTTATCCCCATTCAGGTGTCGATTTCTTCCTGGTGAGCGATAGCGAGCCAGCATTGTATGGAGAAATCCGGCTTCGCCGGAGAAATTTTTCTATCGAAAAATTTACAAATTTAGCTTGCTGTCAAAACAAAAATATATAAGAACATAAGAAAATGGGAGTCTGCAGAAAGCCGATTGGCCTAAGCAAGGCATATAGGCCTATATAGGCCTATGCTGGCTCGCTACCACTCGCCAGGAAAATATTGACACCTGGATGGGGTAAAAGTCTTAAAACAGTATGCTGAATGGGGCCAAATGGATACAAGTCAGGGAAATAGAGAATACGAGAGAAAGATAAAAAAAAGCCGGTGACCCCCTTTAAAAACAACATCATATTAAGGGGCTGAAAAGATACTAAGATATGGATTTTGACCCTCTGAGGTTTCGAACACAATCGCAGCTTGCATGGAGACACAGACGCATTGTATAATACACAAACAATGGTGTATTTGACAGTTAAGGGAGCTCAGATGGTATTTTGCAGCATAATTTACTGGTTGGGCTCAATGGTTTAAGGAGGAGGTTTAGTTTACTCTCTAAACCTCTATCAAACTTATAAACACCCACAAGACCCCCCTTCGATATAAATTTTTACATTTTTCGGTAGAAAAAATGTCCCGGCCAAAGGCCGACTCCTCTTCAAATACAGGCTCTCTATTGCTCGCCAGGAAAAAATCGACACCTAAATGGCACGAAAGGTCTTAATATTGGCAAAGAAATTGGGCAAAAGGTCTGAAAATCGCCAAACTAATGGGGCGAATGTCTTGAAATCTCATTAACTAGCCTAATAGTGGTAAACATGAGGGAGGAGGAGAACTCGAAAAACCAACTGCCTCCCCTTAGGCAGCGTCCCTTTAACCTCTCCGCGGCGCACAGGGGGTTTTCTACAGGGTAAGACTGTGCGCACCTATGATGATTTTGGGACCTATTGCCAATTTCGATAAAAAGTACATCATCGTGTAGGGAATGTTTGCGTGCATCGGCCCATATATATTTGACCCCCCAAAAAATGTCTGGGGGGGGTAGGGGAACGGTCCGTAGTTGAAAAATGTGGAGCGAATGGCACCGCGCGGCTAGATTGTCATCGAGCGGCGAGATTTCCCTGCCGAATATTTACGCGCGCAGGGGATAGAAGGAGAGGGAGGAGGGGGTGGGTTACCGCGTATTATCACGTATATCTCCTTTTTCGAGCCCTTTTAGGCTATTTAGAGTATGTATACATGTGTAGGGCACCCATATAACAATGAATATGCCTCATAGTGACCAAAAATTGCAATATATAAGGGAATTATAAGAGAATATTTAGGCGGGAATGAAGATGTGTTGGAGGTTTGGCGGCAATTTATGAGCTGAGAGTGTGGTTTACGCCATACATATCACGTATATCTTGTACGTAGAGCACTGTCACGCTATAATACAGACTTGTACGTATGTATACGTGCCATATATCAAAATATATACCGCATATAAACCAATTCATGCGATATTTACGCACATTATCAATGAGTTTCTATGCGTGAACCAAGGTGTGAGTGAGTTGTGGTGGGAATGAAAGGGGGAGAGGGTGTGTTACGCCATAAATATCACGTCAATCTTGTATTTAGAGCACTCTCATGCTATAATAAAGACGTGTACATATGTAGGCGTCCCATATAACAAGGAATATACCGCATATAGCCCAATTGATGCGATATTTACGCAAATTGTGAATGTGTTTCTAGCAGACGGAAGCCTGAAAGGGGGGGTTGGGGGTGGGTGGGTGGGTGGGAGGGAGGCATGCAGGGGTGCAGTGAGTGAGTGAGTCGTGGAGAGATGGAAGTCAGGCAGATCTCTAGATAGATAACCAGCTTAGTGATAATTGTGGAGGCGCCACAGGCGTATTGATGTTTGGTATTTTGACCCTTATGTCTACCAGATGGCTGGTGTTCGTTGCCATCAACAGGTCTACAATAACATGAGTCAGGAATGGAGAGAGAGAGAGAGAGAGAGAGAGAGAGAGAGAGAGAGAGAGAGAGAAACTGAGACATGCGTATGTCGTACATATAAATGGACTTCAGAATTGCATTTTTATGCAAGCAGACATTGCATTTTAGACACATGTGAAGTACCACAGAAACATGTAGGCCATTGACTGTAAATAAAGTACTATATTTATAGACCACCAGCGACGGTGCTGAGTCAACACAGGCAGATTGCCTGTTGTGATAGAGGGCTAAATATAGACTGGTGTCTCCTTACACCTGCGAAAGGGTAGATTGCCACCAGAGAAACGTTTACTTATTTATTTCGAAGTAATATGCAATCTAAATGTATATTCGAGACCTACTGCAATTATTTGTATGACAGTCATGACTATGTATAATCCAATATACGCGCGTAGGCGAGACATAAGAAAGCTGGTTGAGCAATTTTCGACACCCACACAGTTATTATTCATTTTTATTTACAATATTATACAATACAAATGTATTTGTGAAGAGTATTTTATCCATTATTGTATTTATACCAATTTTGTTCCCAGACAGAGCTGCTGTAGCTGGAGAATCAAGGAGCGGCAAGGGTCACCTCGTGACCGCCTGACCGTGTGAAAATGAGTGGAGTCACACTGAGAGGGGCAATTTTGCTGAGTGTTTGGGCAATTTTTGACAGAATAAAGTTATATAATTACTAATTCTTGACAGAGACAAACTATTATAAACCTTGGCATGATATAATTGATAATCCCATCAATTTACAAACGTAAATTGGTGGGATAATTCATTTTTTTTTGTATATTGTCATTTCGATTGTACACACGAAGTTTTGAGTGATATTTGGTATGAGCTCCTGTGGCATGGTTGGTAAGGTCGCGGACTGGAAAACTCAAAGTGTCGTAGGGTAGTGGGATCGAATCCAGGAGGGGGTTATGGGGAAGGTTTTATATTGTCTAGAAAAAATTTTTATAAATTTTTTTTTTTTACAAGATCATGCCATTGTATTCAAACAATATGAAATATTCATAGAATATATCATATTGTAAGAATACAATGACATGACCTTGTTTTCTTTTTTCTTTTTTTATTGTTTTATTTTATTATCATAGTAGGTTTGACATGATTTATTGAAACATATTTATTTTTGTACAATTCATTTGAGGTAAGAAAATAATTATATACACATTACTTAGGCTAATAACAAACATATATATTGATATACTAAAAAAATAAGGCATATTACATGTAAATCTTTGAAACTTATAAACTAAATAATGAAACATACAATTATATAATGTAAAAGCTATATCACAGGGACATCTTTGGAACTTATACATTATAATATATATGTTACATTATGAGGTAGCGTGATCAATTAGGTCAGGTCAGGTAAGGTAGGGCGCGAGTCCAGGGCAGGGCAGGGCAGGAGGCGAGTCCAGGGCAGGGCACGGGGCGAGTCCAGGGCAGGGCAGGGCAGGGCAGGGGCCGACACTCAGTAGTTCTTGAAGGTGTGGTAGTCCCTGAAGCAGTCACCCAGGCAGAGTGCAACTTTGCACTCGGCGCACATTGAGGTGACTCTTTTGGTCACATGGGGTTTCCTCACACTGGAGCTGCAGACGGTGCACTGCACCTGCCTGTGACGAGTGCCAATCAGCTCGGTGTTGGTTGTGTAGTGTCTTTCGACACCCAGCTGGATGCGGTCAGGAACGTGATCCCCACGCCATGCCGTACGTCTGTGAGGGGTGGTGCCATACTTCTCCAGGAGTTGGTAGGAGACGTTGTACACGAACTCCCGGAATTTCAGCTTCTGGTTTGGGGCCATATCCTTCTTCACCAACCACAAGTTGTAGGCGTTCAGCATCGTTATGTCAACTAGGTGGAGGAAGAGCTTGTGATACCACTTCACAGTCTTCCTCAGACACTCAACACCTGACAGCTGACAGTCAGACTTGTCCACCAGGCGCATGTTTTTGGTGTAGTCCACTACCATGTCGGGCTTGTAGATTGTCTTCCTGGTTCGGTAGTGGATTTTGCCAGAATCCACCTGGGCACCTGTGGGGACGGTGGAAAGCAGGTGGACGTCTCGCTTATCCTTCCACTTCAGGGCTATCAGTTTCCCACACTTCTCGAGCTGCTTGTATTTCTGCCCCTTTCGTCGCCTTCTTCGCACATGCCTCTCGCGGTGTTCCTGGGCCAGGTCGTCTTCTGAAGGTGTGTCACTGGAGGAGGCATCTGTGAGAGGAATGACATCACCTGTGAACTTTGGCATAAACTTTCTTGTCTTTCTGACAGTCCCACATGACCCCGTTTGGTTGTCATAAAGAAACTGGCAGAGAGCAGGAGAAGTATACCAGTTGTCAGTGTAGATGATGTGGCCTTTGCCCAGGTAAGGTGCCAACATTTTCCTGACGATGGCACCTGACATGCCCATGGGGTCATTGGCAGCGGCTTTCGGTATGTCAATGTCAGTGCCTGTATACACGATCATGTCAAGCACTATTCCAGTTTCACAGTCGCACAACACGAAGAGCTTGATTCCGAACCTATGCCTCTTCAAGGGGATATACTGCTTGAAAACAAGACGTCCTTTGAAGAGCACGAGCGACTCATCAATCACCAAATTGAGGAAGGGTTAAAAGTATTTCCTATACCTCTCCAACAACATGGTGAACACCTCCCGAACTTTCCATATCCTGTCAATCCTGTTAGGATTTTCGTTGTCTGCAAAGTGCATAAATCTTAGCAGCAACAAAAATCTGTCACGAGTCATGACTTATTGAAAGTTGGGGTGGCGATGAGAGGGTCGTGCTTCCAGTAGTGTTGCAACACATGCTTCTTGATCAGAGGCATGAGGAACAACAAGGCAAAGAACGTCAGAAATTCTGCCACAGTCGTATCCACCCAGCCTCGTATTCTCGCTTTTGGAGAAAGGACGTCCAATCTGCCAAACACCCACCTGTAGTAGGCGTTTGTTTGGGCAACGATGTACGTCATTACCTCCATGTCGAAAAAAGCGAGGAAGAAGTCGCTTTCGTTCGCTTGATCATCACAGGGCCAGTTGTCAGTTGTTCCTGACGTCCCAGGATTGAACTGGGGCACGTCAGGTACAAAATTGACCCCGTCAGACCAATCGAACGAAGGCATGCCAGGGATCGGAATGTCGTCTGCGTCTTCTTCTGCGTCTGAAATATCGCTTCCATGGTCGCGATACAGCACTTCATCATCATTACCCTCCTCTTCACTCGACAGACGATGCCCTTCCTCGTTTTCGTCACCGACGTCGGACTCACTCCCACTGTCCACTCCCAAATCCCCCCACCCTTGGTCCCGTGCTAGGGCTTCGTCGTCGAAACCCGGGCTGCCAATGTCCTGCGAATCACCATCAAACAGCAGGGCTGCATACTTAGATGGTGTAAGATTTTTCCGGGTCACTTTGGCACGTGCGGGAGTCTTATGGACAGGGACAGCAGAGGTGGTGGCAGGGGCGGCGGCAGGGGGGGCGGCGGGGGCGGCAGCGGCGGCGGCAGGAGCAGCAGTGGTGCGTGGCCTTGATGGCAAGATGATGGTGGTGCCTGTCGCCCTTCTCTCTGTTCCTTGGGCAGGGGCGGCAGGGGCGGCAGGGGCAGCAGGGGCGGCAGGGGCGGCAAGGGCAGCAGGGCCGGCAGGGACACCAGGGCCAGCAGTCGCTTTCCCAGTCGCTTTCCCTCTCCCTTTCCCCTTCCCCTTCCCTGTTCTTGGGCAGGGGCGGCATGGCGGCAGGCGGCAGGGGCAGCAGGGGGCAGGGGCAGCAGGGCCGGCAGGGACACCAGGGCCAGCAGTCTCTTTCCCAGTCACTTTCCCTCTCCCTTTCCCCTTCCCCTTCCCTGTTCCTTGGGCAGGGGCGGCAGGGGCGGCAGGGGCAGCAGGGGCAGCAGGGGCGGCAGGGGCGGCAGGGGCGGCAGGGGCAGCTGGGCCAGGGGCGGCTGGTGGTGGTGGTGGTGGTAGGGGCACTGTGGCTGGCGTACGGGTTCTCTTCCCTACGCCCGTGCCTTTCATTTTTCCTGCCCCCGCAGGTAATGCAGCCCTAGGGCGGCCTCCTGCGTCGCTGGTACCGGTGGCAGGGGTGGCAGGGGTGGCAGTGGTGGCAGTGGTGGTGGTAGTGGTTGTTTGAGTGGCCTGGGTCGTGGTGGCAGTGTCCCGAAAGACCAATGACCTCTGTGCCATTGCCCTGCTTGCACGTGTTTTACGTGCTTTTGGTGCTGGTGATTCGTCCTCTGAGCTGTAGGGCGTGTCGTACTGGTAGCTAGGGTCTTTGGCAGCCACCCTCTGCCTTCCACGGCGGCTAACACCACCAGAAGGAGGGCTGGTTGTGTCATCAGGGAGCGAGCGTGAGGGACGTGTAGGCTCCATGACTAGTGCGTGGTTACTGGCGCGGTGGTGCTTGCACGAGTGCGGGGCGAGCGTTTGGCGGGGTGGTATCGAGAGTTGACATGTAGTACAATACCCACACCAATTTTCAGCCGCCTGGCTATAAACGCGCGGTTTTGGTACGTGTTCAAAGTCTCTGCTCTTAAGAGTCTACCCGCAGTGCGCCGGGGGAACTCTTAAGAGTCTACCCGCAGCTCCCGGGTTAATTATAGAGTGTGGCAGCGACGCTCAAACTGACCAAATGATAATCTGTGGTGGAAATTTGTTGTGGCGAGTAGCAGGTTAGTTTAGTTAGGTATAAAATGCCGTTTTCTTCCACGCAGTGGCTTCAAAGAAAACATACAATAATTGGGTTACTATTATATTGTACGAAAAAAACAATTATGTTTGTTTTTATATCCACATACTGTATAATTTATGGCGTAGCAGACCTCTTAACCTCTGAAGTGCGCATGGGGGTAATTGGAAACGTCCCCCTGTGCTGACGTATTTGAGGTGTTTCCGTCACTAAAATATTCATTGTGCCATTAATAGCATTAATACTTATCCATATGCGCCTATTATGGGTTGATTATAAAGGTCAGGAAACAACAATAAAACGAGTGAAAACAGCGTTTGGATGGTCAAATCGGAGATATAGCCCGCGAGTTGTAATGTATGGGTGAGGCAATCTGCTTTCCCAATTCCCCCAAGGCCACTGAGACACAGGATCGACTCTCTCTCTCTCTCTTGCACTCGCTTGCTATCAGTGATGACCACACCCTCCAATCGGATTTCTAATGTTAGCACGAAAATATACCTCAGAATAAGGGAATAACAGGGAAAATAGGTGATAACTGAAGGAGAGGAGGAAAGTGGGGAAGGAGGGGAGGTAGAGGACTGAGATTTTGCATGGCCCAGGGGCCAAAAAAAAAAAAAATAATATAAATATTTTTTTTTCGATGTCAAAAGTTGATTTTTGTTTTCTCTGACTCTTAACACCTTACGAGCGGCCTATGCGGTTTATTTATATGTACCGCACAGCGGGGTGTTTTAGCCAAAATAGGGCTGTTTACGTGATCATTTTCATGCCTAAATAAGACCCAGAACGTAAAACAAGTACCTATCCCTGAAAGGGCATAAACAGAGCTTTCGAATGACACCATAACGATCCTTGTATGATGGATAGTTTTCTTGCAATAACCGTGCAACGCGAGTGCAAAAAGCAGGTAATTCGGTACTTTCAGTACATAATTGAGTATGTAGCGAGTGAGAGAGGGAGGAGGGAGCTGAGATTTGTGTCAGTAGGTTCGCCGCGGTGGTCTGGAGCAGTCATACGCTCGCTAGTCTCCTGCCACCACTTGTCTCTCTCTCTCAGCCACATTACGTGCTGAAATTGCCACTCGACCTATGTCGAGCGCCGCCACATAGTCCAGCTTTTTTTAACTCGACTTATGTTGCTCGCCGCTAAATAAGGGTTAATACATTATTTTTGAGAATGGTATATGTTTACTATATGACATGATATTTCACAAAAAAACATTAGAACCTACCAATATATTCTGGTGAAGAATCCATTTATGATAACCCGAGGCCAACTGAAATGATGAGAAGCACCTTGAATATATATATATATATACATATATGGAGGGATTTCGCTGACGATGCGCCTAGGTGAACCGTTCCCTTCTCAGCCCGAGGCCAACTGAATGATGAGAAGCACCTTGACTATATATATATACTGGAGGGGGAGGGAGGGAGGGAGGAGAGATCCAGAGTGTGAGTCAAGCAGTGAAGTCATTCTTATTTTTAACCCCTTACATGTCATAAAAGTGTGTGTTTAATACATTATTTTTGAGAATGGTATATGTTTACTATATGACATGATATTTCACAAAAAACATTAGAACATACCAATATATTCTGGTGAAGAATCCATTTATGATAACCCGAGGCCAACTGAAATGATGAGAAGTACCTTGAATATATACACATATATGGAGGGATTTAGAACCCACGCTAACAATGCACCGGGGGAACCATTCCCTTCTCAGCCCTAGGCCAACTGAATGAGGCCAACTTAATTATGAGAATCACCTTTACTATATATATATATATACTGGAGGGGGATGGAGGGGGAGGATAGATCCAGTGTGTGAGTCAAGTAGTGAAGTCATTCTTATTATTAACCCCTTATATGTCATATACCGTCAATAGTAATACTTTCGTCAATAGTAATACTTCCGTCAATAGTAATACTTTCGTCAATAGTAATACTTTCGTCAATAGTAATACTTTCGTCAATAGTAATACTTCCGTCAATAGTAATACTTTCGTCAATAGTAATATTTCGTCAATAGTAATATTTCGTCAATAGTAATATTTCCGTCAATAGTAATATTTCGTCAATAGTAATATTTCGTCAATAGTAATATTTCGTCAATAGTAATATTTTGTCTATAGTAATATTTCGTCAATAGTAATACTTCCGTCAATAGTAATACTTCCGTCAATAGTAATACTTCCGTCAATAGTAATACTTCCGTCAATAGTAATACTTCCGTCAATAGTAATACTTTCGTCAATAGTAATACTTTCGTCAATAGTAATACTTTCGTCAATAGTAATACTTTCGTCAATAGTAATACTTTCGTCAATAGTAATACTTACGTCAATAGTAATACTTTCGTCAGTAGTAATACTTTCGTCAATAGTAATACTTTCGTCAATAGTAATACTTTCGTCAATAGTAATACTTCCGTCAATAGTAATATTCCGTCAATAGTAATACTTTCGTCAATAGTAATACTTCCGTCAATAGTAATACTTTCGTCAATAGTAATACTTCCGTCAATAGTAATACTTTCGTCAATAGTAATACTTCCGTCAATAGTAATATTCCGTCAATAGTAATACTTCCGTCAATAGTAATATTCCGTCAATAGTAATACTTCCGTCAATAGTAATACTTTCGTCAATAGTAATATTCCGTCAATAGTAATACTTCCGTCAATAGTAATACTTCCGTCAATAGTAATACTTTCGTCAATAGTAATACTTTCGTCAATAGTAATACTTTCGTCAATAGTAATAGTTTCGTCAATAGTAATACTTTCGTCAATAGTAATATTTTCGTCAATAGTAATATTTCCGTCAATAGTAATACTTCCGTCAATAGTAATATTTCCGTCAATAGTAATATTTCCGTCAATAGTAATATTTCCGTCAATAGTAATATTTCGTCAATAGTAATATTTCCGTCAATAGTAATATTTTGTCAATAGTAATATTTCCGTCAAATAGTAATATTTCCGTCAATAGTAATACTTCCGTCAATAGTAATATTTCGTCAATAGTAATATTTCCGTCAATAGTAATACTTTCGTCAATAGTAATATTTTCGTCAATAGTAATACTTTCGTCAATAGTAATACTTCCGTCAATAGTAATACTTTCGTCAATAGTAATACTTTCGTCAATAGTAATACTTCCGTCAATAGTAATATTTCCGTCAATAGTAATATTTCCGTCAATAGTAACATTCGTCAATAGTAATACTTCCGTCAATAGTAATATTTCGTCAATAGTAATATTTCCGTCAATAGTAATATTTCGTCAATAGTAATATTTCGTCAATAGTAATATTTCCGTCAATAGTAATACTTCCGTCAATAGTAATACTTCCGTCAATAGTAATACTTCCGTCAATAGTAATACTTTCGTCAATAGTAATACTTTCGTCAATAGTAATATTTCCGTCAATAGTAATATTTCCGTCAATAGTAATATTTCGTCAATAGTAATACTTCCGTCAATAGTAATATTTCGTCAATAGTAATACTTCCGTCAATAGTAATATTTCCGTCAATAGTAATATTTCGTCAATAGTAATATTTCGTCAATAGTAATACTTCCGTCAATAGTAATATTTCCGTCAATAGTAATATTTCCGTCAATAGTAATATTTCGTCAATAGTAATACTTCCGTCAATAGTAATATTCGTCAATAGTAATATTTCCGTCAATAGTAATATTTCCGTCAATAGTAATATTTCGTCAATAGTAATATTTCCGTCAATAGTAATATTTCCGTCAATAGTAATATTTCCGTCAATAGTAATACTTCCGTCAATAGTAATACTTTCGTCAATAGTAATACTTTCGTCAATAGTAATATTTCGTCAATAGTAATACTTCCGTCAATAGTAATACTTCCGTCAATAGTAATACTTTCGTCAATAGTAATACTTTCGTCAATAGTAATATTTTTGTCAATAGTAATACTTTCGTCAATAGTAATACTTTCGTCAATAGTAATACTTTCGTCAATAGTAATATTTCCGTCAATAGTAATACTTTCGTCAATAGTAATACTTTCGTCAATAGTAATATTTCCGTCAATAGTAATATTTCCGTCAATAGTAATATTTCGTCAATAGTAATATTTCGTCAATAGTAATACTTTCGTCAATAGTAATACTTTTGTCAATAGTAATATTTCCGTCAATAGTAATATTTCCGTCAATAGTAATATTTCCGTCAATAGTAATACTTCCGTCAATAGTAATATTTCCGTCAATAGTAATATTTCCGTCAATAGTAATACTTCCGTCAATAGTAATACTTCCGTCAATAGTAATACTTTCGTCAATAGTAATACTTTCGTCAATAGTAATACTTCCGTCAATAGTAATACTTCCGTCAATAGTAATACTTTCGTCAATAGTAATACTTTCGTCAATAGTAATATTTTCGTCAATAGTAATATTTCCGTCAATAGTAATATTTCCGTCAATAGTAATATTTCCGTCAATAGTAATATTTCCGTCAATAGTAATATTTCCGTCAATAGTAATATTTCGTCAATAGTAATATTTCCGTCAATAGTAATATTTCGTCAATAGTAATATTTCCGTCAATAGTAATACTTTCGTCAATAGTAATATTCCGTCAATAGTAATACTTTCGTCAATAGTAATACTTT
This sequence comes from Paralithodes platypus, assembly GCA_032716605.1. Classification (NCBI taxonomy): domain Eukaryota; kingdom Metazoa; phylum Arthropoda; class Malacostraca; order Decapoda; family Lithodidae; genus Paralithodes; species Paralithodes platypus. The sequence goes on along the minus strand of CM064515.1, from coordinate 16,729,306 downwards.
CGTCAATAGTAATACTTTCGTCAATAGTAATACTTTCGTCAATAGTAATACTTTCGTCAATAGTAATACTTTCGTCAATAGTAATATTTCGTCAATAGTAATATTTCCGTCAATAGTAATATTCCGTCAATAGTAATACTTTCGTCAATAGTAATACTTTCGTCAATAGTAATATTTTGTCAATAGTAATATTTCGTCAATAGTAATACTTCCGTCAATAGTAATATTTCCGTCAATAGTAATACTTCCGTCAATAGTAATACTTCCGTCAATAGTAATACTTCCGTCAATAGTAATACTTTCGTCAATAGTAATACTTTCGTCAATAGTAATACTTTCGTCAATAGTAATACTTTCGTCAATAGTAATACTTTCGTCAATAGTAATACTTTCGTCAATAGTAATACTTTCGTCAATAGTAATACTTTCGTCAATAGTAATACTTTCGTCAATAGTAATACTTTTCGTCAATAGTAATATTTCCGTCAATAGTAATATTCCGTCAATAGTAATACTTTCGTCAATAGTAATACTTCCGTCAATAGTAATACTTTCGTCAATAGTAATACTTCCGTCAATAGTAATACTTTCGTCAATAGTAATACTTCCGTCAATAGTAATACTTCCGTCAATAGTAATACTTCCGTCAATAGTAATATTTCCGTCAATAGTAATACTTCCGTCAATAGTAATATTCCGTCAATAGTAATACCTTCGTCAATAGTAATACTTTCGTCAATAGTAATACTTTCGTCTATAGTAATACTTTCGTCAATAGTAATATTTTCGTCAATAGTAATACTTTCGTCAATAGTAATATTTTCGTCAATAGTAATATTTCCGTCAATAGTAATATTTCCGTCAATAGTAATATTTCCGTCAATAGTAATATTTCCGTCAATAGTAATACTTCCGTCAATAGTAATATTTTGTCAATAGTAATACTTCCGTCAATAGTAATACTTCCGTCAATAGTAATACTTTCGTCAATAGTAATATTTCCGTCAATAGTAATACTTCCGTCAATAGTAATATTTCGTCAATAGTAATATTTCGTCAATAGTAATATTTCGTCAATAGTAATATTTCGTCAATAGTAATACTTTCGTCAATAGTAATACTTCCGTCAATAGTAATACTTTCGTCAATAGTAATACTTTCGTCAATAGTAATACTTCCGTCAATAGTAATATTTCCGTCAATAGTAATATTTCGTCAATAGTAATATTTCCGTCAATAGTAATACTTCCGTCAATAGTAATATTTCGTCAATAGTAATATTTCCGTCAATAGTAATATTTCCGTCAATAGTAATATTTCCGTCAATAGTAATACTTCCGTCAATAGTAATACTTCCGTCAATAGTAATACTTCCGTCAATAGTAATACTTCCGTCAATAGTAATACTTTCGTCAATAGTAATACTTTCGTCAATAGTAATATTTCCGTCAATAGTAATATTCCGTCAATAGTAATATTTCGTCAATAGTAATACTTCCGTCAATAGTAATATTTCGTCAATAGTAATACTTCCGTCAATAGTAATATTTCCGTCAATAGTAATACTTTCGTCAATAGTAATATTTCCGTCAATAGTAATACTTCCGTCAATAGTAATACTTCCGTCAATAGTAATATTCCGTCAATAGTAATATTTCCGTCAATAGTAATACTTTCGTCAATAGTAATATTTCCGTCAATAGTAATATTTCCGTCAATAGTAATATTTCGTCAATAGTAATACTTTCGTCAATAGTAATACTTTCGTCAATAGTAATACTTCGTCAATAGTAATACTTCCGTCAATAGTAATACTTCCGTCAATAGTAATACTTCCGTCAATAGTAATACTTCCGTCAATAGTAATATTTCGTCAATAGTAATACTTCCGTCAATAGTAATACTTTCGTCAATAGTAATACTTCCGTCAATAGTAATACTTTCGTCAATAGTAATATTTCCGTCAATAGTAATACTTCCGTCAATAGTAATACTTTCGTCAATAGTAATATTTCGTCAATAGTAATATTTCCGTCAATAGTAATACTTTCGTCAATAGTAATACTTTCGTCAATAGTAATATTTCCGTCAATAGTAATATTTCCGTCAATAGTAATATTCCGTCAATAGTAATATTTCCATCAATAGTAATACTTCCGTCAATAGTAATATTTCGTCAATAGTAATATTTCCGTCAATAGTAATACTTCCGTCAATAGTAATATTCCGTCAATAGTAATATTCCGTCAATAGTAATATTTCCGTCAATAGTAATATTTCGTCAATAGTAATATTTCCGTCAATAGTAATATTTCCGTCAATAGTAATATTTCGTCAATAGTAATACTTTCGTCAATAGTAATACTTCCGTCAATAGTAATACTTTCGTCAATAGTAATATTTCCGTCAATAGTAATATTTCCGTCAATAGTTTATTTCGTCAATAGTAATATTTCGTCAATAGTAATATTTCCGTCAATAGTAATATTTCGTCAATAGTAATATTTCCGTCAATAGTAATATTTCGTCAATAGTAATACTTTTGTCAATAGTAATACTTTCGTCAATAGTAATATTTCGTCAATAGAAATACTTTCGTCAATAGTAATACTTTCGTCAATAGTAATACTTCCGTCAATAGTAATACTTCCGTCAATAGTAATACTTCCGTCAATAGTAATATTCCGTCAATAGTAATACTTTCGTCAATAGTAATACTTCCGTCAATAGTAATATTTCCGTCAATAGTAATATTTCCGTCAATAGTAATACTTTCGTCAATAGTAATACTTCCGTCAATAGAAATACTTTACATGGTGAACTGGTCACATCAAATATGGCTTGGTTTTACCCCACACGTCAGACAGGGTTACCCCTCCCCCCCTATAACCTACAATGTATACTGTATATAGTCTGCTTCTGGTATAATGTGTTTCACTTGACAAATTACTATAGTGGCGAGATGGACTCTAAAGCTATTACTATTAAAGCCAAGGGGGCTTTCAGTAAGGATAAATCACTACTAAGTTTTCTTGAACAAGTCCAAAAGAGCATCTTTAAGGGTCTTAACCAATCCTTACCCATCACTACAGAAGAAATGACCAGTATGTTATTGGGCGAGACTAACCAACCAGATGTGATCGACGACATCAAGGAGTTTAATCATACAAATGTACGGAATAAGCCAGTGTTCGGTTTAACCAAGTGGGACCTGGTTTGTATCCCAATTGATGATGTGGCACCCGCACATTACCGCAATATCCTACCCAATGCTGGAAGGGTATTGGGTCTCACACCAAAGGAACACAACCTTAGTTCAATACAACAATACGTGTTAAATTCGCACATATGTGAGAATGTCCAGGTCTACATATTCCCATTGCTCTTAATACCGGATAACGTATTTGTGTTCAAAGAAGAGGTAGTACAAGCACTAAAGGATTCTCAATACAGACTTGTACGTATGTATACGTGCCATATATCAAAATATATACCGCATATAAACCAATTCATGCGATATTTACGCACATTATCAATGAGTTTCTATGCGTGAACCAAGGTGTGAGTGAGTTGTGGTGGGAATGAAAGGGGGAGAGGGTGTGTTACGCCATAAATATCACGTCAATCTTGTATTTAGAGCACTCTCATGCTATAATAAAGACGTGTACATATGTAGGCGTCCCATATAACAAGGAATATACCGCATATAGCCCAATTGATGCGATATTTACGCAAATTGTGAATGTGTTTCTAGCAGACGGAAGCCTGAAAGGGGGGGTTGGGGGTGGGTGGGTGGGGGGGAGGGGAGGCATGCAGGGGTGCAGTGAGTGAGTGAGTCGTGGAGAGATGGAAGTCAGGCAGATCTCTAGATAGATAACCAGCTTAGTGATAATTGTGGAGGCGCCCCAGGCGTATTGATGTTTGGTATTTTGACCCTTATGTCTACCAGATGGCTGGTGTTCGTTGCCATCAACAGGTCTACAATAACATGAGTCAGGAATGGAGAGAGAGAGAGAGAGAGAGAGAGAGAGAGAGAGAGAGAGAGAGAAACTGAGACATGCGTATGTCGTACATATAAATGGACTTCAGAATTGCATTTTTATGCAAGCAGACATTGCATTTTAGACACATGTGAAGTACCACAGAAACATGTAGGCCATTGACTGTAAATAAAGTACTATATTTATAGACCACCAGCGACGGTGCTGAGTCAACACAGGCAGATTGCCTGTTGTGATAGAGGGCTAAATATAGACTGGTGTCTCCTTACACCTGCGAAAGGGTAGATTGCCACCAGAGAAACGTTTACTTATTTATTTCGAAGTAATATGCAATCTAAATGTATATTCGAGACCTACTGCAATTATTTGTATGACAGTCATGACTATGTATAATCCAATATACGCGCGTAGGCGAGACATAAGAAAGCTGGTTGAGCAATTTTCGACACCCACACAGTTATTATTCATTTTTATTTACAATATTATACAATACAAATGTATTTGTGAAGAGTATTTTATCCATTATTGTATTTATACCAATTTTGTTCCCAGACAGAGCTGCTGTAGCTGGAGAATCAAGGAGCGGCAAGGGTCACCTCGTGACCGCCTGACCGTGTGAAAATGAGTGGAGTCACACTGAGAGGGGCAATTTTGCTGAGTGTTTGGGCAATTTTTGACAGAATAAAGTTATATAATTACTAATTCTTGACAGAGACAAACTATTATAAACCTTGGCATGATATAATTGATAATCCCATCAATTTACAAACGTAAATTGGTGGGATAATTCATTTTTTTTTGTATATTGCCATTTCGATTGTAGACACGAAGTTTTGAGTGATATTTGGTATGAGCTCCTGTGGCATGGTTGGTAAGGTCGCGGACTGGAAAACTCAAAGTGTCGTAGGGTAGTGGGATCGAATCCAGGAGGGGGTTATGGGGAAGGTTTTATATTGTCTAGAAACAATTTTATAAATTTTTTTTTTTACAAGATCATGCCATTGTATTCAAACAATATGAAATATTCATAGAATATATCATATTGTAAGAATACAATGACATGACCTTGTTTTCTTTTTTCTTTTTTATTGTTTTATTTTATTATCATAGTAGGTTTGACATGATTTATTGAAACATATTTATTTTTGTACAATTCATTTGAGGTAAGAAAATAATTATATACACATTACTTAGGCTAATAACAAACATATATATTGATATACTAAAAAAATAAGGCATATTACATGTAAATCTTTGAAACTTATAAACTAAATAATGAAACATACAATTATATAATGTAAAAGCTATATCACAGGGACATCTTTGGAACTTATACATTATATAATATATATGTTACATTATGAGGTAGCGTGATCAATTAGGTCAGGTCAGGTAAGGTAGGGCGCGAGTCCAGGGCAGGGCAGGGCAGGAGGCGAGTCCAGGGCAGGGCACGGGGCGAGTCCAGGGCAGGGCAGGGCAGGGCAGGGGCCGACACTCAGTAGTTCTTGAAGGTGTGGTAGTCCCTGAAGCACTCACCCAGGCAGAGTGCAACTTTGCACTCGGCGCACATTGAGGTGACTCTTTTGGTCACATGGGGTTTCCTCACACTGGAGCTGCAGACGGTGCACTGCACCTGCCTGTGACGAGTGCCAATCAGCTCGGTGTTGGTTGTGTAGTGTCTTTCGACACCCAGCTGGATGCGGTCAGGAACGTGATCCCCACGCCATGCCGTACGTCTGTGAGTGGTGGTGGCATACTTCTCCAGGAGTTGGTAGGAGACGTTGTACACGAACTCCCGGAATTTCAGCTTCTGGTTTGGGGCCATATCCTTCTTCACCAACCACAAGTTGTAGGCGTTCAGCATCGTTATGTCAACTAGGTGGAGGAAGAGCTTGTGATACCACTTCACAGTCTTCCTCAGACACTCAACACCTGACAGCTGACAGTCAGACTTGTCCACCAGGCGCATGTTTTTGGTGTAGTCCACTACCATGTCGGGCTTGTAGATTGTCTTCCTGGTTCGGTAGTGGATTTTGCCAGAATCCACCTGGGCACCTGTGTGAACGGTGGAAAGCAGGTGGACGTCTCGCTTATCCTTCCACTTCAGGGCTATCAGTTTCTCACACTTCTCGAGCTGCTTGTATTTCTGCCCCTTTCGTCGCCTTCTTCGCACATGCCTCTCGCGGTGTTCCTGGGCCAGGTCGTCTTCTGAAGGTGTGTCACTGGAGGAGGCATCTGTGAGAGGAATGACATCACCTGTGAACTTTGGCATAAACTTTCTTGTCTTTCTGACAGTCCCACATGACCCCGTTTGGTTGTCATAAAGAAACTGGCAGAGAGCAGGAGAAGTATACCAGTTGTCAGTGTAGATGATGTGGCCTTTGCCCAGGTAAGGTGCCAACATTTTCCTGACGATGGCACCTGACATGCCCATGGGGTCATTGGCAGCGGCTTTCGGTACGTCAATGTCAGTTCCTGTATACACGATCATGTCAAGCACTATTCCAGTTTCACAGTCGCACAACACGAAGAGCTTGATTCCGAACCTATGCCTTTTCAAGGGGATATACTGCTTGAAAACAAGACGTCCTTTGAAGAGCACGAGCGACTCATCAATCACCAAATTGAGGAAGGGGTAAAAGTATTTCCTATACCTCTCCAACAACATGGTGAACACCTCCCGAACTTTCCATATCCTGTCAATCCTGTTAGGATTTTCGTTGTCTGCAAAGTGCATAAATCTTAGCAGCAACAAAAATCTGTCACGAGTCATGAACTTATTGAAAGTTGGGGTGGCGATGAGAGGGTCGTGCTTCCAGTAGTGTTGCAACACATGCTTCTTGATCAGAGGCATGAGGAACAACAAGGCAAAGAACGTCAGAAATTCTGCCACAGTCGTATCCACCCAGCCTCGTATTCTCGCTTTTGGAGAAAGGACGTCCAATCTGCCAAACACCCACCTGTAGTAGGCGTTTGTTTGGGCAACGATGTACGTCATTACCTCCATGTCGAAAAAAGCGAGGAAGAAGTCGCTTTCGTTCGCTTGATCATCACAGGTCCAGTCGTCAGTTGTTCCTGACGTCCCAGGATTGAACTGGGGCACGTCAGGTACAAAATTGACCCCGTCAGACCAATCGAACGAAGGCATGCCAGGGATCGGAATGTCGTCTGCGTCTTCTTCTGGGTCTGAAATATCGCTTCCATGGTCGCGATACAGCACTTCATCATCATTACCCTCCTCTTCACTCGACAGACAATGCCCTTCCTCGTTTTCGTCACCGACGTCGGACTCACTCCCACTGTCCACTCCCAAATCCCCCCACCCTTGGTCCCGTGCTAGGGCTTCGTCGTCGAAACCCGGGCTGCCAATGTCCTGCGAATCACCATCAAACAGCAGGGCGGCATACTTAGATGGTGTAAGAGTTTTCCGGGTCACTTTGGCACGTGCGGGAGTCTTATGGACAGGGACAGCAGAGGTGGTGGCAGGGGCGGCGGCAGGGGCGGCGGCGGCAGGGGCGGCGGCGGCAGGGGCAGCAGTGGTGCGTGGCCTTGATGGCAAGATGATGGTGGTGCCTGTCGCCCTTCTCTCTGTTCCTTGGGCAGGGGCGGCAGGGGCGGCAGGGGCAGCAGGGGCGGCAGGGGCAGCAGGGCCGGCAGGGACACCAGGGCCAGCAGTCGCTTTCCCAGTCGCTTTCCCTCTCCCTTTCCCCTTCCCCTTCCCTGTTCCTTGGGCAGGGGCGGCAGGGGCGGCAGGGGCAGCAGGGGCGGCAGGGGCGGCAGGGGCAGCAGGGGCGGCAGGGGCAGCCGGGCCAGGGGCGGCTGGTGGTGTTGGTGGTGGTAGGGGCACTGTGGCTGGCGTACGGGTTCTTTTCCCTACGCCCGTGCCTTTCATTTTTCCTGCCCCCGCAGGTAATGCAGCCCTAGGGCGGCTTCCTGCGTCGCTGGTACCGGTGGCAGGGGTGGCAGGGGTGGCAGTGGTGGCAGTGGTGGTGGTAGTGGTTGTTGCAGTGGCCTGGGTCGTGGTGGCAGTGTCCCGAAAGACCAATGACCTCTGTGCCATTGCCCTGCTTGCACGTGTTTTACGTGCTTTTGGTGCTGGTGATTCGTCCTCTGAGCTGTAGGGCGTGTCGTACTGGTAGCTAGGGTCTTTGGCAGCCACCCTCTGCCTTCCACGGCGGCTAACACCACCAGAAGGAGGGCTGGTTGTGTCATCAGGGAGCGAGCGTGAGGGACGTGTAGGCTCCATGACTAGTGCGTGGTTACTGGCGCGGTGGTGCTTGCACGAGTGCGGGGCGAGCGTTTGGCGGGGTGGTATCGAGAGTTGACATGTAGTACTATACCCACACCAATTTTCAGCCGCCTGGCTATAAACGCGCGGTTTTGGTACGTGTTCAAAGTCTCTGCTCTTAAGAGTCTACCCGCAGTGCGCCGGGGGAACTCTTAAGAGTCTCCCCGCAGCTCCCGGGTTAATGTGTTTCACCATGTTGGTCTGTAGCTTGGTTGATTTGATGCGTAAGAAGGCAAAGCATGTCTGCAGTTGATCGACATCGTCTAAAACCATATTGCCTATCACTGATTAATTTATTATTCTCAAGATGCTACTGTCATTATGTCATTACTGTCAGATGTGATTATTTAATATAATTTCAAAGACTTTACCAAGAGTGGAAGTTATAGCTATTGGTCTGTAGTTTGATGGATCTGAAGAGGCACCTTTTTTAGGAACTGGATGGATGTTTGCTTCTTTCCAGGGTACTGGGAAGCATGAGGTATGAGTACACAGACGGAAAAAATTTGCCAATACAGGAGCGAGCACCAAGGAGCAATTCTTAAGTACTATTGGAGGAATTTCATCTGGACCAGGAGCCTTATCTACTGAGAGATTCTGCAAAATAGTTTTGACATGTCTGGTGTGGATCTTCAGTGAGGGAATTTCAGGCGAATTAAAATTAAGTACAGGGACATCTTGATTTATTTAATCTAAGGTTGAGTTGGTGGAGAAAATATCCGCAAGAAGGTTAGCTTTACCTCGTGGGTCACTTACAAGATTGCCAGTCGGAGATTTTAATGGTGGAATGGATGAAGCAGTAGTGAAGTTGGATTTAAATGAGTTAATGGTTTCAAGTTATCCAAGGAAATTATAGATTTATGCTGTAACCAAAACATTTTCAAATCCCCCCTGGATGGATTAAACTTTATATATAATGCCTTTTTGATACATATGGATATTTGTTACGCTTTCTATATAGCCACTCTAGATAAATTGGCCAGGTATCATTATCTAAACTACGAAGATTTTCTTCTTCTGGGTCCCTTTTATCTTTATAAGAGCTCAATGTTTAGTAAAGGTTCTTGTATGAATACCTACATGAATATATTTTATGAACCCCTCCTAACAAGAATCAGTTATTCCTGTGTAGCGCAGGGTAAGGGGGTTTGTTGTCACAATGGCAATCCGAATTATCTAGGACATCTTAAACTATATCACGGCAATTATGGTAAACATACCTGCAATAATAACATAAATAACTATGGTGGTGATTACTCACAGTCGTCCGACGACGAGGACTCGTTATTAAATGATATCCGTATAGTTCAGAATGAGGAAAATAAAATTGTACAGTCTATGGTATTCGACGATAATAGAAATAATGATATCCCTTTTCATTTTCTCAATAGTGACGATATCTACCTTAAAGAGAAACAAGGTGGCATAAATGCCATGGGCAAATTAAAAACAGAATATATCAGAGGCTGGAATATATCGGTGGAACATGAATCTACAAACATATATGAAAATTGTGCATTTCTTAGTAATGATATATACAAAGAACATTCGATTCACTATTTGAAGGTTTTATCCTATATTTTTGCTTATTATACTAGTTATATATTCCATCCCTCAAAGATATATACGGGTTTCTATAGCAATACACCTTATTCCAATATAATACATATATTACATAGTGCCGATGAAAATAATATATCAATCTATTGTACATCTTTACATTTTGATGTGTACTATATTATAACTAACAAATAAACATACCTATAATTTTTATAGACTTAATCCAATTATTACCCGAAATAAGTTTGAATTTACCACCCAGAGCGAATCTATACATGGTACTTTCAGAAGCAGATTGCCTTCTTGTTGGTTTCTTCCTCGCCCCTATAGAGCCTCTCAGGTGTGCCCCCTCGGGTTGGTTGCCTCCTCCCCTCCATATTTTCCAGTGCCAATATTAAAGCAAACTTGTTCATCGTCTTCAAGAGAAGATATCCGGTGGTTGGGGTTGGAGGTGGATATGTTACTACGGTGGATAAAATAATCCTTTCCTGTAATGTTGCAGACGATGAAGCCATATCCTTCTTTAATATTGTACCATTTCACCTTTCCAGAAAGGGTGGTGGTGGTGGCGGTGTCACATTCAAATACCATAATGGGAGAGTGTATGTATGATGAGACCCAGTCATAAATTCTAGGGCCTTATATAGGCCCCGCACCCTATTCTCAACCCTTTGGCGGACAAACAAATCACCGATGAAGGTTGAGTGAGTTATAGAAAGTCTTCCTTCCAGTAGTAATATTCTTGGTGTTTGAAAGATAACCTAGTCTTTGCGCTATAACGATACACACATTTTCTAGGATGTGGAATTGATAATATTGAGCCAAGCCACATATACCGGAAATATCTTTAGGTCCCAAAGTTATTATACCATTGTCGCCTAAATATTCGTCGACCAATTTGCGTAATATCCAATAATCCCCTTGATATTCAATGTCCGTAGTGAAAGGTTCGTGATATGCCAATGCTTGAAAAAATTCGCTCATTGATATTAGTCTATTTTTGGGAACTCGTAACACAATATAGTCTTCAGATGAACCAAAGTCGGGGATCCATTTGATGTTATAAAATGGAGCATCGATATTCCAAAAGTGTCTTTTCATCATCACAATAAATGTGATTTCATCCTCTGGTTTCCTACTTGCGATGACCACCCTCCGCCGCCACGCCCGCCTTTTTAAACATGAGGATAATTTGAATAATATACTCAACCAATGATTGTATCTTGGGCAGACGCAAATATGCTAGTTTATTCTATATATATATATGGTATATAGTGGATGTGATTTCATTGGTATGGAAAAGGATTTGTTTATCCACTGACCAATCACAACCACTGGATATATTCTCTTGATATTTAACGGATTTCTTCTACTTCTACTTCTTCTTCTTCTTCTACTTCTTCTTCTTCTTCTTTTTCTTCTTCTTCTTCTTCTTCTTCTATTTGTATTTCAAAACTATTAATTTTGTTTTTGTATTCATGTCTTGCAAGTATATAATATTGTATATTATTGGTTTCACCAAATAGACGAATTATTTTTTTCATATTTTTAACATTAAATAGATGAATGTTTTTTTTTTATATTTTTATCTCTACAATTTTTTGATTTCTTGCCTAATTTATATCTAATTTTGCTATTATTATTACTAATATTTTTAGAGATAAGGGTCATTTTTGTATATAACGTATATAAATACACGTGTATATAAATACACGTAAAATTATATATTTACTTACATCATGGTGTAGAACTGGATAGTGGAGGCGGGGCTTAGTAAATAATATAAAAAGGCCGGATACATTTAACATGATGCCATTCCCATCTGAAACTGTCTACGAGAAGATTATTTGGGTTAAGTCCCATATGAGATGATGGAAGAATATGGCTATAAGGGTTGGACACCACCACCACCACCGTCACCATCACCGTCACCGCCACCGTTAGTCCCCCCCGAGGAGGAGAATGAAGATGAGGAACAAGATTATGGTGACTTAACCACTGACGCCGAACTCTACACCGTAAATGTTAAGGTAATTTAAACATTATTGTTTCTATCAATTTATTTTTATAGTGTTGAGATTTATTATTATATATAGACTGAATTCATATACAGTGGAGGTAATATATCATATCTCGGCTAAATTGATATAATAATTATATAATTTATTATTCTTATATTACAGGGAGAGGGTGAGGCGATCCAACATCATACCATCCTAAAGATGCCATCAGAGATGCCCGAGGAGCTAGCCTCTGACACGAACCCCCGAACCTACAACATTGTCATGGTCGATTGCTCAGGATCCATGAGCGTAACCTAAGAATCGGTTTCTTTGTAACTTTTTGTCGCGTGGGTGGAATGAACAAATTTCTCCCGTACTTGAGGAACATACCAGGATCTATACCTTCGGTACAAATGTGAACTTCATTCGTACTGGGACGAGGATTGAATGTGGTGATTTTAAGGGTGGTAGGACGAATCTCACTAATGCACTTGGCATGATGGTGGCGGAGATGCATGATTGTGAGGTGGAGTATGTAAATGTCTTCTTGGTGACAGATGGTGGACATAACTCAACTAATATACAACCTAATACGGTCTTGGATAATCTGGTGGCACCATCTTTTCATAAAGTGGTTAATGTGTTTGTATTGGGAGTGGGCAGTGGTTTTCCAACCATGTACAGTCTCCGCCTGCGTTCACACCTACACAATGGAAACTCCAATATTCCCACACTCTTTCGGGTCAAAATTAGCGCAGAAATGAACGAGACCTTGCAGAGTATGGCCGGCCACGTCTCTTCTGGTGTATCCAGTAAACTAATACTGTCCGAGGGGGGGTTCTCACTTCCCAATACTGTGACCAAGAATGCCTTTCACCCCAACGAATATGTGTATTACCCTAAAGATCCAAACCAGGTGAAACGACAAACAATCACCATAGGCTACCGGAGCGGTCATATCTGTTTAGAAGCTAAGCTAATGAGCGTCCCTGTCCTCATGGATGTTTTTCGTCAATGGAATAGCGTTCTGATCCAAAAACATATCAATAAGGAATCGCTATCTCCTAACCCTCTGGATTTCATGGAAAGATTGTATGCAGTCTTGCACTGCTTTTAGGTAAGAGGCTTCGAATAACTTCCAAGATGTATTTATGTCGTTATTGTGAATTAAAAAGCTCCAGTCAGTTTCTTTAAACATAGCTCTAAGTTTATGGAAGTTTGCTTTCTTGAAATTAGGGACATTTTCGATGCTACTATTTGGTTCGTTACTAGTAAACTTTAAAGTGAAAGTTATCGTACGATGGTCGCTGTTACTGAATTCATCACCAACATTCAAATTCTCTATTAATTCTTCTTTTGTTGCAAGTACAATGTCAAGAACGTTATTACCACGGGTCGGCGTTCCAACAAATTGATAAAGCGAACTCTCTTGCAAGTTCGTATACAAGTCATGTCCGGAGTGTGAAGTAAGAGTATCGCCCCACTTGGTCACAGGTAAATTAAAGTCACCAAAAATTACGGTATCTTGTGAGTTACTTACATCTGCAATTTGTTCTCGGTCAGTTTGCACTGATTGAGCTGGAGGTCTGTATATTAATGCAAGTATTATTTTCGTACCTTTATTATTCTTTATTAGCACAAAAGATGCGTCGACGTTCACAATTTGAGGTTTTGACAAGAGGGTAGGGTTAAGACTTTCTTTGATATAAATTAAACGCCACCTCCATTTCGATTTATTCGGCTTTTCTCAAACATTACATAACCGGGAAGTGAATACTCTGCTAAAAAGTCTCTATCTTCTGTATTGAGCCAAGATTCTGTTATGCCAATCACATCATAATTTTCTGTAAACACTAGCTCTGAAAATTTATTGCGTATGCTACGAGCGTTTGCATAGAAAACCTTTAAATTTGTTATTTTAGAACTCACGGAACGCTCTTTAATAATATTTTTGGTTCTTGTCGGATCTACATTTATGTTCATGGCTGTCCTCGGTCCTCGCTGTCTTCGGTCCTTATCGCTGGTGGTCCTCGGTTGCCTCTGTTTTTTTCTTGGCGTTGGATGATTTATGTCACTGCTGCTTCTTCTCGGATGGCGTTTTTTTATCCATGGCTGCGGACTGCTTCGTGTAGGAGACGACCCCTGCGTGCTGAACCCACAGGGTTTAGATGAGTGCCATCCTTGCGGAACAGAGTAGGCTGGTTGTAGAAGTTGTCCCAGAGGTTGATGAATTCAACTTCTTCCCTCAGACACAAATGTTTTAGTCGGCTATTTGTGCTGAAGGCCTTGTCGTAGAATTTGTCAGGTTCGTCGATCTTGGGGAGAATGCTGAATGATGATATTCCTTGACTTGTTTTTGTAGTGCTGGATCATCTTGCGATATTTCTCCATCAATTCTTCGGATCTGGTGCGCATGACGTCATTTGAACCAGCATGGATGACAAAAAGGGTATTTTCATTTGCAGTCCGTCAATGATACCTCCAAACATGTCAAAATTTCAAGAGCTGAAGGAATCAGTAGAGGAAGTGATAACGGGAACAATTGTCGATGAGGTAAGACTAGCTGAGCCAATTCTAAAAAGTACAGTTAGTGGTGGCAAGTATCAAACCAAAGTCCTGAAGTTGAAAGGTTACAATAATGTGGACTATGATAAGGATATGACAGATTTCTGGGGGGTAGTGGAAGTTAACATGGACCATATCAAATCCATTAAAGACACAGACGATGACGTGTGTTGTCTTACCCAGAGTTCAACCATACAAGACCTCCAGGATTCGGAGGATTTGAAGACCCTCAAGAAATTTGAGTTCCTCAAGAAGTTTACAATTTCTGGTATCGGGGTGGTTGCCCCAATGCGTGACTCTGTATCAAGCAATAGCTGGTCTTTTGGTATCAGGGCTATCCTGGGTCAACCCCTCACGACTGCCAGTCAGACGGGTATGGAAGAATTTGCCAAAACAAACTCATTTTTACCTGGACATGACAAGATAGTCCAACTGAAGAATAACGATGAAAATTCTCGCTTTAACGCGGTGGTGCCCGTGTTTTCCCCCGGAGTCGCCAAAATAATGGGACCAATTGTAAACACAAGGTTATACGCCATGTGCGCCACATTTGCTCTCCTCAAGAATCCACATATAGTTGATTTTAATATTCACTTTGTGGCTCTGGGTGTGCTATGGGCGCGCGTGTTACATGAGTTCCCAAATGTCCCTCGCCCAGAGTATATACAGCGTTACATCCTAAACATTGACGCAACGGCAAACCTGTACATCAAACGAAAGGGTCACCAAAAGTTTTGGAGAACGCTAACAGACCAACCCACCCAAGCCCTGATGGCTGAGAGTACAGTGAATGGAGATATAATGAAGTGCGAATCTATGATCAAGCCCTTCTTCATTCTGCACCTACAACAGCCCTCCGATCCCGCGACAATCACCCCCATTTTAAAGCTCATGTTGCTGGAATATATTGGCCGCTGTCTGGCTCGTTACGATGGGCCCACGCCCTTCATTGACTTCTTTGTCGAGAAGCTCGCTGACGAGACTGAGAGGTTTGATTGTTGCCAAGTTGATATACAGGCACTCATGACGGGAGGATATCGGCTAGAGGATTACTACACGTTGGAGGAAGTAGAAAAGGCTGCAAAGAAGGAGGTAAAAACAGTTTGTTGGCATGGAGACATAAAAAAGGATTTAGAGCCCTCCATAGAAGATACAGACATAACTGTCAACCGAAGCAAGGTATTCAATCTTCGCAACGTATCCAGTGCTGGTGATGTTTCCTTGCGCATCTTGCGCACCTTTGTTGTCGATGGTATAGTTTCACTTCAGACAGTAGAGGAGCTTTTCAGTGATGAAAACTTGCTCATTTATATAGTGCACGCTCTGCAAAATCGCAAATCTAGTAAGAGACTCTCTGAACAAATGCCAACTCATAAAGATGCTGTCAAGATAATTAAAGACAATGTTAAGTGTGAGATCTCCTCTATCTTCAGGGGAAAGACATTGCAAACGGTATTGGTATTGGTGGGACATATAGGCGCTCCAATGTGTGGAAAATAGAAGCCCCTCTTGAGTAGGTGTAAGAATAAAAAGGTACGAGACCCTCTATATTCAGTGGCGCTATGACCGTTTTGGGGTCAAATTTCAAAGATACGCACACCCTATTATTGGGGTAATGGAATGGGAGTATGAGGTGTGATAGAAAAAAGTATTCCACCATGGCACATTTTTTATTGAAACTATTCATCATGGCTTTATTCATTAATAATTGTTCATATCTGTGATGTTTAAACTCAAGCCAGGTGGTGGTGAGGTTAACGGTGGGCTGCTTGTGACACAGTGCACATTCATTTCGTACTTGGTGCACTTTTGTTAGCTCGTTATTTAGTTTGTTAAGATTTTCACTAATACCGCTCGCTATTGCCAACATTATGTCCAACTTATATAGACTGTATATTTATTGATTTCTTTATCCAAGGCAATTAAGTAAAGATTAAGATCTTCATATAAAACTGGGCTGGTAAAGTCGAACATAAAAGATATCGGTCGTATACATATAGGCATGGGTAAGTTGTAATATTCCCATCTCAATATACATGGTGGTGCTATTGTTGTACGTTATCCGGTCAAGAATAGATGTAAAATAAATATCCAAATAAAAAACTCCAAAGGGGGGGTAATATTGTTTAGGTGGCCCGCATTAACATATTGGTGATATTTTGTTAATGGTATATAATGTAGGGCCATGTATAAAGAAAGGTTCCTGCCGAGTTTTATCGTTGAGACTGGGCAGACGCAAATACTCTAGTTTATTCTATATATATTAGTGGATGTGATTTCATTGGTATGGAAAAGGATTTTTGTATCCTCTGACCAATCACAACCACTGGATATATTCTCTTGATATTTAACTGATTTCTTCTTCACCTTCTACATCTTCTTCTTCTTCACCTTCTACATCTTCATAGTGTAGAACTCCCGGATATGAGTATAGTGGAGGCGGTTCAATTCCCTCCCTTTTCAGTGATACACCAACATCCACTGCTCTTGATAGTATTTCTTTCATGACTCCATCCATATATACAGTAAAATAACCATGGGGACATCACACACCCCTGTTTCAAACCAACATTCAGGTCAAAGAACTCGCTCTGCTCACTCTCCACACGTACTGCCGCCTTTGCACCCTCATATATACATACGAGGAGTTGCTGGAACTTATAAGTTGTGGGGACGATATAAGGAGGAAGGAGACCGGAGCTGTCTCTAAGAATGTTGACCATCATGCTCCCCTGAAACGTCAACTGTCTCGGGTGAGGGAGTTATTGTGTGGTGGGACACCCCTGGAGCCTGTGGGTCAATGGGACAGTCATGCCCTTCACCTGGCCATCACCACTGACTGCCACAAGATTATACAACCAATAGTCGCTGCTGGTGCCTCTCTCACCTCCAACTGACCTGGTCCTCAAACAATGTGACACCACCCACCTTGTGTCACGTGACTAAGGTAACTTACTTCTCTTGTTATCAGTATAGTGTTACTGTGTTGTTATCAATATAGTGTTACTGTGTTGTTATCAGTATATTGTTACAGTGTTGTTATCAGTATAGTGTTACTGTGTTGTCAGTATAGTGTTACTGTATTGTTATCATTATAGTGTTACAGTGTTGTTATTAGTATATTGTAGTGTTACTGTGTTGTTATCAGTATAGTGTTACTGTGTTATCAGTATAGTGTTACTGTGTTGATATCAGTAATGTGTTACAGTGCTGTTATCAGTATAGTGTTACAGTGTTGTTATCAGTATAGTGTTACTGTGTTGTTATCAGTATAGTGTTACAGTGTTGTTATCAGTATTGTGTTACTGTGTTATCAGTATAGTGTTACTGTGTTATCAGTATAGTGTTAGTGTTGTTTTCAGTACAGTGTTACTGTGTTACAGTGTTACAGTTTAGTGTTACTGTGTTATCAGTATAGTGTGGCTGTGTTGTTATCAGTATAGTGTTACTGTGTTGTTATTAGTATAGTGTTACTGTGTTGTCAGTATAGTGTTACTGTGTTGTTATCAGTATAGTGTTACTGTGTTGTTATCAGTATAGTGTTACAGTGTTTTTATCAGTATAGTGTTACAGTGTTGTTATCTGTATAGTATTACTGTGTTATCAGTATAGTGTTACTGTGTTGTTATCAGTATAGTGTTACAGTGTTATCAGTATAGTGTTACTGTGTTATCAGTATAGTGTTAATGAGTTGTTATCAGTATAGTGTTACTGTGTTATCAGTATAGTGTTACTGTGTTGTTATCAGTATTGTGTTACTGTGTTGTTATCAGTATAGTATTAGTATCAGTATAGTATAGTATTGGTTATGATGGTAGTGGTGATGTTGGTTATGATGGTAGTGGTGATGTTGGTTAAGATGGTAGTGGCGATGTTGGTAGTGGTGATGTTGGTTATGATGGTAGTGGTGATGTTGGTTATGATGGCATTGGTGATGTTGATTATAATGGTAGTGGTGATGTTGGTTATGATGGTAGTGGTGATGTTGATTATGATGGTAGTGGTGATGTTGGTTATGTTGGTAGTGGTGATGTTGGTTATGACGGTAGTGGTGATGTTGGTTATGATAGTAGTGATGATGGTTATGATGGAAGTGGTGATGATGGTAGTGGTGATGTTGGCTATGTTGGTAGTGGTGATGTTGGTAGAGGTGATGTTGGTTATGATGGTAGTGGTGATGTTGGTTATGTTGGTAGTGGTGATGTTGGTTATGATGGTAGTGGTGATGTTGGTACTGGTGATGTTGGTTATGATGGTTGTGGTGATGTTGGTTATAGTAGGGTCATTTGCTTGGAATCCGTGACCATTTTGTTCCTACCTTTTTCTCTTGATGGATTTGTCAACCTGAACCATTTTAAAGGAAAATTAGCTCCTATGCCCCTCTGAAAAATGACGGCTAACTCTGCTAGAGCCCAATATTCAAAATAGCTGCCAACGCCATCTTGAAAAACATGAAATGTAATATCTCTGGCATCAGATGAGCTACAAGGACGAATGAGGTGTCCTTTTTCACTAATTCTGGCATTACAAATCCACTGGAATGGTTATTGTATTGTATTGTATTGTATATTGTATTGTTATTGTATTGTATTATACTAATTGTACATACTAATCTGCCACTTCACTGTCACTACATGATTCACTGTATGAGCCACTATCAGAATCACTGTCCTCACTTTCGCTGCTATCATCACTGTTGTTCTCCTGTCATTGACTTTGCAAACATACCACTCTCCATGAATGCAGCCTGATCGACAGGAAGAGTATCAAGCACTGCGGTGAAATCGGGGAGATGCCGACCATACTTGTCATTATCATAGATTTGCATCAAAGGAAGCATGAGCTTGAGTGAGGACTTGAACTCAGTTCAGTTGCTTGTTCTGATTGCATGGATATTTTGAATTAGAACCTCAACCATTTCCATGCATGACATCCAGTATTCTGCTTGTGGGGCACCCTCAAAGTCCTTGAAGAGAGCATCAACGAGGTCCTTCAGCTCAGCATTTCTCTCTAGATCTGCATGTTCATCTGCAAGTTCCTGTGCATCAATCGGATGTCGAAGTTTGGCAAGGGATGCCTTTACTTCTTCAGATAGAGGGGAATCTTCCAAACGTTTGTCTATGACATGGTGGACCAGAGTCTCGTAGAATAGTCGCAAGCAGCGAACCCCACGTTTAACATGTTTTCCACGAAGGGCCTGATCAACAGACCCGTCTGCTATAACACCAGCTGCCACCAACACATCTGAGATGTGATCCCAGATCCCTTAAACCTCTTGTATATAGTGTAGATGAACGATATTTGGATGTGGAAGGGTGCCATGAATGGTAAGATTTTGCTGAACAGCTCAGCATTCTCACGTTTCAACTCTAGCATGAGCACATAGACAGGATGATCACCAACAATTATTGCAAAAGGCATCTTTTTTCTTTGATTGATTTTGCAAGCTTAAACATCACATCATTGAGAATTGTCTTACTTGGTGGGTTGGGATAGGTCATGTGGTATATTGCTCGACTCTTCTCATCTGCAGTTGACATGCTGGCGTGAAACCCTGAAAACCCAGGCACAGTCTGTTCTTCTGGCTTAGGTCTCGTTCGGTCATCTTGCACCCTGGCCAATGCATGGATCACACCACGAATTCTTTGCACCGATGTGTCAGGAGGAGGAGTACTTTGATCAGCTGGTGGCTTCCTGAGAGGTGGTTCCCCACGCTTCGCTGTCTTGTATGGGTTGACTTTTTGCATTTCACTTCCGAGCTCTTTGAGAGTTGTCGAGAGGTTTGATGCAAAGTTGGCACCGGGAAGTGGTCTATCCTCGTGATTCTCGGAAGGAAGTTTTGTATCAAATGATTCTGGCTGCACAAATATGACATTAGTGCGGTGTGACTGGCCAGCACCGGTCAGTGTGTCGCTATTGAAGTCATCGTTGTCGACTATAGCGATAGAAGGCTTACCCTCAGCTAGTTCGAAGGGGCAATCAGATGAGCACTTGAGGTCATTGACGACCCAAAAATCTCACAGCATAAGTACGTCATTGTAACTGATGCCCAGTGCATCTTTGTGCATTATGTCGACTATCTCCCTACTCTTGGTCAGTCCATGTAGCAAGACAGAGATATTTATCTCAAATGCAGTGCGTTTTCCAGTGATGTAGCTTGTGAGGATAGATGCAATTGATCGGACGGATGGACTGTCATCAATTGCAGACTTATTTGGGTGTTTCAGCCATGTGAGCAGCTTCAGCAGGAGCTCACTGAGGTCTTCTTCTCTCTCCACCTCGTGTATATATGAGAGCCAGGGAATAGTATTTGTCCTGATGACTTACTCTTTGAGTCGTGCCCCAACATTCATCACCAACTGATCATTGCTGACAGCCAATGAAGATATTGCCATCTCGATATATGTACCTGCTGCTGTTGTATCATATACCAGTTCACTCACAATCTTTTGAATGTGTTCATGAAATCCGATGTCTTCCCCAAATTCATTGACGAGAATTTCCTTTAAGTAGCTGGATTTTACTACTGAGTTATGTCCGTGATTTGAGATAATGCGCTTATAGTCCTGCAGAAGGCCTTGCAGTGTGCGAATTTCATGGTCTTTGAAGATGACTTGACGAATATGATGAAAGAAGAGAGCTTGCCTCTCGGAGGTTTACACGCTGCAGATGTTGAGTGCTTTCATCTGAAAGGGGCTTGTGGTCGCTTACATATTTGCGCCAGCACGCACGATGGTAGCGGATTTCCAACCCAAATGCTGTTTGACTATCTGGGATGAATGCAATCAGAGTGTCAAGTCTCAATCTCATGACCTCATCTTCCAGACGGACAGTATGTAACTTGAATTTAGTCCAGGCATCTACTGTTGATAGGAGTAAAATCTGCTTGTCACACGATCACTACTCTTGTATGCCCCTTTCATGCACCACACACATAGAGTCTCATCGTGAAGGACACCCATACGGGAGCGGAGCCTTTTAGGTGCACTGGCCTCTGGGGAAGGGTCTTGTTGATCTGATGCATCATCTCTTTCAAGACGTTCCTCGGATTTGTGTGTGCGTTTTTCGGCTTGACAGAGCTTGCGCTTGCTGGATAATGATGCGTAACAAGTGCTATGCATGTGATGACCCTTTGGTCCCTTCTCCCAATCCACATTTTCATGTATATGTCGAAACTTATTAAGTTCTTTCCATTGTAAAGACTTTTCCAGGATGGATTCCCACTTCTCAGGTGTAATGTTTTCCAAACGATCATCTGCGGTACATCGCTTACCACAGAGTAAAATGCACTCGTATTCATGTAATGTCTTGTCTGGTAACTCTTCACTCTCTCTTCTATTATCCATTATTTCGGTCACTTCACAAGTCGGCGATTTTCATCAGATGGGCATGCGATCCATCTGAAACAGTAAAAAAGTAATATTAGATATACACCGCAGGCAGAGAACAACAGTGATGATAGCAGCGAAAATGAGGACAGTGATTCTGATAGTGGCTCATACAGTGAATCATGTAGTGACAGTGAAGTGGCAGATTAGTATGTACAATTAGTATAATACAATACAATAACAATACAATATACAATACAATACAATAAAATACAATAACCATTCCAGTGGATTTGTAATGCCAGAATTAGTGAAAAAGGACACCTCATTCGTCCTTGTAGCTCATCTGATGCCAGAGATATTACATTTCATGTTTTTCAAGATGGCGTTGGCAGCTATTTTGAATATTGGGCTCTAGCAGAGTTAGCCGTCATTTTTCAGAGGGGCATAGGAGCTAATTTTCCTTTAAAATGGTTCAGGTTGTCAAATCCATCGAGAGAAAAAGGTAGGAACAAAATGTTCACGGATTCCAAGAAAATTACCCTACTATTATGATGGCAGTGGTGGTTTTGGTTATGCTTCACCTTTCCTTTCCGTTCACTTCCGTTCCGTCCGTTCCGTGGTTATGATGGTAGTGGTGATGTTGGTTATGGTGGTATTGGTGATGTTGGTTATGATGGTAGTGGTGATGTTGGTTATGATGGTAGTGGTGATGTTGGTTATGATGGTAGTGGTGATGTTGGTTATGATGGTAGTGGTGATGTTGGTTATGATGGTAGTGGTGATGTTGGTTATGATGGTAGTGGTGATGTTGGTTATGTTGGTAGTGGTGATGTTGGTTATGGTGGTATTGGTGATGTTGGTTATGATGGTAGTGGTGATGTTGGTTATGATGGTAGTGGTGATGTTGGTTATGATGGTAGTGGTGATATTGGTTATGATGGTAGTGGTGATGGTGGTTATGATGGTAGTGGTGATGTTGGTTATGATGGTAGTGGTGATGTTGGTTATGATGGTAGTGGTGATGCTGGTTATGATGGTAGTGGTGCTGTTGGTTATAATGGTAGTGGTGATGTTGGTTATGATGGTAGTGGGGATGTTGGTTAAATTGGTAGTGATGATGTTGGTTATGATGGTATTGGTGATGTTGGTTATGATGGTAGTGGTGATGTTGTTATGATGGTGTTATGTGTGTTATGTGATGTTGGTTATGATAGTGGTGATGTTTGTTATGATGGTAGTGGTGATGTTGGTTATGATGGTAGTGGTGATGTTGGTTATGATGGTAGTTGTGATGTTGGGTATGTTGGTAGTGGTGATGCTGGTTATGATGGTAGTGGTTATGTTGGTAGTGGTGATGTTGGTTATGATGGTATTGGTGATGTTGGTTATGATGGTAGTGGTGATGTTGGTTATGATGGTAGTGGTGATGTTGGCTATGCTAGTAGTGGTGATGTTTGTTATGATGGTAGTGGTGATGTTGGTTATGATGGTAGTGGTGATGTTGGTTATGATGGTAGTGGTGATCTTGGTTATGATGGTAGTGGTGATGTTGGTTATGATGGTAGTGTTGATGTTGGATATGTTGGTAGTGATGATGTTGGTTATGGTGGTATTAATTATAAGAACATAAGAACATAAGAAAATGGGAGTCTGCAGAAAGACGATCGGCCCAAGCAAGGCAGATCCCTGTCCCACACAACCCCAAATCAATTACAAAGCCCAATTATAGGCTCAACACTCTAATACCCTGAGGATCATCTTACCAAAACGGTTAGAGATTAACGCAGGATTATGGGGGTCTGCAGAGCGCTGATTGGCCCAACCCGGCTGATCCCCCTTCACACCCAACCCTTCTCGTCCATATGCTTATCCAATTTTATCTTAAAGCTCCCTACAGTTTTAGATCCCACTATAGCACTTGGTAGTCCATTCCACCCATCTACATCTCTGTTACCAAACCAATATTTGCCTATATCTTTTCTGAAACGAAATTTATCTAATTTGAAACCATTGGTACGAGTTCTTTCGCTATCACTGAGCTTTAGTACATTTGTCATGTCCCCTTTGTTAATCCCACTAACCCACTTGAAACACCTCTATCATATCCCCTCTAACTCTGCGTCTCTCTAACGAATGTAAACCTAATTTCTTCAACCTTTCTTCATACGGAATATTTCTAATATTATGGATCATTTTTGTCATTCTACGCTGTACTCTCTCCAGTGAATCTATGTCCATTCTGTAATAAGGACACCAAAATTGGACAGCATAATCCATATGGGGTCTCACTAATGACAAGTAAAGTTTTAAGATAACATCAGCAGTTCTGTTACTCACACTCCTAGAGATGAACCCGAGAATCCTGTTTGCCTTATTACGAACGCCTATACACTGTGTTCTAGGCTTCAAATCATTGCTAACAAACACACCTAGATCTTTCTCGCAGTCTGAATTTTCTAATTCTAAATTAGCTAGTTTATATTTAACATTTGTTTGCATCTTCCCTATCTTTAATACCTTGCATTTGTCAATGTTAAACTTCATCTGCCAATTTACTGACCATTCATGTAAGGTATCTAGATCCCTTTGGAGGCACTCTATATCGCTATCTGAATCAATTGATCTCCCCATTTTAGTATCGTCTGCGAATTTACTTATCCTACTATTTATACCTAAATCTAGGTCATTTATGTATATAAGAAACAACAGGGGACCTAATACCGATCCCTGGGGGACACCACTTTTGACTGCTCCCCACTCTGACTTGGTACCATTTATGCTGACTCTCTGTTTCCTACCAATTAGCCATGTCCTAATCCATCCCAACAACGCCCCACCTATTCCGTGTGCCTCAACCTTTCTCATCAATCTCTCATGAGGGACTCTGTCGAAAGCTTTACTGAAATCTAAATATATAATATCGTATGCCTTGTCATTATCTACTGCTTCATATACCTCTGAGAAAAAACTAAGCAAATTAGTAAGGCAAGAACGTCCCTGTGTGAATCCATGCTGAGAAGAATTGATTAAGTTAAATGTTTCTAAGTGGTTTCTCATTTTCCTAGCAATAATAGCTTTCCTATGATTGAAGTGAGACTAATGGGACGGTAATTGGATTTATCACCTTTTTTGAAAATCGGAACTACATTTGCAAGCTTCCAAGCTTCTGGAACTATACCTGTTTCTAATGAATTGTTAAAAATAAATGTTAATGGGTAACTTAACTCATCTCTGCATTCTTTTAATACTCTGGCATATACCTCATCGGGACCAGGCGATTTCTGAGGTTTCAGTCTGTCAATTTCCTTAAGCACATCATTTCTACTTATAGTAACCGTACTTAACCTATTTTCTATACTATCTCTATATACCTTACGGACTTCTGGAATCTGTGCCAAATTTTCATTAGTGAAAACGGATAGAAACTGACTATTTAATGTACTGCACATTTCTAAATCATTTTCTGTCATTTCTCCTATCGAAGTTTTAAGGGGGCCTATTTTATCTCTAACTTTAGATTTATATAGCTGGTAAAAAGCCTTAGGGTTATTTTTTGAGTCATTGGCTATCCTGATTTCATAATTTCTTTTGTCTGTCCTTATACATTTTTTAACCTCTCTTGATAGATTCTGATAGTAAGCAAGTAGGTGAATTTCGCCTTTCTTTATTTTTCGATATATTCCTCTCTTTTTTCCTAGAAGGTCTAATAGTCTATTATTCATCCATTTGGGTTGGTTCTGTGTTGATCTAAATTTTCTTTTGGGGATATATTTATTTTGCGCATTGTGGAGTGAAGAAATAAAATTATTATATGTAGCTGTCAAATTATCCTGAGTTAAGACAGGTATCTGAGAGAGAGTATGTTCATTAGCGCACCTGGGTCCACTTAATAGTTTAACCATAGGATCGACTCTTAAGGCTCGTCTTAATCCACCATAATTGGCTTTTCTGAAATCTGGGATAAGTGTCGTATTCTCTTTAGCCTTTCCTGTCCATTGTATGTTAAAATAAATTGATTTATGATCACTATTTCCTAGTTGGTCTCCTATCTCTACATTATTTATCATTTGTTCATTATTACTGAGAACTAAATCGAGGATATTATTACCTCTAGTAGGCGAGTAGTGTTACAAATGATGATAATGGTATATGTATATTGCAATGGTAATGGTGAAGCTATTAATGATAAACCAAATGAATGAGAATGTTGTTAGGAATAATGGCGGTTGTGATGGAGGCTGCTGGTGACAGTAATGATGATAGAAGTAGTACTATTGATAATGATGGTGATGATTATGATAATGGTTTCCTATGTAGCTGTGATAGTGATTATGGGATAAGTTCAAGGGCTGGGTATAATATTAAAAATCTGTTATCAGTGTAAAGATAATATATTTACGTAGTATGTAATTATATATGTATGTCAAGATGCATTGGTAACTGTCAGTTGGAGGACTAGTGAAGTCAGTTGTATTATGACAGTACACTCACTAGCGAGAAGAATTTAGTGCAACATATTAAAAGTATAAGTCTTATGTAGTACTACTACATAATCACCACCACAGACCCTGTATGATGTGTTGTAGTGTGAGGTGATTCATGTGTATATATATATATATATATATATATATATATATATATATATATATATATAATTAATATATATATATATATATGTATATACCCGGTATATATATATATGTATATATATTCTGACATACGGAGCCCTGTATGTTAATTTAAGAGTTAGAATTAGAGTTGAAGGAGCCCACTACCCAAAACGGTGAAGCAGACTAGCGAACGAGCGAGTGGGCAAACCATCTCGCCCCATACCAGCATGCTAGCCTTCACACCTCGATGACCGATGCTATGACGTATGATCGACGCCAGGAGCTGTGAGTGGACCACGCACCTGTTATGTGATTCGAGGAGCTATGATTGGAGCGCGCACCATCACTCGCCTCCTGATTCGTTCCTACACCATCATTGTTTGGTATATAAGACCCGAGTTGTGGGCATTCAAATCAGTCTCATTTGGAGTTGGGGAAGGTGAACTTGCAGCTGGAGGAAGACGGGGTGAAGTATTATAATGGGATTGTGACTGTCAGTCAGATTATATAAATGTGTGTTAAGTGTGTTCGGTGTAAACACTTATGTTATGTTGGTTAGTGAGATATGTGATTGGGAATTAACGTGAACACTATTATTATGTGTTTAACTATTTAATTGGGAATTAACGTGAACGCTATTATTATGTGTTTAACTATTTAATTGGGAATTAACGTGAACGCTACTATTATGTGTTTAACTATTTGATTGGGAATTAACGTTAACGCTATTATTATGTACTTAACTATTTTAGTTGACTAACTTGTGGACTAAAGCAACTCTTTAAGTAATTGGGTTATGATGAAAGTAATACTATTGTTTTATATTAATACTTACGAGTTCTTTCATTTTCTTTGAACTAAGCTTACAGTGCTTAATGGTGCTTAGTACGGTTTTTAGTACTAGATTTTACTTTTGTTTTGCCTTCAGCTGACTGATACCGTAATATATATCTCTGTGCTATCTAGATTCATCAAGTTAACCACCTGAGGATCAAGATACGTAACAGAAGAGTGGCGACCTTGCCAGGATTCATTTCATACAGTTTCACTCAGTTTCATTAACGTTTCACTACTTAACAATCAAATATTAATCATGCCTCAACTAATTAATAACGAAGATGCTCGAGTTTTCATAGAATCAGAACCCACAGCCCCTGATATTGACTGTCTGTCAAAATCCGAACTGAAAGTGCTTGCCTCACATCTCCAATTAACTGTCTCAAACATGTCCAAAGTAGAGGTGGCTCAGACCATAAAAACCCATCTGTTCCCTGTAGAAGGCGAGGAGGGTGACGGAGCAGTTGGTGGGATCCCTAGTAAACCTAGCCAACTTGATATACAATTGCCACCTGGTTTGACCGGTGATCAAATATTCGAACTAGAACAAGCCAGACTAAATGTTAAACTAGAACTAGCCAGAATAAAAGCAAATACCGAACAAGCCAACGCAAGTATAGAACTAGCCAGAATAAATGCCAGTGCAACGACCGAACAATGTGAATATCAATATCGTACGGCTCAACTAAATGTCAATACAAATGCTCCCGAAATTGCTCCCCC
The DNA here is from genome assembly GCA_032716605.1 of Paralithodes platypus. Lineage (NCBI taxonomy): Eukaryota > Metazoa > Arthropoda > Malacostraca > Decapoda > Lithodidae > Paralithodes > Paralithodes platypus. The sequence goes on along the minus strand of CM064515.1, from coordinate 16,701,388 downwards.
TCTGGGATTGACTATGACTAGTGTCATTCCACCTTTCACTGAGGATAATGTGCAGGATTTATTTGTTTTGTTTGAGGAAGTTGCTGGAGGTATGAACTGGACAAGAGATCAATGGCCTTTTATGTTACAAACTGTTTTGACAGGGCAGGCTCGAGCCACGTATTTGTCAGAAGTAGCAGAAGTTAGGCAGGATTATGACAATCTCAAAGAAGCTATCTTAAAAACCTATCAATTGCAGCCTGAGGCTTACAGGCAATCTTTCCGTAAAAACCAGAAGAAAGTAGAAGAAACCCATAAGGTATTTGCCAGGACCATGACTAAAACTTTCAATCATTGGGTCAAGAGTAAGAAAGTCACAAGCTACAACGATCTGAAGGAGTTGGTCCTGTTAGAAAATTTCCTATGGAAAATTGATTCTTCTGTATCCTATCACTTAAAGGGGAAAAAGGTAGATTGTCTTGCCGACGCCGCTGACATGGCTGACACATACGTGCTCAACAACAAATTTCGTGGAAAGAAGCCCTACGATAATTCTAGTTCTAATTTTAAGTATCCCAATCACAAATCTGACCGACCCAGTCACAAGCCTATAACGTCTTCCCCAGCTAGCCAAAATAGAAATGTTCCCCCAACTAAAAATGCGACTCAACAGAGGTGGGCCCCAAACTAATAGTAATGCTCAAAGAGGGAACTTTCCCGTATCCCCTAAAGTATGTACATTTTGTGGCATGAGAGGCCACCTAGCTTATCAGTGCTGGGCCAAGGAAAAAACCGAGAGATCGGGGCAGACAGTTGCCGCCGTATCTCAAATTCCATGTGTGCCTTTAATGCAGGGCTCCCGACAGAAGGAGTACCTAGCACCAAATGTTCCTTTAATGCAGGACTCCCGACAGAAGGAGTACCTAGCACCAAATGTTCCTGTAATGCAGGACTCCCGACAGAAGGAGTACCTAGCACCAAAAGTTCCTTTAATGCAGGACTCTCGACAGAAGGAGTACCTAGCAGCTAACGTAAATCATCTAGACAGGGGTGTAGTAGCATGCGTGGTGCAACCCACTAGGGTTAAGCCAATAATAATTTCACCATCAGTGCAGGACAGTTACCGTCCCTTTATTTCATCTGGCAACGTGAGATTAAATGGTTGCATGCATGAGGTAAAAATTCTGAGAGACACAGGTTCTACTAGCACCCTCATGGTGAATCCTTACACTGAGTGCCCACCTGGCGAACCAGTTGTAATGAGAGGTGCTGGAGGCCAGTTTTATGCATACTTGGTAAAAGGCGAAATTGAATGTGAGTTACTACAGGGTGAGGCCACCATAGCTTTGTGTAGGTCCCAAGATATCCCTGTGCCTGGGGTAACACTCCTTTTGGGGAATGATGTAGCAGGTGAGAAGGTCCGACCAGACCCCATTTTGTCACTTTCCCCTGTTAACGAGCCACTAACCGGTGAGCTCGACAAGGAGTTGCCAACTGTTTTCCCTGTGTGTGCTGACAAACGTTCAATGTCTCAAGTAGCAGTTCCCTCAGACAGAAATGTACCGAATGTAAGAGTGGATGAAAGGGATGATGAGAGTGTGAATGATGCTCCAACTGTGCCTGATGATGTGACTGAGGTGGATTTATCTGACACCTTTATGGCTCATCTTGACCCTAACGATGACCATGAAACCCCTCCAAATTGTCCTAGCGGCCTGGTAGAGCTACAGAGAGATGATAGTGAATGCAAGGAGTTAGCTGCCAGGTCCGTGAGTGAAGATGAATGTGAGAAGGAGGGTGGTGAATGTTTCTACCTCAAAGGAGGAGTATTGTGGCAAAGATGGAGACCGCCACACAGACCAATCGATGACGGGGCTTGGGACGTCCATCAAGTAGTAGTCTCCAAACCTTGTCGTAAAGATATCATGGAAATGGCACATTGTATACCATTGGCAGGACACCTAGGTGTGAGAAAAACTCTAGACAGAATCAGATCCCACTTTTACTGGCCAGGAATGCGTGCAGATGTAGTGGAGTGTTGTAGAGTGTGTCACACTTGCCAGATGACAGGAAAACCCAATCAGAAGGTGCCTGTACATCCTCTGGTGCCCTTGCCCGTTTTCGAGAATCCTTTTACTCGGGTGGTAGTGGACATTGTAGGCCCATTGCCTAAGACTTCCCAAGGTAACATTTATTTATTAACTATCATGGACATGGCAACTCGCTACCCAGAGGCTATACCCTTAAGGACTACCTCTGCTCCAACTGTAATCAAGGAACTGCTCAAATTTTTCACCAGAATGGGTTTCCCCCATGAGGTTGCAAAGTGATCAAGGAACTAATTTTACCTCTAACATTTTCCAGCAGTCCCTGAAGGAGTTGGGTATCGAGCATGTAAAGTCTAGCACCTACCACCCAGAGAGTCAAGGGGTTCTCGAACGATATCATCAGACATTAAAGGGAATGTTACGTAAGTATTGTACAGAGACCGGAGTTGAGTGGGATAAGGGGGTACCTTTTCTTTTATTTGCTACTCGTGAGGTTCCAACTGAATCCCTGGGTTTTTCCCCTAATGAGCTAGTTTTCGGTCACCAGGTAAGAGGTCCTTTGCAACTATTGCAGGATAGCCTAGTTGGCCAGGAGGGGAACCAAAACCTCCTCAAGTATGTTTCAGATTTCAAAACCCGGCTGAGATCCTCATGTGAGTTTGCCGCTCAAAACTTGACAGTGGCTAAAAGCTCCATGAAGAAATGGTATGACAGAAAAGCCCGTGAGAGGGAGTTTAAGCCCGGTGATGAGGTTTTGGTCCTGCTCCCCCTTTTTGGCCAACCTTTATCTGCCAAGTTCAGGGGCCCATATAAGATCATTCGGAGGGTGAGCATTACCGATTATCTAGTAACTACCCCAGACAGGAGAAAGCCCACGCAACTATTCCATATAAATATGTTGAAGCCCTACCATAGGTCCCCTGATTCCTCTCCTCCAGATTCTCCCACTGTGGCAGTGAATGTCAGGACCTGTGCACAGCCTGGTGCGGACAAAGTCTTCAGTTCTCTTACTGACCCGCAACAGACTGTTCCAGAGCCTGAAGGTATCCATGCAGACTTTGACTTGTCATGTAGCCTATCCAACTTTCAGTATAATTCAGTGGCTTTGAGGGAATTACCATCTAAACTATGTCATCTTCCCTCTGATCAAGCGAACCAACTAATCTCTGTTTTATCTCAGTCTCCCAATGTGTTCCGTGATACTCCAGGGCTCACTTCTTTGGCCGTGCACGACATCGACGTAGGGGATGCAACTCCCATTAAACTATCCCCCTACCGTGTCTCACCACAACGCAGGAGTATACTGCAGGTCAAGCTTGACTTTATGTTTTCAAACAAGCTGATCACAAGGGCCTTAAGCCAGTGGAGTAGTCCGGTCATACTTGTGCCGAAGCCAGACGGGAGCCATAGGTTTTGTAGGGACTATAGGCAAGTTAATGCTGTCACAAAGAACGATACCTACCCACTGCCACAGATCAAAGATTGCATTTACCAGTTTGGCCTCATACAGCAGTAAGTTAAATTTAATGAGAGGATTTTTGGCAATTAGCTCTCCCTTGTAGCGAGGTAAATATCATGCTTTTGTAGTGCGCTTTTAAGCCTTCAGCTGTGAGATGCCTTGCAGTTCGAATAACGCTCCAGCTACGTTCCGGCTATGTTCTGATGTGGTACCTGGAGACGTTGCCTACTTTGGGTGATATCCTTATTATATCCTCATTATAATCTTGCTGTTGCCAATCTGGTGGTGAATCTATTTATGTATTATGTTTAATATTATGTACTATACTCCTTAAACTCTTTTCTAGGGGGGAGGTCTGACATACGGAGCCCTGTATGTTAATTTAAGAGTTAGAATTAGAGTTGAAGGAGCCCACTACCCAAAACGGTGAAGCAGACTAGCGAACGAGCGAGTGGGCAAACCATCTCGCCCCATACCAGCATGCTAGCCTTCACACCTCGATGACCGATGCTATGACGTATGATCGACGCCAGGAGCTGTGAGTGGACCACGCACCTGTTATGTGATTCGAGGAGCTATGATTGGAGCGCGCACCATCACTCGCCTCCTGATTCGTTCCTACACCATCATTGTTTGGTATATAAGACCCGAGTTGTGGGCATTCAAATCAGTCTCATTTGGAGTTGGGGAAGGTGAACTTGCAGCTGGAGGAAGACGGGGTGAAGTATTATAATGGGATTGTGACTGTCAGTCAGATTATATAAATGTGTGTTAAGTGTGTTCGGTGTAAACACTTATGTTATGTTGGTTAGTGAGATATGTGATTGGGAATTAACGTGAACACTATTATTATGTGTTTAACTATTTAATTGGGAATTAACGTGAACGCTATTATTATGTGTTTAACTATTTAATTGGGAATTAACGTGAACGCTACTATTATGTGTTTAACTATTTGATTGGGAATTAACGTTAACGCTATTATTATGTACTTAACTATTTTAGTTGACTAACTTGTGGACTAAAGCAACTCTTTAAGTAATTGGGTTATGATGAAAGTAATACTATTGTTTTATATTAATACTTACGAGTTCTTTCATTTTCTTTGAACTAAGCTTACAGTGCTTAATGGTGCTTAGTACGGTGATGCTATTGTCTCGTATTAGTAATATCGCCTTAGACTAACATGGCTGTGTTAATATTACTTATAGTGATTTTCTAAGCTGAAGAAAATTCTCTTGCTTCAAAATATTATATTTTGCTTTTCATATTATTTGAGTGAGACCTGAATCGAATCTATGAAACGATCCTGTAACTTTATTTACTCATAATCAAACCTCAATGTTACGTGGTTAAGAAATACATTTAACTAATTATTAAATATATATCTAACTTTTTATGTGACTTTGATATTACTCCTGATGATAATAATAATATAATACTATTAACGTAAGACAAGAACCAAGAATAATTACATTAAATATAAATAAAAGGACATATAAGAAAACTATCTATTCATTTCAAAAAGGGTAAGAGACAGAAATATTCTTACTTTAATATTTATCTTTCAAGACTTTTTATAAAATTAATAGTCCTTCTTTAGCTATAACTTATTCGGTTCATAACCATAGCCTACTAAGCTTCGGTTAAATAATAATTCTTTATAAATACTACATGACTTTAATTAGTTTCAGTATTTTTATAATTAAAGAGTATCAGTCAATAAAGGATACTAAGTCCTAAGATCCAAAAGGAAAGGAAGCAACAACAGGAAATTATTTTATTAGATTTTACTTTTGTTTTGCCTTCAGCTGACTGATACCGTAATATATATCTCTGTGCTATCTAGATTCATCAAGTTAACCACCTGAGGATCAAGATACGTAACGATATATATATATATATTGTCACAATGACCAGGGTCTTTTAGGGTCTTTTAGGAGTAGATAGACTTTAGTGGCGCCAGACTTCCTGAGAGCAGCTGTGCCAAGTCTATTAGAAAGACCTGGCATTGTGAGCTTCTCTCCGATACCCTTCCAATTGGGCATGACTGGTTTTGCCGTGCCTCTAAGCATTTTTGTCTCAATAAACATTTGTTTAGAATGAGCCAATAGAGTGTTACTAGTTTCGTCTAACCAGTTATTAGGTAGTGGCAGCGCTGTATTTTTCTGCTAGGCGTGGCTGGTCAAGTGAGGAAGGGGAGGACGGAATGTTGCACACAGTTTAATTAATTGTGTGACCATTGCAAGTTCAGTTGTGTTACAATATAAAGATGTACTTTATTTTATCTGCCACACTGTTTTAGTTAATTTGTTAACACTGGAATACTTTAGTACAAGTTATTCTTGTGAAATGTCTTAGTCTTATCATATCGTGTGGTGAGATATTGCAACCCCCTTAGTTTGAGCTTGGCTCCCGCTAGCTACGCCAGGGCCAAGCCTCGCCATTCTCTCGTGGGCGGCCAGACAGTATAGGTGGTGGTAGCTTTCTCTTGTGGCACCCCAGTCGGCCCCCTGTTTATTTTCCTTGCTTGTATGATAGTAACGTAACATAATTAACAGAGAATCCTAGACATTCGTTCATATTTTAATTATTCTTTTCCTCTGATCAGCATTTTACTATCTTTCCATTTTCATCATATATTCTGAACCTCCGGTGGCTACTTCGGAATTCGTGATAGGGAAGAGCTGGGAGGTTTGCCGGGGTCCTTACTAATAAGCACTGTTAATCCCATAGACAGTCCACACACACACACATCCATAACCCCTACATATTTTTCCCAGTGTGTGTGCTTTTGACCCGGCAGCAGCCTTTACGGTTCTGCCCCAGCCATTGTCTGTTCCCTATCTCGGGTTTCGAACTGAGTCAACGGAGTGTTTAATATTAATTAGGAATCCACCCCCATAGTTAAGTGAGTGTGGGAGGTGGACTCTAAGAGTTCATTGTTTGGGCGGTAACTCACCAGGTTGAAGCAGGATATATTGGTGTGATATTAGAGGTGGTCAAGGCAACCTGCTTCCACTAATATCACCCCGAGGTTAGTAGTCGTATTAGGACACTGCCTTGTATTGTTAGTTCATTATATGTATGCAATATTATTATGTGCAACTCTTTTGGGTTGAGAGTGGATTACCGTTGGCTGGTTTGCGCCCAGTTTAGTATTGTCGAGGGCGCGCATAGCCTGTTATGCTCGAAGTACACCTGCACTTTTTTTTTTCGTTGATGTCTGATGTTAGCCTATAATTATGTATTTAACTGTTTTGATTATCCAACCCAGCATTGCTAATCCCGGTATTGGTTTCGAGTTCTCGTAGCTAGTAAGTTACATGAGTACTATTGCTGTTCTACTTATTATTCAGAATAGGAGCAGGGCAGTGTGCACCTTAAGCCCTGAGAAGAGCCTGGAAGCGTTCATAATATTAGAGGTTATGAGTTGTGGTTTAAAGCTAATAATTCTACCATTTGGGAAGAGTCAGCCAGGGAATAACCTGTGTACAAAATTACAGCCCGTTTGAACCCGTCCTTTTCGAGTTACAGAGGTTAAGGGATATGATTTCTGGTTTAAAGCTAATATATCTACCATTTGGGAAGAGTCAACCAGGGAATAGGTGGGGAAATGTACAACCCATTTGCTCTAATCCTTTTTGAGTTACAGAGGTTAAGGGATATGATTTCTGGTTTAAAGCTAATATTTCTACCATTTGGGAAGAGTCAGCCAGGGAATAGGTGTGAACATTTAGAGCCCATTTGTACCAGTCTTTTTCGAGTTACAGAGGATAGGGGTTATGACTTCTGGCCTACTTATTTGGAACAGGGTACAATAATATTTCTGGAGTATTTTACACTGGTATCGGAAACTAGACTCATTATATATTAACCCTTTCAGTACCGATGACGTATTTTGTAAATAATTTCAGCTACACTTAGACGTTTTTGTAAAGCTTAAGAAGGATATATGGTAGCTAGACGGTTTAATTGAGATAGTCTGTAGCCTTTTAAGGGGTAGTGCTTGGTTTTTAGTCTATACATTAATTTATTGATTTAGTTTTTTGTTTCCTCGCTAGACCTCCATCAAGCTTAGAAAAACACCCGTAGACCCCCTTTCAAGATAAATTTGTGTATTTTTCGGTAGAAAAATTTCCCGGCCGAAGGATGGTTCCTTCTAAAATTAGAGGCTCGCTTTCACTCGCCAAGAAAAAATCGACACCTAAAGGGCACGAAAGGTCGTAATATTGACAACAAAATGAGGTGAAAGGTCTCAAAATCGCCGAACTAACGGAACGAACGTCTTAAAACCTAAACACTAATATGCTAAACATGAGGGAGAAGGGGGTCCAAAAAAAGCGATTACTACCCCCTTAATGGGTAGGTTATGATTGCTGGCCTCCCCATACTGAATGAACTATAGTACATCGATAAGGTTGTGGTGGTCTTGGGGGAGCGATAGGCACAGCACAGATCATTAAAACACAAATCTAGACCCCCTTCTCCCTCATGTTTAACACCAGATTTGAAGACGTTCACCCCATTAGTTTGGCCCATTTTCTTCGTCAATTTTAAAACTATCTTGCCACTTAGGTGTCGATTTATTCATGGCAAGCTTTATTCATGGCGAGCGATAGCGAGCCTGCAATTTAGGGGGAATCGGCCTTTGACCGGTACATTTTGCTACCGCAAAATGTACAAATTTATCTCGAAGGGGGGTCTTTATGGTAATTTGTGTATTTTGTAAACTTAATGGAGGTCTAGGGAGCAAAGTAAATACCTCCCATTATTTTTTGCTTACCCCTTCAGCTTTCGAGGACGCATTTTAACTTGTTCTGGGTAACATTTCCGTTTATTCTATATACAAACTAAATTTCTTTAAGGGGGTAGTGCTTGATTTTTGGTCTATATATTTATTAATTTATTTATGTTTGAGTGTCCTCGCTAGACCTCCATCAAGCTTAGAAAAACACCCCCTAGACCCCCTTTCATTTTTCGGTAGAAAAATGTCATATTCAGTTTTAGAAAGCCCTGAGGGAATTATGGGGGTAAACATTATTCTGTCTCATCTAACCCTCTAATTCCCATAATTCCTTCTTAATCTGAAAACATCGTCTACCAATAGCCAGCTTAAACGGAAGAATAGCCTCTTCGTATCTGGAAACGGTTAAGGGGGTAGTACTCGCTTTTTCTGGACCCCTTCTCTCTCATGTTTAGCATATTAGTTTTGAGGTTTTAAGACGTTCGTTCCGTTAGTTTAGCGATTTTGAGACATTTCGCCTCATTGTTTTGTCAATATTGAGACCTTTCGTTCCGTTTAGATGTCGATTTTTTTCCTGGCTAGAAGGAAACGGCCTATGGCCGGGACATTTTTCTACCGAAAAAATGTAAAGATTTATCTTGAAAGGGGATCTAGGGGGTGTTTTTCTATGCTGAAAAGGTTAACCCCTTGAGGATTATGACGCGTTATGACTGTTTATTCTGGCTACTATTAGACGGTTTTTGTTCAGCTAAGGAAGAACTTGTGAGAGCTAACGAGTTATACTCAATTTTTTTTTTTTTTTTTTTACTTGGCGGATATTTTACTCCCTTCGCAGATCATTTCTCGAAAATTAATGGAAAAATATGAAACTATAGTGTCTATCTATCTATCTATATGCTCAGGCCCAATCCCCATTTTGGGGGTTGCCGACTCAAGACAGAGCAAGAACAGGGAAAACACAAAAACAACATAAAACAAAAAATAAACACAGATAAAAAACACAAACTCTCACACATCCAGGTCACCCAGGAGAAGACCCAGAGACCAGGGTTACCAAGGTCGCTCCAGCACTCCCCCGGCCCCTGACCACCAGGAGAGGTTCCGATCTCGGCAGGCAGACATGCAGCGGAGCCAAAGCGACAAGCCCTCCCACCACACTTCCAGGCACACCCTTCATATTAATCGTCTCCCCGGGCACTATAGTGTAGCCTATACTATATCTATGCATCATATTATTTTTACACTTACACTTACACTTAGTTGTATTCCGTCCGTTAGTGACACAGTTGAGCTGGGGCTCCACTGCGACCAGGCAGCTCCCTTTCTTCCACTCTCCATTCCAGAAGTCGGTTGGAGTTGGTGCTGGGGTATCCTGGTGTTGGTGGCCGGTCCGGTATTTTGGCCAGCCACATGTCCAAGTGTTTCTTGAAGGTGTCTGGAGACACCCCGGTTATGTTCCTGAGAGGGGCTGGTATACAGTTGAACAGTCTGGTTCCATTGTATGTAAAGCTGTGATGGATCAGGGATTTGATTTTTTGTGTTGATCCCGGCGTAGTCCTCACATAGCACAGCCTCCCTCGCCTTTGGTGCTGAGTCTCTTGGATGTTTGGGTTTGGTACCTTTTTTTCCAAAATCTTCCAGACGTAGATGATGATGTATCTCTCCCTACGTCTTTGAAGTGAGTACAGCTGCAGCTCCTTAAGTCTCTCCCAGTAGTTAAAGTGTTGAAACCCATGGATTTTACTGGTGAATGTCCTCTGGGTGGCTTCAATTTCTGTTATTTCTCCTACTTTTTGGGGAGACCAGAGCTGGGAGTCGTGGTAGGACCAGTGACTTCCACAATGTTAGCATACACCTCTCATTTCTTGTGTGGAAGGTTCTCAGGACCCAGCCTGCTATTTGTTTTGCTGTTGTTGTGGCTTTGGTAATATGCTGGGAAAAAATGGCGTCACTGCTCATATTTACTCCCAAGTCCTTCACTGTGTCCTTGGCGGTAATTTCTTGCTGTCCGCTTTTGTAGTTGGTGTCGTTTTGTAGTGCTCTCTTGTTCCCGTACCTTAGAAGCTCGAACTTGTCTCCGTTTAGGGCCATGTTGTTTTCTTCTGCCCACTTCAGGATTTTGTCCAAGTCTTGTTGTAGTAGCTGAGCATCATGTTGTGAGGTGATTTTCTTCATGAGTCTGGTGTCGTCTGCAAACGATGTGGCTGTTGAGTGTTCCAGGTCCCTGTCGATGTCTCCTATCATGATGAGGAATAGGAGAGGTCCCAGTACTGATCCTTGTGGTACTCCGCTGATGACCCCACCTGCTTCTGATAGGCTTCCTTGAACCGTGACTCTTTGTTTTCTGTTGGTGATGAAGCTATGGAGCCATCTTCCAAGGTCTCCCCCTATTCCCAGTGATTTGAGTTTATGTAGAAGGATCCCATGGTCCACCTTGTCAAAAGCTTTGGCGAAATCTAGATATATGACGTCTACATTTTCTCCGTCTTGAATATCCTGTAGGATTTTGTCGTAGTGTGATAGTAGTTGTGAGAGGCAGGAGCGGCCTTTTCTAAAGCCATGTTGCCCCTCGTTGAACGCCTCATTAGCTTCCAGGAAGCTGACCATCTTAGCTCTTATTGTTCTTTCTATGATTTTAATAAGGTGTGACGTCAGCACCACTGGTCTGTAATTTTTGGCTATGCCTTTACTACCCCCTTTGTGTATTGGTGTGACATTGCCTTCTTTTAGGGATTGTGGTACATATCCAGTTTGGAGGGACTTGCTCCACAGCAGTTTTAGAGGCAGGGCTAGCTGATGTTTGCAGTTTTTTAGCAGTTGGGCATGAAAGCCGTCTGGTCCTGCTGCAGAGTTTGGTCCAATCTTGTCGATGGCTGCTATTATGTCCTCTGTTGATACTGTTACCGAGGAGAGTTGATGTGGTGTCTCTGGAGCGTTGCCAAAGAAAGTCGTTGCATTCTCGATTTTCTTGTCTTCATTTGGCGGGCTGAAGACACTTTCATACTGCTGTTTGAGTATCTTGGCCATTTCGGTTGGGTCACTCTCAAGTTCGCCCGTAGGTTTTGCAAGTGGTCCTATTGTTGTGGTGTTCCTGAGTCTCCTTTTTGCATATGCATAGAAGAATTTGCTATTTACTCGTATGTTTGCAACTGCTTGTAGTTCTTCGCGTGTTCTTTGCTCTTGGTGTGACTGGATGAGTTTACGTTCCACTTCATCAAGCTCTTCTTGTAGTTTGGTGATATTGTGCGCATAGCTGGTCTTCCTTTGCTTGGCTCTCAAGTACGTCCTTTTCTTCATTAGTATTTTTCTATCTCTGGGAATCTGCTTGATCTGCTTCCTGCTTGATTTGGGTGGTATGGTGTTTTTACAGGTCTCCAGGCATTGTTGCTGGAGGATAATGAGAGTTTCGTCGACGTTTTTATCTTCGAATAGTGCCCTCCAATCAGTTCCTGCCAGTTCTGCTCTCAGTCTGTCCCAGTCTATATCTTTGCTGTAGAAGTTGAGATCTTTCAGAGAGGTGCAGGGTATTTGGCTTGATTCCTGTTGACATCTTCTTGGTGGTGTGGCGGTTGGTGTGGGGGTTCTAACTTTGATGAGGCTGTGGTCGGACATTATAGTTTTTACAGTTTCGTACGAGTGTACCAGGTCGAAGTTGTTGCCAAATAGTAAGTCCAGTGTGTTGTTGCCTCTTGTAGGTTCCTCGATGTATTGCTTCATGTATGCAGTGTCCATGATAGTCATTAGCTCCTTGGCTTGCTGTTTTTCCTCCCTGGTTCCTCCATCTATTTTCATGGTTGCCCAATTGATGATGGGCAGGTTGAAGTCTCCTGTGATGATGACATCTGTAGCGGGAGTTGGAAGATTTTGTAGGAGTGATTGTATTTTCTCTGTGACCTCCTTGAAAATTTCCCCTGTGGTGTTTGGAGGTCGATACAAAATTACGATGAGCATGTCGGTTTGTCTTATGTGTACTGCTAGTAGCTCTGTTGTGCCGTTTGAGAATGCAACTAAAGTTTCGGTATTTGCAGCCATATCCTCCCTTAGGTAGAGTGCTACTCCTCCGTGGCTTCTGTCCTCTCTGTCGGCTCTGAATAGAGTGAAATTATGGATATTGATCTCTGCATCCAAAATGTTTTCGTTCAGGTGTGTTTCTGTGAGGGCTAGAAAAATTGAGTTGTCATTGATTGTTTCGTGGGTAAAGTCCTCTGATGTTGCCCACAACAAAACTAGTTAGTGGTAGTTGCACCTTCCTCTGTGGTTCATGTCTGGCCCCTCGGTTTGGGCTAGGAATCTCTCCATAATCACTTGAGACCGTTTTTCCACTTCCAGAAGACGTCCCATTACTACCTCTAAAAAAGCACCTTGGTCGGGCATAGCCGTGTGTACCGCTGCTGGTCTGGCCTTGTGAGTTTGCTGGATGGTTGGCCAGCTTCTGAGGGCATTGCGTTGACTTTCTATTTTTTCCTCATATGTTGGTGTGTAAGCAAATTCCCTTTGAATGTGTCCTGTAGCGTGTTCCCTTGGTCTGTTGACGTTGTTTCTTGGCGTCAGTATTTTGGTTCCCTTGATGTGTGGAAGATTGCAGTCTCTCATAGTACATGCCCTTTTGTTGAGTGAGATTCTGCATACATATGGGTGGTAGTCGATGCATTTCCATCCACGCTTGCAACCTATTCTTTCATCTCGCCCGTGCTTCATGAATTTTGCACATATTTTTGGGTGGTCTTGTTTGCATCCCCTGCCCACTACTCCGTATCGGCATTCATTTCTTAGGTAGAAATTGCATACTTCTATTCTTTTCCTCCTAATATCGGTGCCCCTGTAATCAGCTCTGGGCCTAGGTCTCCATGAATTTGTATTTACAGCACTAACCTCCCCTGTTCTACTGTATGTAGGAGCATTTTGGCCGCATCCGTTGCATGTGGGGTGTGTGCTCGTTGGGGTCCCCGACCTCACCTGTCTTGCTGCATTTTGAGGGGGCTCTGCCGTGTCTGCTAGTGTTGCGGTGGGGGGGCTATGTGCATCTGGCATTGTGATGCTAATATTTCCTGGTGTGTTCCCCATCCCTAGATCTAGGCCTATAGCCACGTTTGGTGAGTTACTGGTATGGGGGTTGTCACCGTCACTCTTGCCTAAGGCTACTTCTGGGCTTATTGCCAAATTATTGCCAAATTATTGCCAAATTTTCGTAATTAGCATAATATTTGGCTATAATAACGTTATAATGGCTGATAAATTAAGATGAGAACAAGCTAGTTCCTCGCCAGCTTAAAACAAAACAGGCTATATTTGAGATAGTAATTCCTACACCTTCGAGTACTAGAGATTCTTCCTAATTTGCATACAATCGTCTAATAATAGCCAGATAATAGAAGGGAAAAGTGTCCTCCATTACTCAAAGAGTTACGTTGTGCAAACTTAGTGTAAGTGTGTGTGTGTGTGTATATATATGTATGTGAATGATGCACATGGGAGTGTTGTAGGCAACGAGTGGTCAATAAATAATATAGTTGATGTTAAAAACACATTTTCTTTATCAAGCTAAATCACAGAAAACCATTATATCCGGGGTGACTAAAATATATTGCATAGCTTTTATGCGTTACCTCAACCTTCAATTTATCTATCTTTTCTTTATATTATTAAGACATACATTAGTTAAATAAACATAAATTACAATTATTTAAGTATTTTTTCATGAATAACCAAGTAAAGAAAGAGGTATTAAATATGTGTTGATAACTAGAAAAGATATACTACAAATTCTCACTAACTCTCATTCTAGTTTGTCTTGCGGTGGCAGCGATCAATCACGTTTGGTAAGTGCGCGTTGTAAGCATTCCTAAACTGTGTTAATTAATAGTTATAATGCGTTATTACTGTTGATACATTCAAATAGTATGAACTTCCTCCGAAAATCTAGCATTATTTCCGATAACATAACATTGTACCATCGCAAAACAGCGATTTCTCTATCCGATAGTGAAAAAGTGAATTCTAAAAGTCACATGGGGACTGTACGGAAAGTCCTCTTCGCATTGCTTGGCCTCATGGCTTTTGTATTGTGAGTTGTAGATCTTACTGGCAGTATCTACCTGCAGGTATCCTATATTTTGTCCACGAGGTACCCGAGGACATCACCAGGGGACTTGCTATGGCGTTCCCGTTGAGAAAATCCTGGCTCTGCCGAATTCGAAAAACTCATCGGTTCTGTTTTTACCATGGTCAAACGTCTCTCTGGAAGTTATATGATATGCCGAGCTTTGATAACATCTTGACTAAGTATACTGGCATCGAGTCTCCCAGATTTGAAATATGCAATAAACACCGGGCTTATTCTCCTATTTATGACGCAGGGTTTGGTTTTTGTTACGGGAATAACTTTTTGTGCCTTTAAAACCCTTTCATATCGTGTTCCAATGATTTTCGTCTGTCTATATATATATATATATATATATATATATATATATATATACTGTAGGCCTATATATATATATATATATATATATATATATATATATGTTAGTATAGCCAGGTAATAGATTCTCTTTTAAACAGACGAGGTTAAAGGCAACAGCAGTTTCAGCATTCAGTATTTTATTGTTACAGCTTTCAATAGTTCTAACAATATTCCTCTGGGGTTCAGAGATGAGGTACAACAGGTTAGCAAAATTCATGGTGGATCCAACGTTTCACAAGTAAACATCTTGCATCTTCAGGGAATGGGCAGGTAATGATTAGAATAAGGACAAAGTAACATATTTATACAAAATTCGAGGATCAAGAATAGGTAGGTGGGCGGAGCTACTGGGTGTGGGGTGGCTGTTCATTGGTGGAAGGCAGTCTATTCGCGAGACGGGCACTAAATCTTATCGGTGGTTGGTTGTTGGCTGTGGGTGGCTGTGATTGGTTGGTGTTGTCAGTTGTGTGCTGAGCGCGGAAAGGTAAGGGAGGGGGGCACAGGGCGAGAGGAACGAGGGCAGTATGCCTGTAGCGCTTGCCTGAAGGAAGAATTTGAAGGTCTTGTGTTTGGTTGTTGATGCTGGGGTTGAGCGTTTGGATATATAGAGCTTCTAAAATAGCTAGTCTTCTGGGGTCTGATTCTTTGTCGAGTATGGTAGTTTGTTTGTCTAGGTCGGCGTGAGTTAGGGCAAGATGGTGGGGGGCTTGATAGTGATCTTTTATAGCGCCAGATTGAAGGTGGAGGGTTTGTCGACGGGAAAGGCGAGTCTGTGTCATTCCAACATAGGATAGGGGTCCACAGTCCCCAGAGGTGCAAATATGCTGGTATATCACATGATCGTCTTTCGGTTGGTTGGTGGAAATGGGGCGGTTACGGAGGACAAGGTTGGAGGTCTTAGGAGATTTGTAGTAAATAATGAGTTTTATTTTATTGTCAGCTCAGCAGAACGCCACGTGGGCTCAGCCGCTCGCTTGGCCACTCGCTAACACTCGCCAGGGCAGTGAATTTGGCTACAGTCTATCTACAATGTTGTACTTTCTTTCTTGTGAATCGTCATGTCACAGGCAGTACAGAAGTGGTCTTTATTTTCGCCTGTGACAATGCATTATATTTTATATCATCAGTTATAAGTTTAATGTATTAGACTGAATGATACAGCTAGAGAGTGTGAGTGAGTAAGTGCAGGAGGCAGAGTGTGTGCGTGTAGTGTTACACGTCTCGGTGACGTCATGCCACGGCCGGGCCCTCTGAGTGGCTGGCTGCCGCATCACCCTCCCGCCGCGTCAGGAAGTGGTTCCCCCCGCATTCCCTGCTGCCTTGTGCCTTCCTTGCTCAGAGCTTGCCTGACCAGCAATACCCTTCACATGTCCCTTGCTACCTGTCCCCCGACTTCTACCTATAGAACACTTTCTCTCTCTCTCAACATCTTACCTCTCATTCATTCAATCTATTTAATATCATAACTCCCCTTTGGTTCTGCACGATTTCATACATCGGCCATCGTATTATATGCTGAAGCTCTCAGATATTCCATGTTAGTTAGGCATTTTGGAGGGGTTACCATTTTTGTCTGTAGAGGTTCGACACACTCACGGTGTTTCCCTCCCTTTTTCTTGGTTGTCTGCTGGGCTATTTAATGCTAGACTGGGGTGAGGCCATTGTTGTTGTGATTTCCGATGTGTACTAGGGTTTGTTGAACCTGTAGAATCGCAACGGAGACGTGGGAAGCCTAGGTGGTCTTTCTGACAATGTACCTTGTGAGTTTAGCACTGTGTTGCGAGTGAGGGCTTTTGCCTCTGCCACCCAACACTGTGCTAACTCATTTGCTTTGACTTTGAGAGGGTCGCCAGGAGAGAACCAGATACTAGCGATCTGGATCTCTCAAGAGAGCACTCCGTCAATTAATGTAATTTAGCCGCACAGTCTTAAGGACCTCGCTAGGCTACGAGCCGCTTGCACAGCCATTGTTTCCTAGCCTACTACATCCCAGCTAGACTTTATTCGACACCCGATTAAGATTATAAAATCTTTATGTTATGTATGCACCATTTTTATTCACGTTGATAGCAAGCCTTGGTTGTTGTTGAGTTGCACAACCTGAGCAGGGTTTGCGTTGCCTGAGGAAGTACTTCTTTTGTTGTTGGAGATTATACTATTGCACCGTTATTATTATTCCCGTGCCAGTTAACCCTGTACGTCCATACATTTGCCATATCTTGTTCCTGCTTCATACAACAGTTCAAAATCCGATTCGATCATCTTAAGCAGCATCAGACATTCTTCAGAAGATTCCTGCTCGATGCTTTAGGACTTTCGTTCACTTTCTTTAATATAGTAGTCAGTTATTATTGTTTAAAGTAACTTTAATTATACCTTCTTCGTGTTTGCCTTAAATAATTCCAGTGATTTAATTAAGCTCTCTATCCTTTTCCTCGTGTACATCATTAACGTAATTGTATGTTTTTGTGATACGGCTGTATCAGAGATCATCAGCCTGTAGTAGTAGTGCGTTTATACCGAGTTATAGGATACCCCGTTATCACAGATTTAACTCTGGAGGGTATAGGTGTTTTTGTGCTCCGGCATTATAAGTTCGAGGGTTGGATCTAGTGTTACCGTTGTGGCTGTTTGCCTTTCTAGTCCAATGATTAAGAGCCCTTGTGTTATACGAGCCCCGGTCGTAACAAATGGCGACCTTGCTTAGGATTTTGTGAACTTAGAGAAATGTTGCAGGAGGGTTGTGGTCATTTGTTTTTTGTTTAAAGGAATATAGTGGACACGTGGATTTTTTTTTGGCAAGTAGTATAACACTTAAGAGTCTTCGAGCATCTTGTATTTTTGAGTGAATAGTGCTGCATAAGAGTTTAGGTATTTTTTTTTTTTTATAAACGTTGAGAATCTTCGGTGGACACTATGTCGGACGACGGATCAGTGTACAGTGAGGACACAGTACTGGAAACAGAAACTGAGGTGCAGCAGCGGGCTTTGTTAGATGACATTAGAGTTATAGCTAGTGAGGAGGATGCAAGGAAGTTTCTGGAGATACCTATTACTGTTGACCGGGTGTCGGGGATTGATCGGTATGGTCTCCAGTATTTGGCCACGGTCATGGGGCATGTGGGCACAAGCAGCATGTCGAGAGGTGACCTGGTGGCCTGTGTGCTCGGCGGGGTGCGTGGGGTTTCGGGTGGAGCGGGAGCTGGGGCACTTTCGGCCCAGCCCCAATTCCACTCGACTCCTACCATAGTGCCCCCTCGGGCTCCGGAGCCGGGTACGGCCCCGCAGGCCGATAGTCACTGGCAGCGTGGTTTGCACTTGGGTGAGTCTCCAATTGTTGCATCTCCTCCTCCTCAAGGTTTAACTGCAGATATACTCTTCCAGCTTGAGATGGCTAAGATGCAGCTGCAGCAGAAGCGGGAATCTGAGCAGCAGCAGCGGGAGTTTGAGATGGCTAAGATTCAGGCTGATGAGAGAAGGGCCAGATATGAGACTGAGGCTGAGGAGAGAAGGGCCAGATATGAGACTGAGGTTCAGGAGAGAAGGGCCATACGTGAGGCTGGCTTCAGGTTGAGTCTACGAAGTACTGTGCAGACATAGGTCTTGAGAAGTCTCGGGTGGAGTCAACAGGGCAGCGTCTCGGTTCTGGGAATCGAGGTCTTGATCAGCCGTTATCGCACCTGCTCAAGTTGGTCCCTGTATTTGATGAGTCGGGTGTCACTGAATTTTTTATGCGTTTCGAGAAGAAGTGCCGGGAGCACCAATGGACCAAGGTTAAGTGGGCAGCCTTTGTTTCCTCTAGATTGGTTGGCAAAGGACTCAAGGCATATGATGCGTTGCCCTTGGAGTCGTGCATCGATTATGAGGTATTGAAGGAGGCTGTCCTGCGGGCATATGAGTTACAACCAGAGACGTACAGATTGAAGTTCCGGGGTGCAACGAAGGGTCGTGAGTGCACCTTTCTTGAGCATGCCCGGGATCTGTCCGATGCATTTAGAAACTGGCTGCGTTCTGAGAAGGCATCGACGTTTGAGGAGTTGAAACAGCTGATGCTTCTAGAACAATTTTTTAAGTGTACGGGCGGCGATCTGACGTTGAATCTTAAGGAAAAGAACCCGAAAACTCTTCAGGAGGCAGCTGAGATGGCTGACCTTTGGTTATCATTGATTCGTGGGTGCAGTGCTGCACAGAGAAGTGATGCAGGCAATAAGGAGCGTAACCCTCCCCCTCCCCGAAACACTGATACACATAAATACACTAAGAACAAGAGCAACGACACCAAAACTGACCATAAACCAAGTACCGTCCCATTTAGAAAGGGTTCGGGTCCTTCTCCACCTCAAGGGAAGCCCAAGGGAAAGCTAGAGTGTTTCCATTGTCATAAGGAGGGGCATTTTGCAAGAGCCTGTCCAAGCAAGCCACCTAATGCAGCTGTGTCATTGGCTCGCAACATTGGGGTGTCCCCGAAGTCATCTGAGTTTGCCCGGGGTATAACGTCAGAGGCTGGGACACAGCCAGTGGAGAAGAATCCGGAAGGCTCGAACCCTGTCCGCGATGTCTTTTGTGACCATCGAGGGCATGGCTGCGTAAGGTGGGCTGGTAAGAAGCATGGAGTTGAGCTGTTGCGAGACATGGGTGCCTCTCAGACTTTGTTGAAGAACTTTACTGGAAGACCAATAAACGCGTCACGGGTGCTTGAGGTGCAAGGTATCAATGCTATCAGGTCATACCCGTTGGTTCGGATGGAACTGGAGGTGGATGGTGTGACACGAGAGTTGGATGTGGGAATAGAGGAGAACTTGCCTGTTGGGGGCATCGACCTCCTTCTCGGCAACGACTTCGCGGTGCCTACTTCTGAGGTTTCACCCTTAGTCGATGCCGAGAAGCTGGCCGACGTGAGTAGGGAGGAACAGGAGTGGGTAGAGAAGTGTCATGTACAACCTATGGCGTGCGTTGTTACAAGATCTCTTGCATCCAAAGTGTCACAGCCTATTCCTCAGTCTTCTGATCAACGGAGGAACGGTCGGAAGAAGACGGCTAATGTTGGTAAAAGTTTGGAGAGTTTAGTACCAGCAGCGCTTCTTGGCGACTCAGTATTGGCACCTTTGTTGGAGTCTGGAGAAGCCCCAGGACCTATCACAGCTAGTGAGGAGGTAGGGCAGGAAGAGACTCCGAGGCAGCAATGTTACACACAGAGAGAAAATAGGGTTGCTCAGTTTAATATTGGGGGAGGACATGGGTTGCTTCGGAAGCATCTAGACAGGCTGGCTCCCTCGGATATTAGTAAACTGCAGTTGGAGGATCCGGAAGTTCAGAAGTGTGGTAATGGTGCTGTCGAGCTCGAGGAGGACGGGGATGCAAAGCCAGGAGATATTTTTTATATTGAGGGAATATTGTATCGGCGATTTCAAGACCCGAAGAGAAGTTGGGAGGGGGGGTCAGGAGTGGTAGACCAGCTGGTTGTGCCGAGGGCGTGCAGGGATAGCCTACTAAGGTTGGCCCACGATGTGGCGTTGGCAGGACACTTGGGAGTACGCAAGACGGTAGCGGCTTTGGTGAAGTTGTTACGGTGGCCAGGTTTAAAAGCACAGGTTGTGTCATGGGTGGCAATGTGCAGTACCTGCCAGAAAGTGGGTAAACCGAACCAATGCATCCCAAAGGCTCCGTTACAACCTATTCCTGTCATGGGGGCCCCCTTCAGTAAGGTAGTTATAGATATGGTTGGCCCTCTCCCTCATACTAGTGCCGGTAATAAATTTCTCCTGACGATAATGGATGTAGCGACACGTTATCCTGATGCATACCCCATGAGGAATGGCATGGCAAAGTCGGTGGTTAGGAACTTGCTTTTGTACTTTTCCCGGTATGGTTTTCCGCAGGAGATACAGTCTGACCAGGGGTCTAACTTTAACTCGAACATATTTACACAGACAATGCAGCAACACGGGATCACAACAGTAGTGCCGTCGGCTTATCACCCTGAGAGCCAAGGGGTGTTAGAGAGGTGGCATTCGACTTTAAAGAGTATGCTCCATTGTTATTGTCTGGATAATGGTTAGGACTGGGACCTGGGTTTGCCTTATGTGTTGTTTGCTGCGAGAGAGGTAGCTGGAGAAAGCCTCGGGTTTAGTCCAAATGAGCTTGTCTTTGGCCATCGCATCAGAGGTCCTCTCAACATGGTTAAGGATATCTGGGAGGGTACTACTAAGCCGTGCTCATTATTTAAATATGTCCTCGAGAGCCGCGAACGTATGTTGAAGAACTTGGAGTTGGCTGGCCGAAATCTGGTAGGTTCCCAGGCCCTGATGAAGGACAGATACAACCAGAAGGTGAAACTCCGGGAGTTTCAGGTGGGTCAGGAGGTGTTGATCTTATTGCCTTTGGTGGGTCATCCCTTATCCGCTAAGTTTACTGGTCCTTATAGGGTAGTGGAGAAGATCTCAGACCTGGATTACCTGGTGGCCACTCCAGACAGGAGAAAAAGAAATCAGTTGTGCCATGTCAACCTGATGAAGTAGTTTGTGAGGCACCCCCCTGAGCCTCTCACTGTCCCGGTGATGACTTGCAGCGGTCAAGGTGGAGAAGGAGGAAGGGACAGTCACGCTCAGGTGGAGGATAACTGGGATTGTCATGTCTCCTCAGACCAGTGGGCGGGGAACTCGAGACAGGTGGCTCATGAGGCTCTAGAGCACCTGCCTGAGCAACAGTGTGTAGCCGTGCAGCACCTATTCGGTTCATACCCCGCCGTGTTTGCGGAGCACCCAGGCCTCACAACTCATGCGGTGCATGATGTGGATGTAGGAGATCACCCACCCTTTAAATCAGTGCCATACCGAGTCCCTCCTATCAAACTCCCAGCACTCAGGGACGAGTTAGCGTATATGTTGGATCGGGGCCTGATAGAAAAGGGTGCAGTTAGGTGGACATCTCCCGTCACTCTGCAGCCCAAGCCTGATGGGAAAGTTCGTTTTTGTGTTGATTTCAGGCGGTTAAACGGTTTAACCCCCATCAATGCTTACCCCCTTCCTCGTGTGGATGACAGTGTCGACAAGATCGGAAGGGCACAGTATTTGACCTAGTGCAAGGTTACTGGCAAGTGCCGCTGTCGGAGCGAGCGAAGGAGGTTTGCGGGTTTGTGGTGGATGGTAACACCTACTGTTGTAACGTCATGCCCTATGGACTCAAGAATGCACCAGCGACTTTCCAGAAGCTGATGAATGACCTAGTAGCAGACATCCCTAACTGTACTGTGTACCTGTCCTATCTCTCCAGTACAACCACCCGATCCTCCTAGCCGGCGACGCTTGTGGCACTTTGGCGCTGCCGACTGGGAGGCTCTTCGGCAGTACTTCTTTGATTTACCATGGAATGATTTCTGCTTCCATGGCCGAGGACCCTCGGAGAGTGCTGAACGCATTACCGAGGTAATCCTATCGGGCATGGAAGCATACATTCCATTCTCTTTCTCTCAGACTAATGCTAAAAAATCTTGGTTTACTCACGCCTGTTCTACTGCTGTCCGCAATAAGGAGGAAGCATTCAAACGGTACCGACGCCTTAAAACTCAAGACTCTCATTCTTCATATGTTTCTGCCCGGAATCAAGCCAAATCTGTTCTTCGACTTGCGAAACACTCTTTCATCAATAATAAATGCACTGAACTATCCAACTCTAGCTCTTCCCAAGCTTTCTGGCATCTAGCCAAAAACCTCTCCAACAATTTCTCTTCCTCGTCTTTCCCTCCCCTTTCCCACTCTGATGGCACAACCATCACTTCTTCCTCTGACAAAGCTAAACTCTTCGCTCAAACTTTTGCTAGAAACTCCACCTTGGATGATTCCGGTGCTATTCCTCCCTCTCCGCCCTCCTCTCTCTTACTTATGCCTAATATCCTAATCTCTTCTAAAGATGTACTTTCTACCCTCTCTGGGCTTAACACTAATAAGGCGTACGGTCCGGACGGTGTTCCTCCTGTTGTTCTCAAAAACTGTGCTTCCGTGCTGACTCCCTGCCTAGGCAAACTCTTTCGTCTCTGTCTATCCTCTAACGTCTTCCCTTCATGCTGGAAGTTTGCTCACATTCAACCTGTCCCAAAGAATGGTGACCGCTCTCAATTCTCCAACTATCGTCCAATTGCTCTTATCTCTTGTCTTTCTAAAGTTTTTGAAACTATTCTTGCTTCCAAATTTCTTAAGCATTTCTCTTCTCATAATCTGCTCTCAGATCGCCAGTATGGCTTCCTTAAGGGTCGCTCTACTGGTGATCTTCTTTCATATCTTACTAACTCTTGGTCATCCTCCTTTCGGGACTTCGGTGAGACTTTTTCTATTGCACTAGACATATCGAAAGCCTTCGATAGAGTCTGGCATAAATCTTTAATTTCTAAACTACCCTCCTTCGGTTTCTATCCCTCCATCTGTGCCTTTGTCTCTAATTTCCTTTCCGGCCGTTCCATAGCTGCGGTTGTGGACGGCCATTGTTCACTTCCTCACCCTATAAACTCCGGTGTTCCTCAGGGCTCTGTCCTATCTCCTATTCTCTTTCTAATTTTTATAAATGATCTCCTTAACTGTACCTTAATTCCCATCCATTCATACGCAACCTTACACTACTCCATTAGTTTTTCAGAACGCCCCAGCCAGCAATCCCTCAACGACAAACGTAATGAAGCCATAGAACTCTTAAATTCTGATCTAAATACTATTTCCAATTGGGGCAGAGAAAACCTTGTTAACTTTAATGCTTCCAAAACCCAATTTCTCCATCTATCTACCCGTCAGGATCTCCCAGCGGACTATCCCTTATTCTTCAACAATACAAAAATCAACCCTTCATCTTCTCTCAATATTCTTGGTGTCTCTTTTTCTTCTGCTCTCATTTGGAAGGACCATATTACCAGTCTTGCTAAGGCAGCCTCCCAGAAGCTGGGTGTGCTCAACCGCCTTAGGGGGTTCTTTTCCCCTGCACAGCTTCTTGCTCTGTACAGGGGCATAGTGCGTCCTTGTATTGATTATTGTTCACATGTGTGGGGAGGTTCCTCTCACACCTCTCTCCTAGACAAAGTTGAAAGGAAGGCCTTTCGTATCATTAACTCCCGTCCACTCACCAACTCTCTGCAATCTCTCTCTCTCCGCCGCAATGTTGCATCTCTCTCGCTATTCTATCGCTACTATAATAATCAGTGTTCCTCAGAGCTATCCCAGTGCATACCACCTCCTTTACGTAGGGCACGTGGTACCCGTCTTGCAACTCAATCCCACCCCTACTCTGTGCAACTCTCCAACCCAAGAGTGAAACGTTACTCTCAAACTTTCTTCTACTCAATATCTGAGCTCTGGAACTCTCTCCGAGAATCAGTCTTTCCCTCTTCCTATGACTTAAATTGCTTCAAACTCCGTGTGTCCAGGCATTTTGGCTCGAACGTCCCTTGATTTTGGCCCTGTCACTCTTTCAACTATGGGGGAGGCACTCGCTATAGGCAGTTATGCCTTTTGCCTCCTTCAATCACATAAAAAAAAAAAAAAAAAAAAAAAAAAAAAAAAAAAAAAATTAGACGACGTGATAATTTATGACGATGACTTTGAAAGTCACTGTGCACACATTGAAGCCTTGTTTAACAAGCTTAGTGAAGCGGGCTTGGTGGTGAATCTGAAAAAGTGTGACTTTGTAAGGGCAACTGTGCAGTATCTAGGATTTGTGGTCGGGAGAGGCCAGGTTTGCCCCCCTCAGAATAAGATACAGGCTATCAATCAGTTCCCTAGACCGACCACCAAGCGGCAGATCATGAGGTTTTTGGGCATGATCGGGTACTATCGCCGCTTTATTCAAGGATATTCAACTGTGTTAGCACCTCTGACTGATTTATTAGCGAAGGATAAGAAGTTTCTGTGGGCCCCGGAGTGTAAAAAGGCATTTTCCCTTGTTAAACACCTTTTATGCACTCATCCAATACTCAGGGCCCCAGAATTCGACAGGCCGTTTCAGTTGGCAACTGATACCAGCGGGGTTGGGGCTGGTGCCGTCTTGATGCAGACAGACGAAGAGGGCCTGGAACACCCAGTGAGATTTTTCTCCAAAAAGTTCAATTCGGCCCAGAAGAATTACTCAGTGGTGGAGAAAGAATTACTGACGATAGTGCTGGCGCTCAGGCACTTCGAGGTGTATGTTCCGGCCTATGGACCAGTTGTGGTAGTGTATACTGATCACCACCCTCTTAACTTTCTCAATCAGTTTCACAATCGGAATATGAGACTGACACGGTGGTCGTTGATGTTACAAGAGTACAATTTAGACATTCGCCATATTGCCGGTAGTGATAACGTGATTGCTGATTGTTTATCGAGGGTGGAGGATCCGAGTTAGGCTACCATAGGTGTGCGGGTTTGTGTGGAGTAAAATTGGCTTGCCCCTGTAAGTGCAGCCACCAAAAACATTAAAAATTTAAATTCTATAAAAACTCTTTCTTTAATAGTTCAAATTTTTAAGTATGTTATAGCTGAAGTTCTGAGTCGAACCTGTACTTCTCTCAGAAGGCTGGGCTAGTAGAAGCTCGCTCTAGGAAAATAGCAGTATGAATTAAGCTATTGTGTTGGGAGGGGTTGTAATTTTTTTTGATGAGAACTGAGCTTTGCCTTCTTTGTTGCGAAGTGGTTAGGGGTGGCGAGTCTTATCGGGGTTCTGCTTGTCAGATATAGAGCTCATGGTTGAGCGTCTAATATCTTGGGTGGGGTGTGACGCCTGCAGCTCAGCAGAACGCCACGTGGGCTCAGCCGCTCGCTTGGCCACTCGCTAACACTCGCCTGGGCAGTGAATTTGGCTACAGTCTATCTACAATGTTGTACTTTCTTTCTTGTGAATCGTCATGTCACAGGCAGTACAGAAGTGGTCTTTATTTTCGCCTGTTACAATGCATTATATTTTATATCATCAGTTATAAGTTTAATGTATAAGGCTGAATGATACAGCTAGAGAGTGTGAGTGAGTAGGTGCAGGAGGCAGAGTGTGTGCGCGTAGTGTTACACGTTGTCTCGGTGACGTCATGCCACGGCCGGGCCCTCTGAGTGGCTGGCTGCTGCATCACCCTCCCGCCGCGTCACGAAGTGGTTCCCCCCGCATTCCCTGCTGCCTTCCTTGCTCAGAGCTTGCCTGACCAGCATACCCTTCACATGTCCCTTGCTACCTGTCCCCCGACTTCTACCTATAGAACACTTTCTCTCTCTTTCAACTTCTTACCTCTCATTCTTTCAATCTATTTAATATCATAACTCTCCTTTGGTTCTCCACGATTTCATACATCGGCCATCGTATTATATGCTGAAGCTCTCAGATATTCCATGTTAGTTAGGCATTTTGGAGGGGTTATCATTTTTGTCTGTAGAGGTTCGACACACTCACGGTGTCTCCCTCCCTTTTTCTTGGTTGTCTGCTGGGCTATTTAATGCTAGACTGGGGTGAGGCCATTGTTGTTGTGATTTCCGATGTGTACTAGGGTTTGTTGAACCTGTACAATCGCAACGGAGACGTGGGAAGCTTAGGTGGTCTTTCTGACTGTGTACCTTGTGAGTTTAGCACTGTGTTGCGAGTGAGGGCTTTTGCCTCTGCCACCCAACACTGTGCTAACTCGTTTGGTTTGATTTTGAGAGGGTCGCCAGGAGAGAACCAGATACTAGCGATCTGGATCTCTCAAGAGAGCACCCCGTCAATTAACGTAATTTGGCCGCACAGTCTTAAAGGTGGGGGCTCATGGGTTGAGATAAACATGGAATGATAATCGCCAAGCTGTACATAATTATCTTGCAAAATGCAATGGCACTGAAATAATTATTAACAATGGTATAAAGGATGGGAGCAATGGGAAGTATGTGGAAGACGAGAAATCTCGGAGTGAAAGTAAAAAGTGCACTGTATCAAGGAATTGTTGTGCCAACAGTGATGTATGGGGCTGAGACATGGGCTCTGAAGAAAAAGGAGAAAAGAGGGCTGGATGTGATGGAGATGAGCTGCTTCAGGAGTATGTGTGGAGTTACTCGTAGAGACAGATTGAGAAATGAAGAGATACGTAGGAGAGTGGGGCAGCAGGAACATTTGTCAGCCAGAGTGGACAGAAGGGTGCTGAGCTGGTATGGTCATGTTGAACGAATGGGAGATGAAAGGCTTACAAAGAGAATATGTGAGTCAGGTACAAGGGGAGATAGAAGGGCAGGAAGACCCTCATTGAGATGGAGAGACTGTGTAAGAAAGGCTTTGGATGATAGAGGAATGACTATATATCAGGCAGGGGAAGTGGTGGTGGACAGGAGTGAATGGAGAATGCTTGTGAATAGTTTAGTGAACACGTGGTCATTTGGAGTAAGGGGTCGGGCGCAAGTTGGCGCATCAGGCGCCTGGCCCGGGGAGACGATTAATATGAAGGGTGTGCCTGGAAGTGTGGTGGGAGGGCTTGTCGCTTTGGCTCCGCTGCATGTCTGCCTGCCGAGATCGGAACCTCTCCTGGTGGTCAGGGGCCGGGGGAGTGCTGGAGCGACCTTGGTAACCCTGGTCTCTGGGTCTTCTCCTGGGTGACCTGGATGTGTGAGAGTTTGTGTTTTTTATCTGTGTTTATTTTTTGTTTTATGTTGTTTTTGTGTTTTCCCTGTTCTTGCTCTGTCTTGAGTCGGCTACCCCCAAAATGGGGATTGGGCCTGAGCATATAGATAGATAGATAGATAAAGGATTTTGTGGATCGTCTATACCAGTCCTGTGACGTCACAAGAGTGTAAGTCTACCGTCCAGTCTAGGCTAAGGATACTGGTGTGACATCACTATGACGTCACAGGCCCGGTATTGACGATCCTCAAAATCCTTAATACCATTGTTAATAATTATTTCAGTGACATTGCATTTTACAAGATAATTATATTCAGGTTGGCAATTATTTTTCCATGTTTACCTCAACCCATGCGCCCCCACCTTTAAGGACCTCGCTAGGCTACGAGCCGCTTGCTCAGCCATTGTTTCCTAGCCTACTACATCCCAGCTAGACTTTATTCGCCTAGCAGACACCCGATTAAGATTATAAACTCTTTATGTTATGTATGCACCATTTTTATTCACGTTGATAGCAAGCTTTGGTTGTTGTTGAGTTGCACAACCTGAGCAGGCTTTTGCGTTGCCTGAGGAAGTACTTCTTTTGTTGTTGGAGATTATACTATTGCACCGTTATTATTATTCCGGTGCCAGTTAACCCTGTACGTCCATACATTTGCCATATCTTGTTCCTGCTTTATACAACAGTTCAAAATCCGATTCGATCATCTTAAGCAGCATCAGACTTTCTTCAAAAGATTCCTGCTCGATGCTTTAGGACTTTCGTTCACTTTCTTTAATATAGGAGTGACAGTTATTATTGTTTAGAGTAACTTTAATTATACCTTCTTCGTGTTTGCCTTAAATAATTACAGTGATTTAATTAAGCTCTCTATCCTTTTCCTCGTGTACATCATTAACGTAATTGTATGTTGTTGTGATCAGGCTGTATCAGAGATCATCAGCCTGTAGTAGTAGTGCGTTTATACCGAGTTATAGGATACCCCGTTATCGCAGATTTAACTCTGGAGGGTATAGGTGTTTTTGTGCGCCGGCATTATAAGTTCGAGGGTTGGATCTAGTGTTACCGTTGTGGCTGTGTGCCTTCCTAGTCCAATGATTAAGAGCCCTTGTGTTATACGAGCCCCGGTCGTAACAAATGGCGACCTTGCTTAGGATTTTGTGAACTTATAGAAATATTGCAGGAGTGTTGTATTCATTTGTTTTTTTGTTTAAAGGAATATAGTGGACACATGGATTTTTTTTTGGCAAGTAGTATAACACTTAAGAGTCTTCGAGCATCTTGTATTTTTGAGTGAATAGTGCTGCATAAGAGTTTAGTTTTTTTTTTTTTTTATAAACGTTGAAAATCTTCGGTGGACACTATGTCGGACGACGGATCAGTGTACAGTGAGGACACAGTACGGGAAACAGAAACTGAGGTGCAGCAGCGGGCTTTGTTAGATGACATTAGAGTTATAGCTAGCGAGGAGGATGCAAGGAAGTTTCTGGAGATACCTATTACTGTTGACCGGGTGTCGGGGATTGATCGGTATGGTCTCCAGTGTTTGGCCACGGTCATGGGGCATGTGGGCACAAGCAGCATGTCGAGATGTGACCTGGTGGCCTGTGTGCTCGGCGGGGTGCGTGGGGCTTCGGGTGGAGTGGGAGCTGGGGCACTTTCGGCCCAGCCCCCATTCCACTTCTCCAGAAGGTGAAACTCCGGGAGTTTCAGGTGGGTCAGGAGGTGTTGATCTTATTGCCTTTGGTGGGTCATCCCTTATCCGCTAAGTATACTGGTCCTTATAGAGTAGTGGAGAAGATCTCAGACCTGGATTACCTGGTTGCCACTCCAGACAGGAGAAAAAGAAATCAGTTGTGCCATGTCAACCTGATGAAGGAGTTTGTGAGGCACCCCCCTGAGCCTCTCACTGTCCCGGTGACGACTTGCAGCAGTCAAGGTGGAGAAGGAGGAAGGGACAGTCACGCTCAGGTGGAGGATAACTGGGATTGTCATGTCTCCGCAGACCAGTGGGCGGGGATCTCGAGACAGGTGGCTCACGAGGCTCTAGAGCACCTGCCTGAGCAACAGCGTGTAGCCGTGCAGCACCTATTCGGTTCATACCCCGCTGTGTTTGCAGAGCACCCAGGCCTCACAACTCATGCGGTGCATGATGTGAATGTAGGAGATCACTCACCCTTTAAATCAGTGCCATACCGAGTCCCTCCTATCAAACTCCCAGCACTCAGGGACGAGTTAGCGTATATGTTGGATCGGGGCCTGATAGGAAAGGGTGCAGTTTGGTCGACATCTCTCGTCACTCTGCAGACCAAGCCTGATGGGAAAGTTCGTTTTTGTGTTGATTTCAGGCGGTTAAACGGTTTAACCCCCACCAATGCTTACCCCCTTCCTCGTGTGGATGACAGTGTCGACAAGATCGGATGGGCACAGTATTTGACCAAGGTAGACCTAGTGAAAGGTTACTGGCAAATGCCGCTGTCGGAGCAAGCGAAGGAGGTTTGCGGGTTTGTGGTGGATGGTAACACCTACCGTTGTAACGTCATGCCCTATGGACTCAAGAATGCACCAGCGACTTTCCAGAAGCTGATGAATGACCTAGTAGCAGACATCCCTAACTGTACTGTGTATTTAGACGACGTGATAATTTATGACGATGACTTTGAAAGTCACTGTGCACACATTGAAGCCTTGTTTAACAAGCTTAGTGAAGCGGGCTTGGTGGTGAATCTGAAAAAGTGTGACTTTGTAAGGGCAACTGTGCAGTATCTAGGATTTGTGGTCGGGAGAGGCCAGGGTTGCCCGCCTCAGAATAAGATACAGGCTATCAATCAGTTCCCTAGACCGACCACCAAGCGGCAGATCATGAGGTTTTTGGGCATGATCGGGTACTATCGCCGCTTTATTCAAGGATATTCAACTGTGTTAGCACCTCTGACTGATTTATTAGCGAAGGATAAGAAGTTTCTGTGGGCCCCGGAGTGTAAAAAGGCATTTTCCCTTGTTAAACACCTTTTATGCACTCATCCAATACTCAGGGCCCCAGAATTCGACAGGCCGTTTCAGTTGGCAACTGATGCCAGCGGGGTTGGGGCTGGTGCCGTCTTGATGCAGACAGACGAAGAGGGCCTGGAACACCCAGCGAGTTTTTTCTCCAAAAAGTTCAATTCGGCCCAGAAGAATTACTCAGTGGTGGAGAAAGAATTACTGGCGATAGTGCTGGCGCTCAGGCACTTCGAGGTGTATGTTCCGGCCTAATGGACCAGTCGTGGTAGTGTATACTGATCACCACCCTCTTAAGTTTCTCAATCAGTTTCACAATCGGAATATGAGACTGACACGGTGGTTGTTGATGTTACAAGAATACAATTTAGACATTCGCCACATTGCCGGTAGTGATAACGTGATTGCTGATTGTTTATCGAGGGTGGAGGATCCGAGTTAGGCTACCACAGGTGTGCGGGTTTGTGTGGAGTAAAATTGGCTTGCCCCTGTAAGTGCAGCCACCAAAAACATATTAAAAATTAAAATTCTATAAAAACTCTTTCTTTAATAGTTCAAATTTTAAGTATGTTATAGCTGAAGTTCTGAGTCGAACCTGTACTTCTCTCAGAAGGCTGGGCTAGTAGAAGCTCGCTCTAGGAAAATAGCAGTATGAATTAAGCTATTGTGTTGGGAGGGGTTGTAATTTGTTTTGATGAGAACTGAGCTTTGCTTTCTTTGTTGCGAAGTGGTTAGGGGTGGCGAGTCTTATCGGGGTTCTGCTTGTCAGATATAGAGCTCATGTTTGAGCGTCTAATATCTTGGGTTGGGTGTGACGCCTGCAGCTCAGCAGAACGCCACGTGGGCTGAGCCGCTCACTTGGCCACTCGCTAACACTCGCCAGGGCAGTGAATTTGGCTACAGTCTATCTACAATGTTGTACTTTCTTTCTTGTGAATCGTCATGTCACAGGCAGTACAGAAGTGGTCTTTATTTTCGCCTGTAACAATGCATTATATTTTATATCATCAGTTATAAGTTTAATGTATAAGACTGAATGATACAGCTAGAGAGTGTGAGTGAGTAAGTGCAGGAGGCAGAGTGTGTGCTCGTAGTGTTACACATTGTCTCGGTGACGTCATGCCACGGCCGGGCCCTCTGAGAGGCTGGCTGCCGCATCACCCTCCCGCCGCGTCAGGAAGTGGTTCCCCCGCATTCCCTGCTGCCTTGTGCCTTTCTTGCTCAGAACTTGCCTGACCAGCATACCCTTCACATGTCCCTTGTGTGACGTTAACCACTCCGTTAGAACCGCATGGCTTGTCCTACAGTGACTCGCTAGGATCGCCAGGGCAGTGGATGGGGCTACAGTTTGTGTATTAGAGTGTGCTTTATTTCATATGAAAGCTCGTGCCATGGGCAGTCCAGAAAGGCTCTTTGTTTTCGCCCATGTCAAGGCTTTATATATTTAATTGTAAAGTATATATTTTATCATTAACTAGTAATGATAGGATCTGGGAGAGAGAGAGGGAGTAGAACAGAGTGAGAGGGGGCGCGCAGTGTTTTTTGTCCCGCTCGATGACGTCACGGCTGGCTGCCTCACGGGGGTTGGTGGAGAGAGGCCCTTACCATGCTGTAAGCTTTGCTAGTGGTTAGATGACTTGTAACCGCTGTTTTCCCACGCGGCTCGAGCTAGTGCGAGTATATATATACAGTTCCTCGCCACTCTCTCCCTCAGATCTGGTTTCTAGAACACACCCATCTTGTTTCCCTTGCTATCTGTCCCCGCTCCGTACCTGAATCTTTTCCTCTGCCTATCTCTCTCATTTTCCATATCCTTCACCACCTTTTATTAATATTATACCCCCTCTGGTTAACTCTGCAAAATCAGCTTAATGCTGGCCAGTTGTATTGTGTGTTAAGGTCTGATATAGCCTATGTATGTTAGTTGTTAAGATAAGTGGATCACGAAGCATTGGTTGGCATTTATATTGTTTAGTACTGCTTCCTTTAGTTATTAGTGTTCTGCTGGATTAGATAATGCTAGACTAGGAGTCTGATATTATAGGTATTGTTTCCTATGAGTGCTGGCTTCAGTTAAAAGCGGCACGACATACCTGAGAACTGGAGTTGATTGAGTAAATTCTAGTCTGTGTGCCATTGAGAGTAGAGCATGCACGAATGAGGGCTTTTTGCCTATACCATTCTGCACTGTTCTAGTCTCGATTGTTTGTCTTTGAGGTACGCCAGGAGAACGCTTAATACTTCGGTATTAAGGTTTCTCAAGAGAGCTACCCTTCATTATAACGTAATATTTTGACGCACAGACTTGAGATTTGCACTAGGCTATGCGGCATGCCATGCGCACCAGTATCTCGTATCATTGACTCTAGCTAGACTTTATCAGTCACAGTAGACATTAAGTATATTAACCTAATTACTCTTTTTATGCATACCCATTTATGATTACACAAGCATTTCGCAGCCTAGTTTGATGTATCGAGATACAAACGACTTAGGCTCTTTTTGTTGATAGGAATACTGCATTGTCGTGGCGATTATTATTAGTGTTGTAGTGTTTAGGATATTCTTGGCTCCGACGGCATTATATATATTCTGCCTTTTTGTGTGCATAGCCTGCACGAGCATTGTTCCGCTGCCTGCCTTTTTGGGTTCCATTTCCGATACGAGCATCTTTATAGCATCTAACATTTAAAGAAGATTCCTTGTTAGTGTTGAAGGACTTTAGTGCACTTTCTTTCATGCAGGAGTGCCTGACATTTATTGATTAAAGTAACGTAAGCTGTAACTTCTCTTACCACCTTACTTTGCATACCATAACCAAGCACCTTCGGTTATAGGTAGTAATAGGCTGTTTTCACATAACATTAAGCCTAGAGTAGACGCACATTTATTGAGAGTTTGATAGCCTATTATTGCATATAGAACTCTGTAGAGTATTTGTGTTCTTTGTTCACTGGGAATATACATCAGAGGTTGGAGCTAGCGCTTTCCGTTGTAGCATTTATGCCATTACTAGTCCAATGAATAAGAGCCCTGATATATTTGAACCCCAGTCGTAACAAATGGCGACCTTACCTAGGATTTGGTGAACCTACATTTATTAAGCAGGGAACATTTATTGTTTTGGGGAATATTTTGCGGGGATCAGCAAGAATATTTTTTTTTTTGCAACATAGTATAGCCCTTGAGTATTTCCGAGAATTTTTGTGTGTATATTGAGGTATAAGAGTTTGGGGTGCTTCTTTTCTGAATATTGTGGTGAGAAATTTTTGTGAGCATCATGTCTTATACCGGATCAGAGGAGAATGAAGACACAGTACGTAATGTCGAAACTGAGGAACAGCAGCATGATGAAAGGGTTAATCGGGTGAACTGTGAGGAGGATGCTAGGATATTTGTGCAATGGCCTGTTACTGCCGAGCGGTTGGAGGGTATGGATCGGTACGGTCTTCAATGCCTGGCAACAGCTATCGGTCATGCGGTTACTAGCAGCATGACCAAGGATAACTTGATAACGTGTGTACTGGGCAGGGTGACTGGTGAGCGAGATGGGTTGAGTGCTCAGAGCCCTTCGGCCATGCTTCCCCTACACTCGACTCCCAGCCATCCCAGTAGTTTGCCGACCCCGGGTACGCTTCCACAGGTGGGTGGTGACTGGCAGGGGGGGTTGCCCCTGGGGGGACCACCGGTAATTTCAAACATTGTAGCACCTTCACCTCCTCAAGGGTTAACTCCAGAATTATTACTTCAGCTCGAATTAGCTAAGATCGAAGAGAGAAAATGTCAGCTTCAACAGCAACAAAGGGCATGTGAGCTTCAGCAGCAATTAGAATTAGCCAAGATAGAAGAGAGAAAAACTATCAGTCATGAACACATAGAGCTAGCAAAAATCCAAGCGGATTTAGAGTCGACTAGGTACTGTGCCGACATGGACGTAGAGAAGTCGCGAGTAGAGACAACGGGACAGCGACTTGGGGCTGGTAACCGTGTTCATGAGCAGTCTCTCTCGCACTTATTGAAACTGGTTCCGGTGTTTGATGAGAGTGGTGTAACAGAATTTTTCACACGCTTTGAGAAGAAGTGCCAGGAACACCAGTGGCCAGAGAATAAATGGGCAGCACTTGTATCCTCTAGATTAATAGGCAAGGGTCTTAAAGCCTACGATGCGTTACCTTTGGAGTCTTGTATTGTGTATGAGGATCTCAAGGAGGCTGTCCTGAGGGCTTACGAATTGCAACCAGAAACGTACCGTTTGAAGTTCCGGGGTGTAACTAAGGGAAGAGATAGCACCTTTTTGGAACACGCCCGGGACTTGTCCGATGCTATGGGGAACTGGCTCCGATCTGAGAAGGTAACAACGTTTGATGGAGTTAAGCAGTTAATGATGTTGGAGCAGTTCTTTAAGAGCACGGGCAGTGATCTAACTTTGAACTTAAAGGAGAAAAACCCAAGAACTCTAGTAGAAGCAGCAGAAATGGCTGATCTACGGCTGTCGTTGATTCGGGGTTGCGGGTCCTCACAGAAGTACGATGCAAGTGCTAGGGACCGTTATCCTCCCCCTCCCCGTAGCAATGACACATTTAAACCAAAGAGCAATGAAACTAAAACTGAAGCCAAACCTACCACCACACCGTATGTGAAAAGTCAGGGGCCTTTTACATCACAGTATAAGCCGAAACCGAAATTTATGTGTTTTAGGTGCCACCAGGAGGGTCATAAGGCAAATGAGTGCCCTAGTCGACCTCCTCCGGCAGCCGTGTCTTTTGCTCACGGCATTTGAGTGTTCAAGAGGACATCGGAGTTTGTTAGAGGCATTTCTTCCGAGGTAAATACACTGCCAGTGCAGAAGGATCCGGAAGGCTTATTCCCTGTCCGTGATGCCTTTAGTGACCACAGGGGACTCGGTTGTGTGGAGTGGGGGGGTAGAAGACATGAGGTGAGAATTTTGCGTGACACTGGGGCATCGCAAACACTGTTGAGAAATTTCACTGGTAAACCTGTCAATACGGCGCGGGTGGTTGTGGTTCAGGGAGTTAATGCGACAAGGTCATACCCGCTTGTAAGAATGAAGGTGGAAGTTGATGGTGTGACTCGTGACCTGGATGTAGGAATTGTGGAGAAGTTGCCTGTTGGGGGCGTCGACCTCCTTCTTGGCAACGACTTTGCGGGCCCTACTTCTGAGGCTCCACCCTTAGTCGTTGTCGAGTAGCCGGCCGACGTGAGTAGGGAGGAGCAGGAGTGGGTTGAGAAGTGTCCGGTGCAGCCTATGGCGTGTGTTGTCACCGGAGATTCTGCATCCAGGGAGTCACATTCTGGTCAACAATCTTTAGATCAGCGGAGGAAGGGTACCGAGAAGGGGTTGGAAGTTGATGCGGTTGAGAGTTTAGTATCAACGGACCTTCTCGGGGACTCATTATTAGGACCACATTTCGAGTCTGGAGAGGACCCAGTAACTGTTCCTGAAGGGGCAGAGGATGGGCTTAAAAAGACGAAAGAGTTGAAGGAGGGCAGTGATGCACAGTCGGGAGATGTAGCAACAAGGTACCCTGACGCGTACCCTATGAGAAATGGGTCGGCGAAAACGGTGGTCCGAAGCTTGCTAGTGTATTTTTCCCGGTATGGTTACCCGCAGGGGATTCAGTCAGTCCGGGGACCCAACTTCACTTCTAGCCTCTTTGTACAAGCAATGCCGCAGCATGGGATTGTTGGGGTTGTGTCATCTGCATATCATCCGGAGAGCCAGGGTGTGTTAGAGCGATGGCACTCAGCCTTGAAATCTGTGCTTCGTTGTTGTTGCTTTGAGAGTGGGAGGGATTGGGATCTTGGCCTGCCATGGTTTTGTTTGCTGTGTGGGAGGTACCTGGGAAGAGTTTGGGATTCAGCCCTAATTAGCTCGTCTTTGGACACCGTGTCAGAGGGCGTCTCCATATGGTTGAAGAAGTATGGGAGGGCGCAGAAAAACCTTGTTCTATGCTCAAGTGTGTCCTCAACAGTCGAGAACGGATGTTGCGCAGTCTGGAGTTGGCTGGCCGTAATTTGACTAGCTCTCAGGCCCTCAGGAAGGACAGGTACGACCTCAAGGTTGAACTCAGGGAGTTTCACGAGGGTCAGGAGGTGTTGATTCTACTGCCCCTTGTAGGTCACCCCTTATCCGCGAAGTACGCTGGTCCTTATAGGGTGGTGGAGGAGCTATCGGACCTGGTTTACTTGGTAGCCACTCCAGACAGACGGAAGCGCAACCAGTTATGTCATGATAATCCCGTGAAGGAGTATGGGAGGCACCCCCCTGAGCCTCTCACTGTGCCTGTGATGACGTTTAGCAGTCAAGGTGGAGAAGGAGAACGGGACAGTCAAGCTCAGGTGGAGGATAACTGGAAGGATAAGAAGTTCAAATGGGCGCCTGAGTGTGAGAAGGTGTTTAGAGAAGTAAAACACCTGTTGTGCACTCACCCGATCCTCAGGGCCCCTGACTTTAGCCTACCTTTCCAACTAGCAACGGAGGCTAGTGGTGTGGGGGCTGGTGCCGTCCTTGTGGAAAGGGACGATGATGGGCTGGAGCATCCTGTTAGTTTCTGCTCGGAGAAGTACAATTCGGCCCAGGGGAGCTGCTCTGTTGTCAAGGAGGAACTGCTGGCGGTTGTACTTGTTCTGAGGCATTTCGAGGTCTGTGTTCCAGCCTATGGTCCGGTCGTTGTAGTTTACCCAGATCATCACCCTCTCAAGTTCTTGGACCAGTTTCACAATCGGAATATGAGGCTGACCAGGTGGTCACTAAGGTTACTGGTATATAACCTGGACATACGCCATATTGCCGGTTGTGACAACGTGGTTGCAGATGGTCGTTCAAGGGTATATGATCCTGGGTAGATTGACACACGGGTAGCCTCCTGCTTTAGTTTGAATAGTATTTTGCGCTTGGTGCTTGTTGGCTAGCGGTTGTAGCCCAGCGTATTGGGTCGTAAAGCAGGAGTTGAGCGTTTGTTATAGGAGAAAAAACTAGGCTTGCCCCTATAGTGCAGCCGAAATAAACAAATTATAAACATAAAAATCAAATAAAAACTCTTTCTTTGATAGTTGAATTTTTTTAGTATGTTATAGCAGTAATTCTGAGTTGCACTCCTCTCAGAATGCTGGGCTAGAGAAGCTCGCTCTTGAGGAGCATAACTACATATAATTTAACCTATGGTGTTGGGGAGGGTTATAATTTTGAAAAATGTTTTGTTGAAGAACTGTGCCAGATATTTTACTGCCGCTGGGTGATGGGAAGTGGAGATATAGCATGGGTTCTAACCATCAGATTTTTGTGAGCCTTGGGGCCTCTGAGAAAAATCTTGGGGGGGGGTGTGACGTTAACCACTCCGTTAGAACCGCATGGCTTGTCCTACAGTGACTCGCTAGGATCGCCAGGGCAGTGGATGGGGCTACAGTTTGTGTATTAGAGTGTGCTTTATTTCATATGAAAGCTCGTGTCATGGGCAGTCCAGAAAGGCTCTTTGTTTTCGCCCATGTCAAGGCTTTATATATTTAATTGTAAAGTATATATTTTATCATTAAGATAGGATCTGGGAGAGAGAGAGGGAGTAGAACAGAGTGAGAGGGGGCGCGCAGTTTTTTTTGTCCCGCTCGATGACGTCACGGCTGGCTGCCTCGCGGGGGTTGGTGGAGAGAGGCCCTTACCATGCTGTAAGCTTTGCTAGTGGTTAGATGACTTGTAACCGCTGTTTTCCCACGCGGCTCGAGCTAGTGCGAGTATATATATACAGTTCCTCGCCACTCTCTCCCTCAGATCTGGTTTCTAGAACACACCCATCTTGTTTCCCTTGCTATCTGTCCCCGCTCCGTACCTGAGAATCTTTTCCTCTGCCTATCTCTCTCATTTTCCATATCCTTCACCACCTTTTATTAATATTATACCCCCTCTGGTTAACTCTGCAAAATCAGCTTCATGCTGGCCAGTTGTATTGTGTGTTAAGGTCTGATATAGCCTATGTATGTTAGTTGTTAAGATAAGTGGATCACGAAGCATTGGTTGGCATTCATATTGTTTAGTACTGCTTCCTTTAGTTATTAGTGTTCTGCTGGATTATACAATGCTAGACTAGGAGTCTGATATTATAGGTATTGTTTCCTATGAGTGCTGGCTTCAGTTAAAAGCGGCACGACATACCTGAGAACTGGAGTTGATTGAGTAAATTCTAGTCTGTGTGCCATTGAGAGTAGAGCATGCACGAATGAGGGCTTTTTGCCTATACCATTCTGCACTGTTCTAGTCTCGATTGTTTGTCTTTGAGGTACGCCAGGAGAACGCTTAATACTTCGGTATTAAGGTTTCTCAAGAGAGCTACCCTTCATTATAACGTAATATTTGACGCACAGACTTGAGATTTGCACTAGGCTATGCGGCATGCCATGCGCACCAGTATCTCGTATCATTGACTCTAGCTAGACTTTATCAGTCACAGTAGACATTAAATATATTAACCTAATTACTCTTTTTATGCATACCCGTTTATGATTACACAAGCATTTCGCAGCCTAGTTTGATGTATTGAGACACAAACGACTTAGGCTCTTTTTGTTGATAGGAATACTGCATTGTCGTGGCGATTATTATTAGTGTTGTAGTGTTTAGGATATTCTTGGCTCCGACGGCATTATATATATTCTGCCTTTTTGTGTGCATAGCCTGCACGAGCATTGTTCCGCTGCCTGCCTTTTTGGGTTCCATTTCCGATACGAGCATCTTTATAGCATCTAACATTTAAAGAAGATTCCTTGTTAGTGTTGAAGGACTTTAGTGCACTTTCTTTCATGCAGGAGTGCCTGACATTTATTGATTAAAGTAACGTAAGCTGTAACTTCTCTTACCACCTTACTTTGCATACCATAACCAAGCACCTTCGGTTATAGGTAGTAATAGGCTGTTTTCACATAACATTAAGCCTAGAGTAGACGCACATTTATTGAGAGTTTGATAGCCTATTATTGCATATAGAACTCTGTAGAGTATTTGTGTTCTTTGTTCACTGGGAATATACATCAGAGGTTGGAGCTAGCGCTTTCCGTTGTAGCATTTATGCCATTACTAGTCCAATGAATAAGAGCCCTGATATATTTGAACCCCAGTCGTAACACTTGCTACCTGTCCCCCGACTTCTACCTATAGAACACTTTCTCTCTCTCTCAACTTCTTACCTCTCATTCTTTCAATCTATTTAATATCATAACTCCCCTTTGGTTCTCCACGATTTCATACATCGGCCATCGTATTATATGCTGAAGCTCTCAGATATTCCATGTTAGTTAGGAATTTCGGAGGGGTTACCATTTTTGTCTGTAGAGGTTCGACACACTCACGGTGTCTCCCTCCCTTTTTCTTGGTTGTCTGCTGGGCTATTTAATGCTAGACTGGGGTGAGGCCATTGTTGTTGTGATTGCTGATGTGTACTAGGGTTTGTTGAACCTGTACAATCGCAACGGAGACGTGGGAAGCCTAGGTGGTCTTTCTGACTGTGTACCTTGTGAGTTTAGCACTGTGTTGCGAGTGAGGGCTTTTGCCTCTGCCACCCAACACTGTGCTAACTCGTTTGCTTTGACTTTGAGAGGGTCGCCAGGAGAGAACCAGATACTAGCGATCTGGATCTCTCAAGAGAGCACCCCGTCAATTAACGTAATTTGGCCGCACAGTCTTAAGGACCTCGCTAGGCTACGAGCCGCTTGCTCAGCCATAGTTTCCCAGCTAGACTTTATTCGCCTAGCAGACACCCGATTAAGATTATAAACTCTTTATGTTATGCATGCACCATTTTTATTCACGTTGATAGCAATCCTTGGTTGTTGTTGAGTTGCACAACCTGAGCAGGCTTTTGCGTTGCCTGAGGAAGTACTTCTTTTGTTGTTGGAGATTATACTATTGCACCGTTATTATTATTCCCGTGCCAGTTAACCCTGTACGTCCATACATTTGCCATATCTTGTTCCTGCTTTATACAACAGTTCAAAATCCGATTCGATCATCTTAAGCAGCATCAGACTTTCTTCAGAAGATTCCTGCTCGATGCTTTAGGACTTTCGTTCACTTTCTTTAATATAGGAGTGACAGTTATTATTGTTTAGAGTAACTTTAATTATACCTTCTTCGTGTTTGCCTTAAATCATTACAGTGATTTAATTAAGCTCTCTATCCTTTTCCTTGTGTACATCATTAACGTAATTGTATGTTGTTGTGATCAGGCTGTATCAGAGATCATCAGCCTGTAGTAGTAGTGCATTTATACCGAGTTATAGGATACCCCATTATCGCAGATTTAACTCTGGAGGGTATAGGTGTTTTTGTGCTCCGGCATTATAAGTTCGAGGGTTGGATCTAGTGTTACCGTTGTGGCTGTGTGCCTTTCTAGTCCAATGATTAAGAGCCCTTGTTTTATACGAGCCCCAGTCGTAACACAAAAAAAAAGCACCCCCTTCAACATAAATTTGTACATTTTTCGGTAGAAAACTGTCCCGGCCAAAGGCCTATTCCTCTTAAAATGACAGGCTCGCTACCGCTCGCCGGGAAAAAATAGACACCTAAAGGGCACGAAAGGTCTTAAAATTGATAACGAAATAGGACGAAAGGTGTTAAAGTCGTCATACTAATGGGCCGAACGCTTTAAAATCTCAAAACTAATGGGGCTAAACATGAGCGGGAAAGTGATCCAGAAAATCGGCCCTTCTCCCCATAATGAACTCCCCATGGTGTAAGGATTTAATGTAATACTTTCTGTACCGGCGACGTCTAATTGATTCTAATTACTATCTATAATTAGACGATTTTGTGCAGTTTAAGATGGATCTGCAGTAGTAGCAAGGGTTAAGGGGGGATGGTTCACTTTTTGGTAGATTATTATTATGTTCCTTCCAACAACCAACTATACTCCTAAAATCGATTAATGAAATTTACAAACACATATGGCAGTCCGTGGATTCGAATCCAGGATTTATTATTTATTATTTTCTTTAGTTTCCTCCCTAGACCTCCATCAAACTTAAAAAAACATCCATCAGATCCCCCTTCTAGATTAATTTGTACATTTTTCGGTAGAAAAATGTCCTGGCCGAAG
This sequence comes from Paralithodes platypus, assembly GCA_032716605.1. Lineage (NCBI taxonomy): Eukaryota > Metazoa > Arthropoda > Malacostraca > Decapoda > Lithodidae > Paralithodes > Paralithodes platypus. The sequence continues at coordinate 16,660,007 of CM064515.1, read as the reverse complement.
GCTGGTTACTCTTAAGATTACAGGCTCGCTATGGCTCGCCAGGAAAAAATTCGACACCTACATGGCATGAAAGGTCTTAAAATTGACAACGAAATGGGGCAAAAGGTATTAAAATCGCCAAACTAATGAGCCAAACGTCATAACATCTGAAAAATATTGGGGCTAAGCATGAGGACCAGAAAAACAGCCTATGTCCCCTTAAGTGGGATAGCTCAAAGCCTGTTCATTGCTGGAGGCCCTTTTCTTAACCTTTCCTACCCGGGCAGCCTTTCTTAAGGACGGAGGCTGTATCCGGGCGATTTGGCTGAAAACACAACAAAAGTAAACTAAGGCTAATCTCGCTTAATATACTAGCTACATTAATCAAACATATGTCAAAATGTGCGCCTTACCTTGCCGCGTAGAATGTTGTTGAGTAGAGCTTTCTAGCTCAACTAATTCCGGAGTGATGGTGATGAAAGTGGAGGTAGCTTTTTCCGCGTATTTACCTCGCCGCGTCCGAACGCTCAACCGTGGCCCAGGCTACGACGAATGTTTTGACTCGTCGCTCTACCTTGAATTATGGCGGGAAGCAATTTTTTAGTGTTTTATTGTTTATTATGCCATATATTATTGTTATTATGTTATTTTCACTCAATAAATTTATTTTTCTGAAGTAATTTGTGTCTCTGTCACTTATACTTAGTATTATTGTTATTATTATAGTAGTTATGATTATTTATACTGGACTATGGTAATTGATAGTGTCATTTTCACTTATTTATTGTTAGGAATATATATTTTAGTGTCACTTTCACTTGTTCATATTGTTATGAAGGCACTTCTTATTACTTATGTGTGTCTCTTTCACTTAGACTTAGTTTTATAGTCATTATTACAGTAGTTATGATTATTTATACTGGACTATGGTAATTGATAGTGTAATTTTCACTTAATTATTGTTAGGGATACATATTTTAGTGTCACTTTCACTTGTTCATATTGTTCTGAAGGCACTTATTATTACTTATGTGTGTCTTTCACTTAGACTTAGTTTTATAGTCATTAGTATAGTAGTTACGATTATTTATACTGGACTATGGTAATTGATAGTGTCATTTTCACTTATTTATTGTTAGGAAAATATATTTTAGTGTCACTTTCACTTGTTCATATTGTTCTGAAGGCACTTATTATTACTTATGTGTCTCTTTCACTTATACTTAGTTATATTATTATTAGTATTATTGAGTGTCACTCTCACTGTCACTTACACTTCAATAGTTTGTCATAGTGTGGAAATCATTGAAGCATTGAAGCACACAGTCCCACCTGACACTCGAGGCATTGCCAAGTGGTTTTTGTGGGTTTGCTTGGTCGCCGAGTTGTGGGGGTGCACACATAGCACCTCTTCTGCATTCTTATTCTGCTGTTAGGACCCTGGAAAGGAAGGGCGACGAGCTGGTGCTTTCTGAAGAACTCGGCACACCCTGTTCTGTCCATCATGCCTGGTCCTTGTAGTGGCCTCCCTGGTGTACCCGCATGTTTTACCAGGAGCTCATGTATCAGCTGCTTTTGGAAGGTCCGCAGGCTCTTGTACTTGATGACTGGACTCCTCAAACGGTAGATGTTGTACGCGTTGAGGACAGACATATCTACTGTATGCAGGACAAACTTCTTGTACCACCTGCAAGATGTTCGCAGGCAGTCTATGAAGCCCATCTGCATGTCGGACTTGTCGACGAGGCGCATGTTCAGGTTATAGTCCAGAACAGCAGCTGGTTTCGTGATAGGGTTCTTCGTTTTTCGGTCCACCTTCCCTGTGGGGACCATCTCTGCTTTGTGGCATGTGGTGAGGAGGTTGACCTTGCGCTGGTCATGCCAGTGGATGGAGAGGATGGGGCCACTCTTCTTATGGAAGATGTCCATCTTCTTAGTTTTGGTTGGGTAGGCTGGCATGCCCTTCCTCTTCCCCTTCACTGTACAAAGGAGTACAAAGGAAATCAAGCAACAACAGTTCTAGTGACCCTTCTAGGTTGCTTGTCCTCCAAAACACTGAGGATCAAGTGTCCAAACAGTGGTTTAGAGTGGGTAAGGGAACATTGGAAAGGGAATTACTGCCCTGGAACTAATGTCCGTGGCAGGATTAGGAAGTTAGTAGGGGACAGATGGGTTAGTAACTGAGGGGGGGATAAAATAAAGTTATTCATTTACAAACGCAGTCAGTCGCGGGTTTGATGCGAGATATTTGTCTAGGCGGAGTTTAAATGAATCAACGGTGATGCAGTCTATAACGTTTTGGGGAAGCCCATTCCACAAGTTGACAACTCGATTGAAGAAGAAATTCTTAGATTCGTGTGAGTTAAAAGATTTACCAATAATTTTGCAACCGTTTCCCCGCGTGTAATTAGATTGGTCGATAGTGAAGTACTTACTACAGTTCATATTGTCGATGCCTTTGATGATTTTGAACACTTGAATTAAGTCACCTCTTAATCTGCGCTGGGTTAAAGGAAATAGATTTAATTCTCTAAGACGCTCTTCGTATGGTTTGTTCTTTAGGCTAGGTATCATTTTGGTAACTCTACGTTGAACTCGTTCTAGCTTGTTTATATCTTTTTGGTAATAAGGGCACCAGGATTGAACGCAGTATTCCAGAAGAGGGCGGACTAAGGAATTGTAAAGGGTTAGGATAACTTCTTTGGATTTATGCTCAAATGACCTGCCTATAAAGCCAATTATTTTGTTTGCCTTCTTAACAACTTCTGAACATTGTTGACTCGGTTTTAGGTTACTCGATATTGTTACTCCCAGATCGGTTTCTCTGTTTACATTCTTAAGCTGAGTGCCATTCATCGAATAGTTTGCTTTCTCATTTAGGTATCCGATATGTAGTACTTTACATTTATCCGCATTGAAACTCATTTGCCAAATTTGGGCCCAACATGACAATTTATCTAGATTGTGTTGCATATCGTCAACATGTTCTTTTGAGAGTACGCTATTTGCAATTTTTGTATCGTCAGCAAATTTTGAGATTGTACAGGTGAGACCCTCATCTATGTCGTTGATGTAAATTAGAAAGATAATTGGTCCTAGTACCGATCCCTGGGGTACCCCGCTACTTACATTGGTCCATTTAGATGCCTTACCGTTTATGACTACTCTTTGCTTTCTGTCGCTGAGCCAATTTTCTATCCATTTCAACACACCGTCTTGTATTCCATGCGCTTTTAGTTTTAGCAGTAAACGTTTGTGGGGAACTTTGTCAAAGGCCTTTTGAAAATCAAGGTATATAATATCTACAGCTTTACTTTCATCGTAGAGGTTGAGGATATCGTGGAAGAAGTCTAAGAGGTTTGTTAAACAGGAACGTTATTTACGAAAGCCGTGTTGAGTATCTTTAAGTATGTTATTTTCCTCTAAGTGATTTACGAGTCTGTCTCGTATGACCGTTTCTAGCATTTTACATACAATTTAGGTTAAGCTAATTGGACGATAGTTACTGGGTAGGGATTTGCTGCCTTTTTTTAATATCGGTGTTACGTTGGCTAGTTTCCACTGATCGGGCATAGTTCCAGACTGCAAGGATTTATTGAATAGTAATGTCAGTGGTTTGGAGAGCTCATCCTTAGCTTCCTTTAGAACTCTAGGCGAGATTGTATCAGGTCCAGGCGTTTTATTTACCTTGAGTTTATCTAAACAATTCAATACTTCTCTCTCTGTAACGGTGATATTGCTTAGAACATCTGAATTATCAATCTGAATCGGCGATGGTGTAGGGATATCACTGAGGTCTTCTGTTGTAAAAACTGATGCAAAGAAGGTATTGAGGGCATTACTCATTTGTACTTCGTCTTTGGTGTATTCTCCATTTTCATCGACTAACGGTCCAACAGTTGAAGTAACTACTTTTTTCTTTCTGATATAACTATAGAATTCTTTCGGGTTTGTTTTACTTTGATTCGCAATATGTAACTCTAAGGCCTTTTTACTTTGCTTAATTAACTTTTTGGCTTTGCGTCGTAGCTCTACAAATTTCAGCCGTTCTTCGTCATTTTGTGAGGATTTTAATCTATCATTAGCAAATTTTTTAGCAAGCAGGCAGTTTGAAATATCTTTATTCCACCATTTGGGCTTATTATTATGGCCTGGACGCCGTATTTTCGATGGTATGCAGTCTTGCACTGCTTTTAGGTAAGTGGCTTCGAATAACTTCCAAGATGTATTTATGTCGTTATTGTGAATTAAAAAGCTCCAGTCAGTTTCTTTAAACATAGCTCTAAGTTTATGGAAGTTTGCTTTCTTGAAATTAGGGACTTTTTCGATGCTACTATTTGGTTCGTTACTAGTAAACTTTAAAGTGAAAGTTATCGTACGATGGTCGCTGTTACTGAATTCATCACCAACATTCAAATTCTCTATTAATTCTTCTTTTGTTGCAAGTACAATGTCAAGAACGTTATTACTACGGGTTGGCGTTCCAACAAATTGATAAAGCGAACTCTCTTGCAAGTTCGTATACAAGTCATGTCCGGAGTGTGAAGTAAGAGTATCGCCCCACTTGGTCACAGGTAAATTAAAGTCGCCAAAAATTACGGTATCTTGCGAGTTACTTACATCTGCAATTTGTTCGTAAATTTCTCGGTCAGTTTGCACTGATTGAGCTGGAGGTCTGTATATTAATGCAAGTATTAATTTCGTACCTTTATTATTCTTTATTAGCACAAAAGATGCGTCGACGTTCACAATTTGAGGTTTTGACAAGAGGGTAGGGTTAAGACTTTCTTTGATATAAAGTAAAACGCCACCTCCATTTCGATTGATTCGGCTTTTCTCAAACATTACATAACCGGGAAGTGAATACTCTGCTAAAAAGTCTCTATCTTCTGTATTGAGCCAAGATTCTGTTATGCCAATCACATCATAATTTTCTGTAAACACTAGCTCCTCTAAATCTGAAAATTTATTGCGTATGCTACGAGCGTTTGCATAGAACACCTTTAAATTTGTTATTTTAGAACTCACGGAACGCTCTTTAATAATATTTTTGGTTCTTGTCGGATCTACATTTATGTTCATGGCTGTCCTCGGTCCTCGCTGTCTTCGGTCCTTATCGCTGGTGGTCCTCGGTTGCCTCTGTTTTTTTCTTGGCGTTGGATGATTTATGTCACTGCTGCTTCTTCTCGGATGGCGTTTTTTGATCCATGGCTGCGGACTGCTTCGTGTAGGAGACGACCCATGCGTGCTGAACCCACAGGGTTTAGATGAGTGCCATCCTTGCGGAACAGAGTAGGCTGGTTGTAGAAGTTGTCCCAGAGGTTGATGAATTCAACTTCTTCCCTCAGACACAAATATTTTAGTCGGCTATTTGTGCTGAAGGCCTTGTCGTAGAATTTGTCAGGTGCGTCGATCTTGGGGAGAATGCCTGAGATGATGATATTTCTTGACTGTGCCGACAGTTCCGGTCTTGCGGTCATGGAGGTACTTGGCGAGGATAGGCGACGTGTAATAATTGTCGGTATAGAGGACGTGGTTGTCATGGAAGTACCTCTCCATCATCCTCTTTACCACAGCGCCGCCAAAACCAATGAGGGGGTCAATCTGCACCTCACCACCCTTGCCGCTGTAGACTATAAAGTCGAGCACATATCCCGTCTTGCAGTCGCAGAGGACGAAGAGCTTGATGCCGAAGCGGTGTCTCTTTGACGGGATATACTGTCGGAAGTGCAGCCTACCACGGAACAGGACCAGAGACTCGTCGATGCACAGCTTCTGAAATGGAATCAGGTAGGTGGAAAACCGATGACGTATCATGTCATACAGTTGCCTGATCTTCCAGAGTGTGTCGGGCTCGTGGACATGCATGTTATTTGTCAGGTGGAAATATGAGAGGATGTCGAAGTACCTATCCCTTGACATGAATTTGCCAAATGCTGGAGTCGTTGTGAGGTCGCCAGTTATCCAGTAGTCAGCCAGAACGTGCTTCTTTATGCGTGTCATCAGCATTGTGAGTGCCAAGAACACATATAATTCTGCCACAGTGAGAGCTCTCCATGCCACCATCTTGGCACTGGTCTTCCTCCCAAGAAAGTTTGAACAGATAGCCTGGTGGTTATTTGTCTCTTTGACAAGGTATTCCATGACTTCATTGTCGTAGAAGACACAGAAAAGTTCACTGGGGGTGGCATTTGGGCCACAGGGATATGCTGGTGACACCCAGGAACCCTGTTGTACCTCGTCAAAGGCAGGACAATCTGGCACAAAATCCGCCCCATCTGACCACACAAACATGTCAGCTGCTCGAGGACGAGGACGTGCAGCTGCAGCAGGCACACGCCCTGGACGCCCTGGCACACGCCCTTGGCCACGCGGACACCCAGGCGGACGCCCTGCACGCCCACGCCCAGGCCCAGGACCAGGGGCAGCGGCGTCGGCAGGCTGACCACGTCCACGACCTCGCCCTTTGACTCTTCTTGTCGGGACTTCCTCTTCCTCTTCGTTTTTCTCTTCCTCAGGCGACGTCAGGTCATCTGGAGCAATGTTGGGGTCGTCAGCAGCCTCTTCAGGAGACAACTCTGGTGAAGAATAGACCGGGCGTCGGCGGCGTGGGGCTGCGGGAGGTTGAGCAATGGGAGCCTCGGCCTCGGGAGTTGGGCTCCTTTTGCAGCTAGCCGTGGACTTTTCCGCCGGAAATAATGACCTACGATGCGGGGCCTGTGGTGGCACACTGTGGGAGGCCAATGACGCACTTGTAGAGGCCCTTTGGTCATCCTGAGGGACAGATGAAGCCGAGGGCTGTGGGTGGCCCTCCCGGCGTCCCGGGTCAAGGCGTCGGGACAAAGGAATGCGGGTGGTTGCTAGGCCTGGGTCGGCGTCACTCTCACTATCTATGCCTTCCCTCACTTTTTCTGCTTCCCTGCGTGCTTTCTTGGCTGCACTTTTCACTAAAGACTGTTTATAGAAGTATTTACCCACTTTCAAGGGCGTACGGGCAGGCAAAGGGGAAGGTCCTGGCGTAGGGCTAGGGCTAGGCCTAGGCCTACCCTGACCTACGAAACTAGGCGAAGGGGTTGGCTCTAGCACACTTGGTACTTCAATAGCACCTTCCTCCACCACTTCCACATCAGGATCATCACTACTATCACCCCCCTCCAATAAATCAACATTGTCATCAGCACCAAATCCCACAAAATCGTCAATTTCGCTCCCACTTCTACTCTGAATATAGAGGTTTTTGTCCACAGAGCTTTCACCACTGCTCAAATCCGGGTTGAAAAGTTCACGGTGTATTGCACTCTCACTTAGCAAACGTTTCACTTTCCTTAGTTTCTTTTTCTTCTCGGTTGGCAGAGGCGTAGATGTTGCAAGCGGGTTAGCACTGGGACGCGCGGGAGATTGCACAGTATCGGACGCGTCGTAATTAATTTTTTTGCTGTAGCTCTCAATGGTGGCAATGTAGGAACTGATAAGCGTGGTAGTTGAGGCTTGGTGGCGCTACGATCGCCCACGCAAAGTAAAATTTGCCCGCGCGAAATTTAAAGCACGCTTTAAAGCAAATGCCTTAGGTAAGGCATACCGGGTAGCGGCCCTTCTGCCGCGCTGTCCTTACCTAAGGCAGGAAGGGTTAAGCTGATTAAAATAGTCTAATAGTTGCAAGAATATGATGAAAGGAATGTCACTGGTACTGAATGAGTTAAATTTAACTGAAAAATTATAAGTTTTCGGTTAATTTTGGAAATATATATATTTGTTTTGGGTATATTTGGATTCGCCAAAGACACAGTAATAAAATGCAGTACACTAATCAATATATAGGGCATTAAGGGGGTATAGTACTTGGTTTTTGGTCTATATATTTATTAATAAATTGATTTTAAAGTTTCCTCCCTAGACCTCCATCAAGCTTAGAAAATCACCCCGTAGACCCCCTTTCAATATAAATGTGTACATTTTTCGGTAGAAAATGTCCCGGCCGAAGGCCGGTTCCTTCTAAAATTAGAGGCTCGCTATCGCTCGCCTGGAAAAATCGACACCTAAAGGTCACGAAAGGTCTTAATATTGATAAACAAATGAGGCGAAAGGTCTCAAACTCGCCAAACTAACAGAACAAACGTCTTAAAACCTCAAAACCAATATGCTAAACATGAGGGAGAAGGGGGTCCAGAAATAACGAGCACTACCCCCTTAACCCTTTGAAGACTATGATGCATTTTGACAGTTTATTCTGGCTATCCTCCTTAGACGATTCTATGCAGCTTAGGAAGGATCTGTGGGATTTAAAAGGGTAATAGAGACTATCTCAATGACCCCTCTGACTTCTGGCTATCCTTAGACGATTATATGCAGCTTAGGAAGGATCTGTGGGATTTAAAAGGGTAAAGGCTATCTCAATGACCCCTCTGACTTCCACAATCCTCCCTAATACGAATAAAGTCGTCTGATAATAGCCAGAAAACAGAAAAAAAATGCGTCATCGTATCTAGAAAGGGGTAAGGGGATTTTTTGTTTTTTCTAGTAATTCATATACGGTATTCCTTAATTTGTTAGTTTCCTCGCTAGACCTCCATCAAGCTTAGAAAAACACTCCCTAGACCCCACTTCAAGATAAATGTGTACATTTTTCGGTAGAAAAATGTCCCGGTCAAAGGCCGGTTCAGGTTCGCTATCTCTCGCTAGGAAAAAATCGACATCTAAATGGCACGAAAGGTCTTAAGATTGACAATGAAATGGGGCAAAATGTGTTAAAATCACAAAATTAATTAATGGGCCAAACGTCATAATATCTAAAAAAACTAATGTGATTGAACACGAGGGATAAAGGGTACCAGAAAATCTACCTATATCCCCTTAAAATAGTATATATAATCATTGGATATATTGATGGTGATTTACCTTTCTATCCTTATATTATATGGGTTTATTTAGGGGAGATGAGCCATTTTTCTAGTCCCCCTTCATTCTCTTGTTTATCCCTATTAATTTTTAGATTTTATGACGTTCGACCCATTACTTTCTCGATTTTAAAACCATTCGTCCCATTTTTATATCCATATCAAAACCTTTTGTGCCATTTAGGTGTCGATTATTTTCCAGGCGAGCGATAGCAAGACTGAAATTTTAAGGGAAACCGGCCTTTGGCCGGGAAATTTTTCTACCGAAAAATTTACAAATTTATCTTGGGGGTGTTTTTCTAAGCTTGATGGATGTCTAGGGAGGAAACTAAGATATAAAGGAATAATTTAATTAATAGACCAAAATAACGGCCCGCCTCCCCTTAATATAGTATATATAATCGTTGGATATATTGATGGTGATTTACCTTTCTATCCTTATATTAGATGGGGGGGGGGGGGAGGGGGGGGGCATTAACCCTTTCAAGCTCCTGTACGCATTTCTGTTTTGTTTTCTGGTAATTATTAGACGATTTTATTCAGATTAGGAAGGGTATATGAAAGTCAGAGGGTTGATTGAGATAGTCTTTACCCTTTTAATACCCACAGATCCTTCCTAAGGTGCATATAATCGTTTAATGATAGCCAAAATAGACTGCCAAAACGCGCCAGAGCTTCAAGGGGTTAAGGAGACATGGGCCGGTTTTCTGGACCACTTTCTCCCTCATGTTTAGCCCCATTAGTTTACAGATTTTAAGATGTTTGCCCCATTAGTTAGTCGATTTTAAGACCTTTCGCCACATTTCTTCGTCAATATTTAGACCTTTCGTGCTATTTATGTGTCAATTTTTTCCCTGGCGAACGATAGTCAGCCTGAAAATTTTCTACCAAAAAATGTACAAATTAATCTAGAAAGGGGATCTAATGGATGTTTTGTTTAAATTTGATGGAGGTCTAGGGAGGAAACTAGAAAAATAATGAATACATGCAAAATTTGATGGAGGTCTAGGGAGGAAACTAGACAAATAATGAATACATGCAAAAATCGGCCAAAAAGTGAACCATCCCCCCTTAACACCGCTAACACTATCTGGTCCGACGCCTTGTGGGTTATTATTATGTGTGTTGTTAATTATGTGGGTATCATGCCCTATACTTAGCGTTTTAGCGCCAGTTATATAGTACACTATATTATACTGTTAAATTAACAGGGGGGTCACCGTTTTGTTTTAACTTTCTTTCCTTTTCTCTCTTTTTCCCTGGCTTGTATCCATTCGGCCCCATTCAGCCTACTGTTTTAATACGTTTATCCCAATGCAGGTGTCGATTTCTTCCTGGCGAGCGATAGCGAGCCAGCATTATGGAGAAATCCGGCGTCGCCGGAGATTTGCTGCTTCAGTGCTGCTCGGGTTGGAGGAATGGCTTCGTATGGCCTCTGCTTCTGAGCAAACATGTCCAACCTCGCATCATCGACACCTTCAGCTGTGCTGGATCTGTCGTACATCATGACCACGAACTTCTCCAAGGTCTCCAGGTCTTCATCATCAACTACCGGTGGGTACTGGCTGAGTTTGCTGAAGACATCGGAAGCCTCATCACAAACATCCCAGGTTTGCCAAGCAGACTTCTTCCCTTTGCCACGGAATGCTGAAACGACATCGCAGCCAGTGAAGGCATGGAAGAAGAGCATCCCTTTGCTCTTTTCTGCAAGAGTGCAACACAAGTCATGTACAGGAACCCACCTCAGGTTCTGTCCTTGGCCAAAGGTACCCAACAACTGCTGCAGACCTTGTGTCGCTGGCTTTGACCATGATGACTTTGCTGCCTGCTTCTGTTGCATGCCTGACATGCACAAAGATCCGCGTGTCAGCTTCTTCATGACTGCACGGTGCCACCCCAGCCAGATTGATAGTGCGGTTGCTGACAGCATCTTCTTCCTTGGTCACAATGACCACATTTGGTGTGGCCACACGTGCAATCTTATCAGCCAGAAAGTTGAACAGCTCGGCTTTGTTGTCATTTTCTCTCAGGAAGTTTCGCCAGTTCCTTCCCTGTCACCCTGCATCTCACCCCGCATCCTCGCTTTGATCTAGTTTCAGCTTTCAGACTAGATGGCCGGTAGACATCAAACACAATGTCTGTTCTCTTGTACTTGGTAGAGTATGCTTGTATTCTAGGAAGGACATCGAGCATTGCGTACTCTTCGAACGTCTTTGAACTCCGTGGGGGCAGACTGTTCACCAACGCTGCACCATCAATGATGATGGTGTCGGCGTCTGGCTCTGCCTCAGGGGTTGTAACTTGTGTGACGTTAACCACTCCGTTAGAACCGCATGGCTTGTCCTACAGTGACTCACTAGGATCGCCAGGGCAGTGGATGTGGCTACAGTTGATGTATTGTTGTGTGTTTTATTTCATATGAAAGCTCGTGTCATGGGCAGTCCAGAAAGGCTCTTTGTTTTCACCCATGTCAAGGCTTTATATATTTAATTGCAAAGTATATGTTTTATCATTAAGTAGTAATGATAGGAGTTGAGAGAGAGAGAGAGAGAGTAGAACAGAGTGGGGGGAGGCGCGCAGTGTTTTGCTATACTCGATGACGTCATAGCTGGCTGGCTTCTCGGGGATTGGTTAGAGGAGTTTTTTACCATGCTTGATGACGTCATGTTTAGTTAGCTTCTTTAGCATTGGCCAGAGGACTTGTTACCGCTTTTCTATGCGGTTCGAGCTAGTGCTAGTATATATACAGCTCCCTCGCCACTTTCTCCCTCAGATCTGGTTTCTAGAACGCATCCCTCTTATCCCTTGGATACCTGTCCCCCTCTTTGCACCTGAGAACCTTTTCCTCTGCCTATCTCTCTCATTTTCCATATCTTTCACCACCTTTTATTAATATTATACCCCCTCTGGTTAACTCTGCAAAATCAGCTTCATGCTGGCCAGTTGTATTGTGCGTTAAGGTCTGATATAACCCATGTATGTTAGTTGTTAAGATAAGTTGATCACGAAGCATTGGTTGGCATTCATATTGTTCAGTACTGCTTCCTGTAATTATTAGTGTTCTGTTGGATTAGATAATGCTAGACTAGGAGTCTGATATTATAAGGTATTGTTTCCTATGAGTGCTGGCTTTAGTTAAAAGCTGCATGACATACCTGAGAACTGGAGTTGATTGAGTAAATTCTAGTCTGTGTGCCATTGAGAGTAGAGCATGCACGAAAGAGGGCTTTTTGCCTATACCATTCTGCACTGTTCTAGGCTCGGTTGTTTATCTTTGAGGTACGCCAGGAGAACGCTTAATACTTCGGTATTAAGGTTTCTCAAGAGAGCTACCCTTCCCTATAACGTAATATTTGACGCACAGACTTGAGATTTGCACTAGGCTATGCGGCATGCCATGCGCACCAGTATATCGTATCATTGACTCCAGCTAGACTTTATCAGTCATAGTAGACATTAAGTATATTAACCCAACTACTCTTTTTATGCATACCCGTTTATGATTACACAAGCATTTCGCAGCCTAGTTTGATGTATGGAGACACAAACGACTTAGGCTCTTTTTGTTGATAGGAATACTGCATTGTCGTGGCGATTATTATTGTTGTAGCGTATAGGATATTCTTTGCCCCGACTGCATTATATATCCTGCCTTTTGTGTGCATAGCCTGCACGAGCATTGTTCCGCTGCCGGCCTTTTTGGGTTCCATTTCCGATTCGAGCATCTTGATAGCATCTAACATTTAAAGAAGATTCCTTGTTGGTGTTGAAGGACTTTAGTGCACTTTCTTTCATGCAGGAGTGCCTGACATTTATTGATTAAAGTAACGTAAGCTGTAACTTTTCTTACCACCTTACTTTGCATACCATAACCAAGCACCTTCGGTTATAGGTAGTAATAGGCTGTTTTCACATAACATTAAGCCTAGAGTAGACGCATATTTATTGAGAGTTTATTAACCTATTATTGCATATAGAACTCTGTAGAGTATTTGTGTTCTTTGTTCACTGCCAATATACATCAGAGGTTGGATCTAGCGCTTTCCGTTGTAGCCTTTATGCCATTACTAGTCCAATGAATAAGAGCCCTGATATATATAAACCTCAGTCGTAACAAATGGCGACCTTACCTAGGATTTGGTGAACCTACATTTATTAGCAGGGAACATTTGTTGTTTTGGGGAATATTTTGCGGGGATCAGCAAGAATAATTTTTTTTGCAACATAGTATAGCCCTTGAGTATTTCCGAGAATTTTTGTGTGTATATTGAGGTATAAGAGTTTGGGGTGCTTCTTTTCTGAATATTGAGGTGAGAATTTTTTGTGAGCATCATGTCTTATACCGGATCAGAGGAGAATGGAGACACAGTACGTAATGTCGAAACTGAGGAACAGCAGTATGATGAAATGGTTAATCAGGTGAACTGTGAGGAGGATGCTAGGATATTTTTGCAATGGCCTGTTACTGCCGAGCGGTTGGAGGGTATGGATCGGTACGGTCTTCAATGCCTGGCCACAGCTATCGGTCATGCGAGTACTAGCAGCATGACCAGGGATAACTTGATAACGTGTGTACTGGGCAGGGTGACTGGTGAGCGAGATGGGTTGAGTGCTCAGAGCCCTTTGGCCATGCTTCCCCTACACTCGACTCCCAGCCATCCCTGTAGTTTGCCGACCCCGAGTACGCGTCCACAGTTGGGTGGTGACTGGCAGGGTGGGTTGCCCCTGGGGGGACCACCGGTAATTTCAAACATTGTAGCACCTTCACCTCCTCAAGGGTTATCTCCAGAATTATTGTTTAAGCTCGAATTAGCTAAGCTTCAGCATCAGCAGCAATTAGAATTAGCCAAGATAGAAGAGAGAAAAACTATCAGTCAAGCAAAAATCCAAGCTGAGTCGACTAGGTACTGTGCCGACATGGACGTAGAGAAGTCGCGAGTAGAGACTACGGGACAGCGACTTGGGGCTGGTAACCATGCTCATGATCAATCTCTCTCGCACTTATTGAAACAGGTTCCGGTGTTTGATGAGAGTGGGGTAACATAATTTTTCGCACGCTTTGAGAAGAAGTGCCAGGAACACCAGTGGCCAGAGAATAAATGGGCAGCACTTGTATCCTCTAGATTAATAGGCAAGCCTACGATGCGTTACCTTTGGAGCCATGTATCGTGTATGAGGATCTCAAGGAGGCTGTCCTGAGGGCTTACGAACTGCAACCAGAAACGTACCGTTTGAAGTTCCGGGGTGTAACTAAGGGAAGAGATAGCACCTTTTTGGAACATGCCCGGGACTTGTCCGATGCTATGGGGAACTGGCTCCGATCTGAGAAGGTAACAACATTTGATGGAGTCAAGCAGTTAATGATGTTGGAGCAGTTCTTTAAGAGCACGGGCGGTGATCTAACTTTGAACTTAAAGGAGAAAAACCCAAGAACTCTAGTCGAAGCAGCAGAAATGGCTGATCGACGGCTGTCGTTGATTCGGGGTTGCGGGTCCTCACAGAAGTACGATGCAAGTGCTAGGGACCGTTATCCTCCCCCTCCCCGTAGCAATGACACATTTAAACAAAAGAGCAATGAAACTAAAACTGAATCTAAACCTAACACCACGCCGTATGAGAAAAGTCAGGGGCCTTTTACATCACAGTATAAGCCGAGACCGAAATTTATGTGTTTTAAGTGCCACCAGGAGGGTCATAAGGCAAATGAGTGCCCTAGTCGACCTCCTCCGGCAGCCGTGTCTTTTGCTCACGGCATTGGAGTGTTCAAGAGGACATCGGAGTTTGTTAGAGGCAATTCTTCCGAGGTAAATACACTGCCAGTGCAGAAGGATCCGGAAGGCTTATTCCCTGTCCGTGATGCCTTTAGTGACCACATGGGACTCGGTTGTGTGGAGTGGGGGGGTAGAAGACATGAGGTGAGAATTTTGCGTGACACTGGGGCATCGCAAACATTGTTGAGGAATTTCACTGGTAAACCTGTAAATACGGCGCGGGTGGTTGTGGTTCAGGGTTAATGCAACAAGGTCATACCCGCTTGTAAGAATGAAGATGGAAGTTGATGGTGTGACTCGTGACCTGGATGTAGGAATTGTGGAGAAGTTACCTGTTGGGGGCGTCGACCTCCTTCTCGGCAACGACTTTGCGGGGCCTACTTCTGAGGCTCCACCCTTGGTCGTTGCCAAGAAGCCGGCCGACGTGAGTAGGGAGGAGCAGGAGTGGGTTGAGAAGTGTCCGGTGCAACCTATGGCGTGTGTTGTCACCAGAGATCTTGCATCCAGGGAGTCACATTCTGGTCAACAGTCTTTAGACAAGCGGAGGAAAGGTACCGAGAAGGGGTTGAAGGTTGATGCGGTTGAGAGTTTAGTATCAACGGACATTCTCGGGGACTCATTATTAGGACCGATTTTCGAGTCTGGAGAAGACCCATTAACTGTTAGTAAGAAGGCAGAGGATGGGCTTAAAAAGACGAAGAGACAGCAACGATACACAGAGAGAGAGCAACGGGAGGCTAAATTCAATGTAGGAGGGGGGCTTGAGTTGTTTCGCAAACACTTAGATAAGCTTGCTCCTTCGGACATTCGTAAATTGCCATTAGAAGACCCGGAGGTTCTTGAGTGTGGTACCGGTGTTGTCGAGTTGAAGGAGGACAGTGATGCACAGTCGGGAGATTTTTACAAGTATCCCCTGACCATCATGGAGGTAGCAACAAGGTACCCTGACGCGTACCCTATGAGAAATGGGTCAGCGAAGACGGTGGTCCGAAACTTGCTAGTGTATTTTTCCCGGTATGGTTACCCGCAGGTAATTCAGTCAGACCAAGGATCCAACTTCACTTCTAGCCTCTTTGTTCAAGCAATGCCGCAGCATGGGATTGTTACGGTTGTGTCATCTGCGTATCATCCGGAGAGCCAGGGTGTGTTAGAGCGATGGCACTCAGCCTTGGAATCTGTGCTTCGTTGTTGTTGCTTTGAGGGTGGGAGTGGTTGGGATCTTGGCCTGCCATGTGTTTTATTTGCTGCACGGGAGGTACCTGGGGAAAGTTTGGGATTCAGCCCTAATGAGCTCGTCTTTGGACACCGTGTCAGAGGGCCTCTCCATATGGTTAAAGAAATATGGGAGGGTGCAGAAAAACCTTGTTCTATGCTCAAGTATGTCCTCGACAGTCGAGAACGGATGTTGCGCAGTCTGGAGTTGGCTGGCCGTAATTCGACTAGCTCTCAGGCCCTCATGAAGGACAGGTACGACCTCAAGGTTAAACTCAGGGAGTTTCGCGTGGGTCAGGAGGTGTTGATTCTACTGCCCCTTGTAGGTCACCCCTTATCCGCGAAGTACACTGGTCCTTATAGGGTGGTTGAGAGGCTATCGGACCTGGATTGATTGGTGGCCACTCCAGACAGTCGTAAGCGCAGTCAGTTATGTCACGTTAATCTCATGAAGGAGTATGTGAGGCACCCCCCTGAGCCTCTCACTGTGCCTGTTGTGACGTTTAGCAGTCAAGGTGGAGAAGGAGAACGGGACAGTCAAGCTCAGGTGGAGGATAACTGGAAGGATAAGAAAGTCAAGTGGGCGCCTGAGTGTGAGAGGGCGTTTGGAGTGGTGAAGCACCTGTTGTGCACTCACTCGATCCTCAGGGCCCCTGACTTTAGCCTACCTTTCCAACTAGCAACGGATGCTAGTGGTGTGGGGGCTGGTGCCGTCCTTGTGAAAAAGGACGATGATGGGCTGGAGCATCCTGTTAGTTTCTGCTCGGAGAAGTTCAATTCAGCCCAAAAGAACTACTCTGTTGTCGAGAAAGAGCTGCTGGCAGTTGTGCTTGCGCTGGGGCATTTCGAGGTCTATGTTCCAACCTATGGTCCGGTCGTTGTAGTTTACACAGATTATCACCCTCTCAAGTTCTTGGACCAGTTTCACAATCGGAATATGAGGCTGACCAGGTGGTCACTAAGGTTACTGGTATATAACCTGGACATACGCCATATTGCCGGTTGTGACAACGTGGTTGCAGATTGTCTTTCAAGGGATTCTGGGTAGATTGACACACGGGTAGCCTCCTGCTTTAGTTTGAATAGTATTTTGCGCTTGGTGCTTGTTGGCTCGCGGTTGTAGCCCAGCGTATTGGGTCGTAAAGCAGGAGTTGAGCGTTTGGTATAGAAGAAAAAAACTAGGCTTGCCCCTATAGTGCAGCCGAAATAAACAAATTAAAAAACATAAAAATCAAATAAAAAACTCTTTCTTTGATAGTTGAATTTGTTCAGTATGTTATAGCAGTAATTCTGAGTTGCACTCCTCTCAGAATGCTGGGCTAGAGAAGCTCGCTCTTGAGGAGCATAACTACATATGATTTAACCTATTGTGTTGGGGAGGGTTATAATTTTGTAAAATGTTTTGTTGAGAACTGTGCCAGATATTTTACTGCCGCTGGGTGATGGGAAGTAGAGATATAGCATGGGTTCTAACAATCAGATTTTTGTGAGCCTTGGGCCTCTGAGAAAAATCTTGGGGGGTGTGACGTTAACCACTCCGTTAGAACCGCATGGCTTGTCCTACAGTGACTCACTAGGATCGCCAGGGCAGTGGATGTGGCTACAGTTGATGTATTGTTGTGTGTTTTATTTCATATGAAAGCTTGTGTCATGGGCAGTCCAGAAAGGCTCTTTGTTTTCACCCATGTCAAGGCTTTATATATTTAATTGCAAAGTATATGTTTTATCATTAAGTAGTAATGATAGGAGTTGAGAGAGAGAGAGAGAGAGAGTAGAACAGAGTGGGGGGAGGCGCGCAGTGTTTTGCTATACTCGATGACGTCATAGCTGGCTGGCTTCTCGGGGATTGGTTAGAGGAGTTTTTTACCATGCTTGATGACGTCATGTTTAGTTAGCTTCTTTAGCATTGGCCAGAGGACTTGTTACCGCTTTTCTACGCGGTTCGAGCTAGTGCTAGTATATGTACAGCTCCCTCGCCACTTTCTCCCTCAGATCTGGTTTCTAGAACGCATCCCTCTTATCCCTTGGATACCTGTCCCCCTCTTTGCACCTGAGAACCTTTTCCTCTGCCTATCTCTCTCATTTTCCATATCTTTCACCATCTTTTATTAATATTATACCCCCTCTGGTTAACTCTGCAAAATCAGCTTCATGCTGGCCAGTTGTATTGTGCGTTAAGGTCTGATATAACCCATGTATGTTAGTTGTTAAGATAAGTTGATCACGAAGCATTGGTTGGCATTCATATTGTTCAGTACTGCTTCCTGTAATTATTAGTGTTCTGTTGGATTAGATAATGCTAGACTAGGAGTCTGATATTATAAGGTATTGTTTCCTATGAGTGCTGGCTTTAGTTAAAAGCTGCACGACATACCTGAGAACTGGAGTTGATTGAGTAAATTCTAGTCTGTGTGCCATTGAGAGTAGAGCATGCACGAATGAGGGCTTTTTGCCTATACCATTCTGCACTGTTCTAGGCTCGGTTGTTTATCTTTGAGGTACGCCAGGAGAACGCTTAATACTTAGGTATTAAGGTTTCTCAAGAGAGCTACCCTTCCCTATAACGTAATATTTGACGCACAGACTTGAGATTTGCACCAGGCTATGCGGCATGCCATGCGCACCAGTATCTCGTATCATTGACTCCAGCTAGACTTTATCAGTCATAATAGACATTAAGTATATTAACCTAATTACTCTTTTTATGCATACCCGTTTATGATTACACAAGCATTTCGCAGCCTAGTTTGATGTATGGAGACACAAACGACTTAGGCTCTTTTTGTTGATAGGAATACTGCATTGTCGTGGCGATTATTATTGTTGTAGCGTTTAGGATATTCTTGGCCCCGACTGCATTATATATCCTGCCTTTTGTGTGCATAGCCTGCACGAGCATTGTTCCGCTGCCGGCCTGTTTGGGTTCCATTTCCGATTCGAGCATCTTGATAGCATCTAACATTTAAAGAAGATTCCTTGTTGGTGTTGAAGGACTTTAGTGCACTTTCTTTCATGCAGGAGTGCCTGACATTTATTGATTAAAATAACGTAAGCTGTAACTTCTCTTACCACCTTACTTTGCATACCATAACCAAGCACCTTCGGTTATAGGTAGTAATAGGCTGCTTTCACATAACATTAAGCCTAGAGTAGACGCACATTTATTGAGAGTTTAATAACCTATTATTGCATATAGAACTCTGTAGAGTATTTGTGTTCTTTGTTCACTGGGAATATACATCAGAGGTTGGATCTAGCGCTTTCCGTTGTAGCCTTTATGCCATTACTAGTCCAATGAATAAGAGCCCTGATATATTTAAACCTCAGTCGTAACACTTGGCCCTGAAGAATGGTAGTGAGGTGGGATTTCTGACAGGTGTGGAGCTTTCCACCATCACTGAGGGCAGCAGGATGTGACTGGTTCTCATGACGGAAGAACTCCTTCAAGTCACACTCTCTGCTCTGGCATGATATGAACAGCTTGGAGAACAGTTTTCCTTCAGCACTTTTTGCTTTGAAGAGTCAACAGAGGCTGGTACCTGTCGGAAAAAGTCAACCCTGTTCTTCTTGATTGGTTCATAGAAGGTGGATTCTTCTTCCCCTTCCAGTCCCTTCATAAACTCCTGGAAACGGACCTTGCCTTTCTCAAGGTGTGTGCCAATCAGCTCGGCGGCAGTGTGGTGAGCAATATCCTTTGTATCAAGCGAAAGCAGGTCCCGACTCTCCTCCTGGAAAGGATTGCACATATCTGTCATGGCTTGTGAGAGCTTTTCTACTTTCTCAAGGAACACTCTTTGTGCTCGTTCTGTCTCCTCATGGTGGCTGGTGTGTTCAGTACCCTCTTTGGTCCCACATGCTGCCTCATACTGTGCAACCAAGTGGCTGACTTGAGAACCAGCTATCATCCATCTTCTCAGTGCTGATGGGTCTTCAGTCACGCCGATCACACCCCCGTCTGCCTTGATGACAGCGTTGGCCTGCTCGTGAGCTTGGTCAATAGCCATTGCTGAGAACTGTCGGCTCAATTTGTGTACAACAAAGTTTCCACTCTGGAACTCCTGAGCCAGCTGAGGATGCTTCTGTTCCAGGGTCACCATGTCTCTGTAGTGGATCGGAAGCCACCGTGCATAGTTGTTGGCAAAGAAGTACGGTATCAGCTCAGCCAGTGACTGACAGTACAGGAAGAAGTTGGCTTCCCTGAATGATCGGATCAACAAGAGGATCACCAGTTCCATTGACAGCACCATATACCAGAAATGAAACTGGGGACTTTGCAGTTTGCGATGCTCACACCAAGCTTCGAAGCTAGGCACCTCTTCGGGTTGTTCATCTGTCTCTTTCGAGTAGTCCGTGTGGGCTGCCTTCAGAAGCTTGTACAGACTGCATGCTGTTATCTGGTGCATCTGTCGTGTCCTAGTGATGCTCGAAGCTGTCAGAAATGAATCTGCTGTCCCAGGAGATGCTATCCCTGCCTCCAAGAGGGCTCCTGTCCAACCACTGTCCTGGAGTAGAGTTCCAATGGACTTCAGTGCCGCCATCTCAATATGCAAGCCTCCGAACATTATGACGAACTTGTCCTCACTGTAGATTTAAGGCCAGTGCCACTGGAACTGCTTGGCTACTGCATATATTGGCTGGTCAGCAGCAATGACTGGCACCTGACCGGGGTTCAGAAATGCCACTATCTCCTTGATCTTGTCATCACATGCTTGACTGTAGCAACCGAGTGGGCCTGATCTTGCAGCAGAGGCAAAAGTGATGTAATGCTGACCTCAAATGGCTTTCCTCTCTTCTGTGAAGCATGGTGGGCTGACCAAGTCACATCCACTGGCCCATCTGTCAGTGACCTTCTCCAGCCACTCATACTCCATTGCCAGTTGTGGCCTCAGCAGACTAGTGTCTGGGTGTGTCACACCACTCTGGGGAGGAGAGGGTTTCTTCTTGGTGAAGAAGGCAGGCTGGACATTGGTGAAGGAGTCTGGAAGTTCTGGAACTGTCTTCACTTTCTCCTCTCCGAACTTCAGCTGTCCACGCTCTTCACCTTTGTCTTCTTTGGTTGGGTGCTGGAAAACAGAGACGCTGGTTCCATGGAAAGAAGTGGTCGCTGTCGTTGTAGTGGGATTGTGGTCTATGTTGTCCATGGCTGATGTGGTGAACAGCCCTTTTCGCAGAACTGGTGGACAGACCACCCCATCCTCCACGTACTTGCTGACTGTTGCATCTCCCAGCTGTGCAGATATCTGTAGCACCCTGTCGTATGAAATGCTGATGCCATGCTCGTTAAGCATTTCCACCAACTTTCTCTTTCTGGTCTTTGTGTAGACGGACATCCCCATGTAAACAGGGAAGGGGGTCTCTCTGTCTTTGGAGTGTCTGTGAGTTGCTGCTCCTTCTTTGTACCTTGCATAGCAGTTGTACTGAAGCAGCTGAGCAATTGCTAGATCTGTCTTTGATGCGCCAAACCTCAGTTGAGATTTGATGTCCGCTCCGTGTTCAAGCATGGCCACACACTGAAGAAGAGTGAGTGGAATGGCCTGCTCGATGTACCCCTCATGGAAGGTTCCATCAAATGTGGACTTGTGGTCCAGCATATGTCTTCGCAAGATGTCAGCTGCTTTGCCAACGATAATAGCTTCACTATAATAGTCAGAGGCTTCTGACAAGACAAAGCCCACATCTTTCTGGAAAGCCAGAAGAACATCCCTTCCCTGCTTGTGCACTTCCAACTCAGGTATTTCTGACAGCAGTTTTTCCTTCAGTCTTGTGGAGTTGACAGCAGGTGCATCAACACCCAGCTGTTCCAGGCGCTGGGCATACAGGTGAACTATGTCTGCAAGTCGGAAGACTGCAGGACCCTCGCCAGATCTGGTGGTCTCCACTAGATATGTGACTAGCTCTGAGAATGCCTGTGGGTGGGCATCCTCTTCGGGTGCACGTTCCTGTTCCAGTCTCTTGGTGGCTCTGAGGTACGTCCTCTCTCTATTGTACAGGTCTGTCAAGCATGCAAAATGGTATTTGAGCTCCTGTGCAATAGCATCTCCACCGCTGAGTCTTGCAAGACGTTTTCCGTCATTTAAAGTTTGGGCAAATTCATTAAGTCTGTTATTGAGGTTCATCGTCATAACTTGTCTGAGTTCAGAGGATGGGGCTTCTTTGTCACATATGAAATACGTTTGGCCTTCAAGGCTGGTTCTACGCAGCTTGGTCTGGCATTCTACTGGCTGAGCACTCTCTGCTCTTCTTTTTCTGGCTCTCTCCAGTTTCGTGTTGTTGAACATAAGGCGACAACTTTGGTGATACTGCGCCTTGTTCCTCCTCAGAGTTTCTTCAATGCCACCACCATCATCAAGTCTGGCTGGATCCAGAACAATAGGCATCTCATTAATTGCGTGAAAGAGGGGAATAGTAGTCGCAATCATAGTGTAGCCATCATGTTCTTGTGGTTGTTGTGCACGTGGTGACTTGAGCTCTTCACTCTTCTTCTTCTGGCAAAGACAACACTTGCTCCAGTCAGTCCGGAAGTTAGACGGTCCAGGATCTGTATTTGCCATCTTGGTGAATACAGTATGATAATTATCTGTAACACAGATATAATAGATAACAGATAATCACAGTATATAACAGATAATCACAGTATGATATAACACAGTATGTTATATGATAACAGATATAACAGATAATCACAGTATGATAATTATCAGTATTCAGTGAATCAAGGCCGAGGGGTTATCCTTTTACCACCTTGATCACAATCATCCACAATAAGGTATGGGATACGACTAGGTTCGGGAATACAAATATATGACCTACACCTAGCCCGATCGTTCATCCAGTATCATTTAAGTCCCATGCGATCTGTACACCATCCAGGTAACTACATGCAAAGCAATGTAAAGCCCCATTACCCTTGGCTCAGCTCTCCCACGCTGGCACACCCTGTCAATTCAGGCGCGGCTATCTAACTAAACATCTATGTTAAACTACATGTAATCTACAGTAGTTAACTGATGCGGGGCTTATTAGACAGCATTTGGGACACTAAACTAATTATTTAGTTACACTAAACTAATTATTCAGCTGATACTGAACCCCATGTAGTCGATTTGTCATTTCCTTAACCTAGAAATGTTGTTTCCTATGAAGTATTTTTGTTGGTTTGTATTCATATGGGGACCTAAAACAATTTTAGCTTGGTTGCCCAAATGGCAACTTTGGGCAACTCTGGTAATTTGCATAATCCAAGATGGCCACCGAACACCACTCGAAAATTAAAGTTTTTACCCTTTTGTCCTAGAATGATGTGTAATACCTCTTTTTTAGGGTTTTCATGTGTATAGAATCCATTTCTGATGTTATTTATTCAACTGCAGATCAATTTCATGTGCTATAGGTCAGGTCAATTTTAAACTTGACCTTATATAGTACTTAAAAATTGGTATGAATTTGTGCTAATTTCTTTCTAATTTTAGTGTTTCTTCTGCAGGATTCGAGATGACTGACGCAGTGCCTCATGCTGGAAAGTGCCTCCTCCCGACCTGCAGCAAGTCTGGACGCCTAAAAAAATTCAAGCTACAAGCAGTAAAAAGGCTTATCGAATGTGCAACAGAACGGTTTGACGATGAAACTCTTAGCATAATGCAGGATGTATTGGATAATCAAGGAGAGGAAGCATCAGTAGAAGTTCATCAAGGCTGTTACTGTTCATTCACCTCCAAGGATCATGTCAAAAAAGTTGTGGCTAAGAAGAGGAAGGATGGTACAATAGATAGTGATGAAACACCCGCTGCCAGAATCAGACGATCACAAGTAAAAGAGTTTTTTTTCAAGAATCAATGTTTGTTTTGCACTGCATCTTGTGAGCCTGTAGATCCCAAACATCCCGATAGGTGGGACAGAGTTGTACAGTGCGAAAGAAAGGGTGTCAAGAATACTCCTCCTTTCAAGGCTGTTGTATTACAGCTTTGTAATGATCGAAATGATGTGTGGAGTCAGGAAGTTGCTACACGTTGTCACGGTGTACATGGCTTAGCCGCAGCTGAAGCACAGTATCATGTTCACTGTTATGATGACTTCAGGAAAATTCCTGTGCATGCTGACCATAGCCCCATGATTGATGATGCTGCTTTGAAACTGCTTGTCGATGAGATGTACTCTTATAGAAAACTATGTACTTGGACATCCATTGAACTGTATGATAAGTATGTGAGTTATGGCGGTGAATTGACACTAAAGCAAATGTTTACCAAGCTGGTTACTTATTTGGGTGATGATGGAGTGGTGCTTCACAGTGAGGGTTGTGCATCCATTGTTGGTTTCAGGGAGTTTGTAGGAAAAATCTTGAAGTTTGTCAAAGTAGATACAGTGGATGAGGAAAAAGAGGATTTTCTGGTGCGAAAAATCACAACTGAGGCACGTGATATTCAATTCAACAACAAACGTTATGACCTTGGTGATTTTACCTTTGCCAAAATAAAGCAACACACTAGCGCAACACTACTCAGAATTGTATCAAAGCTCATATCACATGGTGCAGTCACAAAGGCATCACTGAGTTTATCACAGTCTATACAATATCACATTACCAAGACACGGAACCAAACAGCACTTGGGTTGGGTATCAAACTACACCACAAGTTTGGTAGCAGTGATCTCATTCATATTTTACATAACCATGGATACACGGTGTCATATGATGAGGTGTTGCGGTTCCGCAAGTCAGCGGCAAAGTATGTTGGTAATAATGCTACCACACTGCATAGGATGATGGGGCTCACTCGAACAGTTGGACTCATATTTGGCTGGTACGACAACTTTGACTTGCTGCTGTCTACCCCAAATGGTCGCCGTGAAACACATGCCATGGCAACAGAATTTCAGATGCATCCAGCAGGAATCATTGAGACTGGAAACACTCAGCCTGGATTCAGTACGCTTGTAATCCCTCGCCTTACATCCAAGCAGGCCAAGTCTGTGGGCAATAGCAAGGCCATAACACTTATACACTACACTGGCCCTAAGAAGGTAATTCCTCCTCAGGTACCAACTGACGAGACCACCGGGAACAGTTTTAAGGAGGTATGTGCTCAACAGACCAGTCTGGTGGCTGCTCAAGAGAAGGATAAGCAGTGGCTCAACAGCTTGTACCAAGAGCAAGCAGCTATGGAGTGGAATGGTTTCAACAATCAGCTACCCAGGAACCATGGCTTACTCAAACCTGCCAGCACATATATGTTTGGTCCTTTGATTGACGCACCGCCTTCTCATCCAGACACGATACTCACAACTCTGACATACATGCAGAGGTCACTGGTTGACATGGGAATGACATATGTTCACCTCACCATTGACATGCAGCTGTTTGCTGTGACCAAGCAGGTATGCTGGAACCAGCCAGGGCAGTTCTATAATGTAATTGCCCATCCTGGTGGGATGCATATTATACAGTCATTCCCCGGCTGCATCGCAAAACTAATGCAAGGTTCAGGACTCGAAATGTATGTGGCTGCAGCATATGGGGGGCTGACAGGCATCTTCAATGGCAAGTCATGGGTGAAAGCCATGCGGGCCTTTCGGGGTGTATCAGCAGCACTCTTGAAGCGGTTTCTATCAACTGGGCCGAAGACA
The DNA here is from genome assembly GCA_032716605.1 of Paralithodes platypus. Classification (NCBI taxonomy): domain Eukaryota; kingdom Metazoa; phylum Arthropoda; class Malacostraca; order Decapoda; family Lithodidae; genus Paralithodes; species Paralithodes platypus. The sequence goes on along the minus strand of CM064515.1, from coordinate 16,634,527 downwards.
TTCGAACAGATAGAGCAGTACCTGGACACTGCTCGCTTGCATCCCACTGGCCGACACTGGGTAGACAACTTCATTCTTCCTACACTTCTTATCCACCAGTTTGAACGTGCAGAGAGAGAAAGTGACATTCACTTGAAGCAGCTGTCCATGGAGCATATGATGAAGTATTTCTTCCTTGCTAGCCATGTGCAATACGCTCGATATCTGACCCAGTACCTGTTGGAGATGCGTGCGCTCCATGACATAGAGGCTAAGCCAGACCTTGTCTGTCGGCACCATGATGGATACTGGAATGCTGTCTCTGCTGACCAGTTTGGCGAGCAGACTGCCATAAAGATTGGGAAAGGAGCACTCAAGGGAATGACACTGTCTGCTGAGCTTGTGTGAGTGGATTGACGCATTCCCCATCACTGTACATGTATCAGACTGTGTGGATCATATGTACTCTGCTTATAAACCAGACCTAAATGTGCAGAAACAGCACAAAGAGGAGTTGAAGCACCGGCGTGTCTTGGATGCAAAAGATCGATGTCTCATTGATGCAGAGGTGGAGAAGTATCCTCACCCGCTGGAAGATCACCGGCCTCATCTATACAATCCCGTCAGTGGTCAAATTGCACCCGCTGTTGTGAATGTGGCTGACTCGATTGTGATTGGAGAGAAGATGGAGAACAAATACATTGCCAGTCTCCCTAATGGGTTTTACAATCCTATCAGTAGCCCCATCAAGACCATGTCTATTCTCAAGAAGAAGGTGAAGCACAACAAATTAAGGCCAGTAATAGACCTTGAGAGCATTTTTCTCCGACTATTGGTGGTTGGTCAGCGACGGCAGATGAAGCTTGAGCCTCTATTTGCCTATGAACTGTGTGCTATGCCTGCATCGCTCATCAATGAGTATGGTTGCCTCCACAAAGGTAGCAAGTCAGGGCTGATAAAACGCATTGGTGTGCCAGTGACCCTGCCAACACCTGCTGATATTGTCATCGTGAATGTTTCACAGCTGTTCTACCATATTGTGTGGCCATATGGGGGCAGTCCCTCAAATCTAATTGCATCCATCCAGGGCCGCTTAAGTAAATACCCACCTGCCACTGAGAAAATCATTGTATTTGACAAGTACCAAGATGTCTCTGCAAAAGATCTGAGAGAATGCGTCGGGCTGGTGATATTATCATCGACTATGAGCTATCCATCGCCAGTCCTTTACCCAAACGAGATGTCATCCTGAAGAGCAAGAACAACAAGCGGAGGCTGGCGAGCATGTTGTACACATTCAGTGTTGACGACAATGTGACGATGAATACTAGCGATGATAGCGCATTTGGTCATGATGAAGCAGACATCACCATGATTTCTTATGTCCTTGAGGCATCCAACGCTGGAAAGGCTGTGATACGCGTGCTGAGTGATGACACTGATGTGTTTCTCCTGTTGGTGTATTGGGTGTATCGGGCAAACCTACAGTGCAAAGTACAGATGGAGTGTTGGGATGGAGCAGTCCTGGATATCAATGCAACCTGTGCTGACCTAGGGCCAAAATGTCTGCAACTCCTTGGCATGCACGCCCTCAGCGGGTACGACACAACCTCATATCCGTATGGCAAAGGCAAGATCGGCGCACTAAAAACTTTGCTGGCAGGGAACTTCCCAGGCTTAGCTGATGTGCTGGGTGAGGTGGGTGCCACAGAGGCTGATTTGCTGGAGGCAGCAAAACCATTCTTCCTTGCTCTGTATGGTCAGCTGCCAAGAACTTCCATGGAATCTGCCCGGTTTATGCTGTTTACCAAAAAATAGAAAATCCCCAAAGTTATGGCCCTTCCTCCAACAACGGCCAACCTGTTGCAGCACGTGTTGAGGGCTCATTGACAAGTGATGTTGTGGAAAGTGGCAGACCGCCAAGCTCCACCTGACGAGTCGGCTGATGTCACAAAATTTGGATGGGAGATCAAGGATAGTATACCTGTTCCTGTCATTGCTAAGGGTGACCCAGCACCGCTAGGGCGAATTGACGTGATCCGGTATCAGTGTAGGACACAGGGTAAGAAATGCATCACTGGAGCATGTGGCTGCCACAAAGAACATCTTTCATGCACGTCGTACTGTAACTGTTCTGGTGAAAATGGCTGCTGCAATCCATACACGGACAGACGAGATGTCCAAGCTACAGATGAGGAGGATGTCGACATGGAAGATGCTGAGGAGGCTTTTGAGGATGATGTAGACCAAGATGCTGGGGAAGAGAGTTTTGATGAGTGTGTTGATCAGGAGGGCGAGGGCCAGGAGGATGTGGAGGGTGGTCTTTCTGATTCCGATTATGAGTGGGAGCATACAGATAATTAACTTAGTTTTGAAATATATTTTTTTGGTTTTGACACAAAAATATGAATAAAGTTAATCATGAATGTTCATTAAGTTGTTGTTTCAATTCATTGTCTTCCAGAGGTAAAATTTAAAATTGACCATGCCATATGGTCTCAGATATGTGGCGCTATAATCCCATTAAAGTTAAGTTTAAAATTTACCTGACCTATAGCACATGAAATTGATCTGCAGTTGAATAAATAACATCAGAAATGGATTCTATACACATGAAAACCCTAAAAAAGGGGTATTACACATCATTCTAGGACAAAAGGGTAAAAACTTTAATTTTCGAGTGGTGTTCGGTGGCCATCTTGGATTATGCAAATTACCAGAGTTGCCCAAAGTTGCCATTTGGGCAACCAAGCTAATATTGTTTTAGGTCCCCATATGAATACAAACCAACAACAAAACTTGATAGGAAACAACATTTCTAGGTTTAGTAGGAAGAGATAGAAGCATCAAATCGACTAATGATGAGTTTCACAGCAGCGGTGCCACCAGTGTGCCCTGGCTGTGCGTTAACATCCGCTCTGTTGAGCTACTACTCTACACCTTCCGCTGCAAGTCTCTCAACGTTGCCCCCCCCCCCCACCGCATCGTGTCATGTCCAGTTTGGAAGCCTTGTACAGGAAGATGCTACACATACTAAACCTCTAACACTACTACGATATACACTACCATGCATTTTAGCCGAGTCAGAGGTAACATGAACCTCTAATTTAGCAGAATATTAGGATTCCGGGACTGATATTATGGTACAAGGAAGCTAGTGAGTAAGTCCATGGTTCCAAATTCGGATTCTACATAGTGAAAAATGTATGATTTGACACCAAGATCATTCAAATAGGACAAGTCTTTGCGATTTTATTGCGAAATGCAATATTTCTGTATATTCAATGGCGGCCATCTTGAAAAATGGCCGCCATCTTGAATTCTTAGGTGGCTAACAGGTTTTATCAAAAGAGCAATCCCCAAGGAGTATGTGTGCCAAATTTGGTGCTTGTTTCCTGAAATTTGCAGTTATCTGCTCCACTATAAAGCTCTTACCTGTTGCGTCGTGGTGTTGTTTGGTAGAGAGACAAGGTGCCTTGGCATTAGTCATTATTTTCGTATACCGTCTCTAAGCAACTGAGGTCCAGATTCGTAACAATATATATATATATATATATATATATATATATATATATATATATCAACCACAGACATTGTATGAGGTGTTGTAGTGTGAGGTGAGTCATGTGTTGTACTATACAGTATATATATCTCCACCACAGACCCTGTATGATTTGCTGGGGTGCGAGGCTCAACGTGTGCAGAGTGTTCCTAAACTGTGTGAAGGAGTGACAATAGTGAGGGAGGCCTTGAAGGGTGAGACTCCCTGGAGTGCTGCCTGGCCATCAGGGACACCAGCTGAGGACCTGGCCTGCCTGATGGAGGAGGCTGCCAGGGCTGACTGTCCTGTGATAGCCCCCTTCCTACATCAGGCTGGTGCTACAACACCATGCACCAGGGCCCTATATGCAGCACTGAAGGCTGGACACTGGAGGACAGCAGTGGCCCTGGTGATGGACATGGGAGCCAACCTTTATGTGTCTGAAACACCAGGAGGTCAACTACTCAAGGACATGATGCTTGACGAACACCTACGTCCACTGAAGAAGGTAAGTCTCACTTTCTTTCATATATTTCATTAACCCGAGAAGTGAGATAGAACTCGTGGAAGTATGTGTAGGCCTATAGCGAATGCGATAGGCCTCACGGAAGCAAGACCATGAAAAATCCTTCAAAAATGCCACAGGAGCTATCAAAACAAAGGAATATTTCAATAGGTGAGATAATTCCCCTCTAGTACTTCCTACCAATTATTCAAATATTTCTCACCCCCCTTTTCCTTCCTTCCCCACCTTTTTCACACCTCCCTCCCTACTCAATTATCACCTAATTTTCCTCTTATTTTCATCATTTATTAGTTATTTTTCGCGCGAATTTCTCTCCCGCGGTTACGTAGAACAAGTGAGTTACATAAGAGACCTTATATAACTCTGAGACTTCACCCGCTCGCCTCTGTATAGAGAGGGAAATTATAGAAGAAGGATGTATGTCTCGCCCCCTCCCGCCTGAGGATACGACTGGGCGGCAAATAGTCAGATTTTTCACCACCCAAATGCTATCCCTGCTTACTCTATCACTCTTCAAGGTTCATAAAATCATCATATAAAAAAAATAAACGCATAGTAATAAGAAATAATGTTATATATGGCGAATATAACTATTTCTGTCCGAAATTAATGTAATTAATTCGCATATAACTACGTTTGTCACAGGCCATTGGTGCACTTGCCGGGTTAAACAATAATATAATTCTACATTATGCTACAATATTTATACCTGTAGAATCATGCTCCTGTTAAATATACTGTGTTTCAAATGGTATATATAATAATATAATCATAGATATTATTGGCTAGCATGATGATTATACTGATTCTGATGATGGGGGTTAGGGTGGCCTCCACCCATGGAGTAGATGAAATCATATGTATAAAGGGTATTTTCTGTGTATCTGTCTGTCTGTTTGTTCACAAACTACTCCCTCAGTTTTCAAAATGGAGAGCCCATACTTTGCATGCATATTAAGGGGGTGCTAGATTAGGTGCAGAGGTGAGAGCCTCCCCAATTCCCTCAGTTTTCAAGATGGAGAGCCCATACTTGGCATGCATACTAAGGGGGTGCCAGAATAGGTTTTAAGCACATTTTTTTGTTGTCCTCTCACCCCCCCAGGGGGAGGGGAATGGAGCCCCTCCCAAAGATAGACAACCCATACTTTGATTTACCCTTAGGCAGCGCCGGGTAGCCTACCTCAGCTAGCATATTATCATACCCCATGTGTTTACTGTGTGTCAGGTCGCAAGATGCCACATAAAGGAGGTTGAAGTAAGATTGGACTATTATTTATCCTATTTCGTCCATATCAGTGCCAATATAGTTTCTGGAATGACTGATCTTGCCCTGAATGGTTGCCTTGGGGCATTTAGGGTGGCTCCATGCTTATATGGATCTGGAGACTTATCTATAAGTAACTTCACTCTGTATCTATAATCTCTTCTCTCTCTCCCTCTCTCTCTGCATAGTATGTACGGTCTGTATATGTATATATATGCTGTATGTATATTGAAGTGTGTATGTATTGGAGGAGAGAGAAATATGGATAGTTTGATGGACATTGATGGGTAGATAGATCAATAGATAGATACATAATTATCTGCTCTGCAATGTAACAGCTTTTGATAATATTATACTATATTATTGTGTCACTGAAACTGGAAATAACATAATTTCAGTGTACAGATTATTGTATTTTTCTCTAAATATATAATTTGACATGTATGTTTCATTATAAACATAGATCAGGAGGAAAATATAGCTGGTTTAGCTTTAGTTCTCAATACAAGTTTATGCTTTACTAAATATGAGTTAAATATCAAATGCATTCCTTTCTATGGTTAACTTAATCCACTATATACCTATCCAGGATCAAGCTAATCAAGCAAATTCCAGTATTTCTTGATAACGTGAAAAACAGCATTTCAGATAATAGACAATGTACTGACAAAAGAACTAATCAAAATCACAATGTGGAAATAACGCTTTAGCAAAATAAAATTTTGAAATAAAAGAACACACTCCACCACATAGGATGTATATTACTACATGAGAAAGTTAAACTGTTTCCAAAGCAAACTAATCGCACATAAAACAACGCACTATCGTCACATTCAAGGAATTAGTCAATTTATTAGGTCTGGGACGTTCTGGTAAATTTTAGTAAATTTTGTATGAATAAAGAAACTACAATTAATATTACATTTTTTATTAAATAAATTAGCAATTTGACAAGATATTAACAATAGTAAAAAATCCATACAGCACTCACTAACGATAGTGCTATCGGCTAGGTACCTGTCAGCATAACATGGACAGTTGACCCCTACCAATTACTACCCTACAAATAACCTACATTTATCGTATACATAAATTAAGAATATAACAAAAGCAAGCATTAGATATTATCAAATGTGAATAGATACAATCATTTATAAGATAATTGCACAATATTAAGAAGCAACACTTTACATGTCTACAGTTCCACACTTTACTTATCTACAGTTCCACAATGTACATGTCTACAGTTCCACACTTTACATATCTACAGTTCCACACTTTACATGTCTACAGTTCCACACTTTACATATCTACAGTTACACACTTTACATGTCTACAGTTCCACACTTTACATGCCTACAGTTCCACACTTTACATGTCTACAGTTCCACACTTTACATGTCTACAGTTCCACACTTTACTTGTCTACAGTTCCACAACTTATATGTCTACAGTTCCACACTTTACATGTATACAGTTCCACACTTTACATGTCTACAGTTCCACACTTTACTTGTCTACAATTCCATTAACTCTATATTTCGTACCCTCTCACATTCTACAGTATTCTTCAAACCCCACATGCATATCTTAGCTAGCATATTTTCACAGCTCCAACTCTTGAGGTTTGTCACTATAAAGGTCTGATACTTTTATATTAACCCTTTCACACACGTGTGGACGAAGGGGTTGCCGATTAGCAATCAGAAAGAGAGGTTTCTCAGTCTTATAACTACCTCTCCAAAAATAGTTTTCTGCCCACAGCTAACACAAAGACAACTGCAGAGGTTGAAGTAACTAAACTAAAGTGTTCTAAACACCCCTAAATGGTCACTGTAATGCCCTCGAAAAAATCCCGCAACCCCAATACTGTACTACCCGAGTTGACGTCTGGGATAGTGTAAAATAGTCGTTGATGGCAAAGTCTAATAAACCCATCACGTGTATCACCACGAGACTATCATCTGGCTCTTTCAAGGAGAACTAAGATTACTATCCTATTGTACATCCGTGGTAGTACAGTGGGTTAGCACGCGGGTCTGGTTGACCTACTGGGGTGATATGGTCACTAACCAGGGTTCGAACCCCACACCAGGCATCTCAAAACCTTGGGAGTTTTCAGGAGGGTTAAAATCCCTCCAGGGTTCGAGCCCTGCGCCAGGCATCTCAAAACCTGGGGAGTTTTCAGTAGGGTTAAATTCCCAAATGTAATGCCCTCGAAAAAATCCTGCAACCCCAATACTGTACTACCCGAGTTGACGTCTGGGATAGTGTAAAATAGTCGTTGATGGTGAAGTCTAATAAACCCAACACATGTATCACCACGAGACTATCACCTGGTTCTTTCAAGGAGAACTAAGGTTACTATCCTATTGTACGTCCGTGGTAGTACAGTGGGTTAGCGTGCGGGTCTAGTTGACCTACTGGGGTGATATGGTCACTAACCAGGGTTCGAACCCCACACCAGGCATCTCAAAACCTGGGGAGTTTTCAGGAGGGTTAAATTCCCAAATGTAATGCCCTCGAAAAAATCCTGCAACCCCAATACTGTACTACCCGAGTTGACGTCTGGGATAGTGTAAAATAGTCGTTGATGGTAAAGTCTAATAAACCCAACACATGTATCACCACGAGACTATCACCTGGTTCTTTCAAGGAGAACTAAGGTTACTATCCTATTGTACGTCCGTGGTAGTACAGTGGGTTAGCGTGCGGGTCTAGTTGACCTACTGGGGTGATATGGTCACTAACCAGGGTTCGAACCCCACACCAGGCATCTCAAAACCTGGGGAGTTTTCAGGAGGGTTAAATTCCCTTCGCACCCAGTATTTCATCGGTGGCAGTCACGGAACGTGATCTGGTAACTACATAGAGCACCCATCACGTGGACCCTAAGAATATTGAGATTGCTGAGGTGATATGGCTACGATACCTTACGACCTTAAAGAGGCTACGGACTAGCCTTGTTAAAGAAGGATGTAATGTAGTGCCCTCGAAAAAATCCCACAACCCCAATACTGTACTACCCGAGTTGACGTCTGGGATAGTGTACAATAGTCGTTGATGGCGAAGTCTAATAAACCCATCACGTGTATCACCACGAGACTATCACCTGGTTCTTTCAAGGAGAACTAAGGTTACTATCCTATTGTACATCCGTGGTAGTACAGTGGGTTAGCGTGTGGGTCTGGTTGACATACTTGGGTGATATGGTCACTAACCAGGGTTCGAACCCCAAACCAGGCATCTCAAAACCTGGGGAGTTTTCAGGAGGGTTAAAATCCCTCCAGGGTTCGAGCCCCGCGCCAGGCATCTCAAAACCTGGGGAGTTTTCAGGAGGGTTAAATTTCTTCGCACCCAGTATTTCAGTCACAAAGGTTTTAATGGGAGTCACCGTCTTTTTTTTATCTTTCTCTTCTTTTCTCTCTTTCCCTGGCTTGTATCCATTCGGCCCCATTCAGCCAACTGTTTTAAGACGTTTATCCCCATCCAGGTGTCGATATCTTCCTGGTGAGCGATAGCATTGTATAGAGAAATCCGGCTTAGCCAGAGACATTTTTCTATCGAAAAATTTGCAAATTTAGCTTGCTGTCAAAACAAAACTATTTATATGCTGGCTCGCTCCCGCTCGCCAGGAAAATATTCACACCTAGATGGGGGTAAACGTCTTAAAACAGTAGGCTGAATGGGGCCAAATGAATACAAGCCAAAGAGAGAGGGAGAGAAGGAGAAAAAAGCGAGGTGGGCCCCCTTAAAGTATCCCAGAATATGCTCAAATCACATCCTGTGCGTGAAAGGGTTAATGATTGTCAACTCCCTCACATATTCCTTAGTAATTGTTTACTCGGGTTTCGGATATAATTAAAGGTTGCAATTTCCCTATCACTTTTGTCGTTGGTTCACATTAATCCCTTGCGTTCAAATAGTTTGCACTTCTTTCAACTGCTTATACATCAAATATGGCTGCAATATACTTTAATTCCTCATTTGCTTCCAGTGTTATTCCAATCACCTTAGTATTAGCCATGTGACAAACAATTCAGTTATTAGTCAGACACATACTTTGAATATTATGCAGACAAAATCTTCGAAACAGCAGTTAAGTTCCATTATATATATACAGTATATATATATATATATATATATATATATATATATATATATATATATATATGCGAATATGCTTCCACACTAAAGGTGTGTAGAAAAGGGTAGGTTCACTGCACAAAGTTTAAAAAATGTTAGTGCTAAAATTAAATTGCATCTAAAATATATTGCATGCACAAAATAAGGGTTTAAAAAGTATGTCCGAGTATCTTATTAGAAGGCTGGGACTGTTGTGTACATATTAAAATAATGTTTATGTAAAAGTGTTAAAATGCATTTCTCTACTTTCGTAGATCTTCAGTTATTATAAAAATTTGCAAAAGTGGCTGGCTCCAGAGTCAGGTATTTGTTCTGTACTCTTCTGTGGATTTCCAGGCACTGGTTTAGACAATAAATTTTTTGTCTTAGGTTATGATAGTTAAAAAAATACTTCGTTCTTGATCCAATATTGTTTTTCGTTCAGAGTCTATTTATAGTTCTTTATTCAAATGAGGCTTGAATATATTTATGAAGTGACTTTCTTTACTCTTTCTCAAAGCAACGTCATCTTTCTACACTACTACCCTTTTCTACATACCTTTAGTGTCGAAGCATATTCGCATATATTTTTACCACAAGAATCAATATTTTTCATGTTTTATATATATATATATATATATATATATATATATATATATATATATATATATATATATATATATATATCATAGTTGTTGTTGTTGTTGTTGTTCCCCAAGCTGCCTGGCCGAACAGCCCCAAGTTCCCGAGCAAGGCCAAGGCCATAACCGAGCGCCCCCACAGAACCCTCCCTGCCGACCACAATAAAGCCTGGGAGACCGAAGCCACTCCATGGCGGGGAGCTGAGGAGGGTGCGGAAACGCCCGGGAAACCAAAGCCCCACCCAGGGCCCTGTGCCCCTCAGCAATTATGAAGAGAAAGTTGAGGGGCAAAGGAAAAATGTGATGCTTAGGCTTCCAATCTTGGTAGATTGGGAGGTCAATCCACGGAAGAGACGCCGTCACTTGAGATCTAGAAAATATATAAGTAAAAGGAACAGTCAGAGTAAGCTATGGGTATGGCAGAGATCGCTCAGTTCTCACTCTGATAGACCAGCCCATCACTACATGACTAGAACCCAATCCTCTCAGCATCAGCTAGGAAAGGCCCTAGAAAGCCGCCTTTGGCGGGGGGATAGCTCCCCTATTTCAACCCCTTCGGGATTGGGCACCCGCTTATATATCATAGTACTAACCATAGATTACAGTAGATCTGGACTGGACACGAAAATGGAACTTTGCAGTAGGGGACCCAAAATTCAAATACGAAACCCCAAGTTCGAACCTAGAAACCGCGAAAATGTGATATCTTCGCGGTTTCGTGGTTCGAACTTGGGGGTTCGTTCTCCGATTTTGGGTCCCTTACTGCAAAGTTCCATTATCATGTCCAGTCCAGATCTACTGTAGTCTATGTACTAACTTATATTAAGAAAAAACTACTGTGATGATAGTCTTTCTTTCTCAATGGTATTAAACCTTCATTCTACAGCCCTTCCTATAATCAATAATAAGAACATAAGAAAATGGGAGTCTGCAGAAAGCCGATTGGCCTAAGCAAGGCAGATCCCTGTAATATGCTTGATTGAAATTGCATTAGTAATGTAAATATATTTAATCAAAGATTAATGTAGCAGTATATTTGGGAGAAGGTTGGTCCTGTCCAGATTGAGGCTTGGCATCCTTTACCCAACCTTAGCCATTTCTGTCTGTCTCTTTTCCTGTGCTACTTTTCCTACTTCCATGGCGGGAGGCTAGGAATTCTGCTCCCCTTGTAAAATTCACCTACTAGACAAGACAGAGAAAGGGGCGAGGGAACGCGAAAGTGGTCTCGGACCCTAAGAATTGGACCTTAAATGTTGTTTCTGTTCGGGCTCTGACTTGAATCGACCGCCCCCAGCTATGGGGTATGTGCCTGAGTATATACATACATACATACATACATATTTATTTGTAACAAAAATTGTAATCTCTCCTTCTCGAACAGAAACTGTATGAAGATGAGAGGAGGAAATTGCACACCTTAAAGGAGAAGGCAAAAAGTGAAAATGAGAAGAAAGACATTCAAACGATCTTGGCTGTTCAGGAGATGCTTTATTTCAACACCAGCGGTACATCACAAAGATCTTCAGGGGAACAATGTCATAATGAAGAAATGGCTCTGCTGGTTGCAGCAAGAAATTGGTTGTCACAGTTGACTCATCTCTTGTTGACAATGGGCAACGTGGAAGTTAACAGCATTGTTGACTGTATCAGTGGCACCACAACACTCCATGAGGCAGCCTCCCATGGCAACATACAATGTGTGGCCGTGCTGCTCAGTGCCGGTGCCAAAGTGCTCAGCATAGACAAATACGAACATACATCAAACACATGGTGTCCATGTTTTATCATGTTGTTGCTATGAAACTGTTATGTAAGTATATTAAGGATGATCCCATCTGTCGGGCCGGGACAACTGCTCGGAACATGGAGGGCAACTTTAACATCTACAGAGAAATGTACGGAGTAAATGACAGTGACATAGATAATAAGAACATATGTTTTAGGGACGAGAGTGCCGATCAGGCGGCATTAAAGGTGCTTGAAGCCATGGGCGTTGAGAGGATGGCACAGGAAACGGAAGAAGTTCGAGTGGACCTCAGTAAAGGTGAAGCTTGGGAGGTGAAGGATTGTGTCATGACTGAGGTCAAGAACATCATGACTGAAGTGGCAAAGAAAGACCCAACATATCAGGGAGATATAAAGTTAGTGGGAAGCACTAGTGATGGAACCAAACTCTTCTGTCCAGATGAAATGGACATCAATGTCACTGCAAAGAATGTCTCAGATGTTGTCCTCGAGGTACATGAGCAGAAAGATAAATACAAAGGTGAAAAAGAAGTATAAGTAATCACACAAGAATTGAGAGGCAATAAGTTTATGAGTAAGTTTGGTGATTTGGTAATGGACTGCTTGAGCACCTATGTACTTAAGGAAGAATGACTGTCCATTGTTCCTCCAGGGGTGAAGCGAACTCAGGTTGGAGTGAGTCTTTCACTAGCCTGGCAGGGGAAAGATTACCCACTACTCCTACTAGGAGTTGATCTGGTGCCAGTGTTGGAGCTCCCGTGGGATAATGAGAAGATCACACGACCCTGGCTCACTCCAGAAACAACATCAACTCTTCATGTAAGTAATACTGAAGATGGGTCATGGCGCTGCAGCTTTGCTATGACAGAATCTCAAGTGATGCAAGGGTTGGATCATCAGGAGCGACAGGTAATGGTTCTAGCAAAACACATTCTTTATGGCCTCAAGGCAGAGCCCTGGATGAACAAGAAGGACAAGGCCAAGTATACTTGGTGGATGGAACGGGCATGGAAGCTCCCAGTACCATCTGGCTTCTGCCTCAAGAACTCGTTTCTGGAACGGCTCGAGATAAAGAGAAAAGGAAAGGAAGTCTGGACTTGTGATGACTGGATAGCACATGTTATGGAAGTGTACAAGACCATGTGCGAGCCGTTGCCGCCATCTGATCTCGTGGCATGCAATAAAGAAGCATATTTTAGTGGCGAGTGTGAGGGCCGGAAGGAAGCAACCGGAGCTCCAGTCATTGTTGACTATCTTGCTAAGATTGTCAAGTCTGGAACCAATAATCCAAAATAAAGACAAAGTACACAGAGTGTCCAATATCACAATATAAGAAGTTACATGATATCGTGAGTGCTTTTATATATAAGGCAAGTTCTATAACTTCACAAACTCGGTCCGACAAGCTGAGAGGTATATATTTATAATTACTCATCTATCAATGGTTCAAAGTATGTGGACAATTACAGTCAACCATTTATGGCCTATTATTTGTGTTATATACTACCAGACATGTGACTATTCTATTGCCAAAGTCACTCATGGTGTAATGGACATGTGACCTTAACCCTATGAAGATCAGAACCATGAATCATGTGGTTTGAAGGTGTTGTCTAAAGTGGACAACCATGCAAATTGTGTGATTTACTTTTGAAAATTTGGTACAATGTTGGGTATGTGGAAGAGACTCACTACGCTCCCACCCCTGCCATTCATAGGCTATGCAGAAGTGAGGGTGGTGCAAGTGTTCTCCACTCATCCCCTTATTAAACTGAGTCCTACATATTCACGAGGATCCAGCCAATGGACAACGACATCATGGGCTACCTACCCAATGCAAGTTGCAAGCACTTGCAATGCCTATCATCGAGAACCCGGCACCTTTGAGGTTAATAGGCTTCCCAGCCCCTGGGTTAGCCACAGAGCTTGCAAATCATCTATTCACTGAGACTACAAAACGTTCAAATGAGCATCGCTAAAGACGCTCCAGAAGACCAAGACAGATGATTGGCCAAAATCAGATACAGAATAGCCCGCCAATGTTTAGCCAAGACGAGCCCACTGATGGGAGATTGAGAAATTCCCAAGAAGACACTGATAGTTATTATGTTCCTTCCAACAACCATCTATACTCCTAAAATCGATTAATGAAATTTACAAACACATGTGGCAGTCCGTGGATTCGAACCCAGGACGCTCACACCGAAAATCAACACCTTATGCATCGCACCACGAAGACAGTTAAAGGATGGTGGACACTGCCTACGATTTATTATGCAACTTCGCATCCTGCATATCAATCTAGGCATGTACACACATCCCAACTGCAACTCACGTAGGCTATGCATATGTGAATGGAAAGAGCAATTAATGGGGCCTTAACAACTAGGGAAGTCCTCTCGATAAATTACTCCTGAACCAATATCAATTATTATGTTCCTTCCAACAACCAACTATACTCCTAAAATCGATTAATGAAATTACAAACACATGTGGCAGTCCGTGGATTCGAACCCAGGACGCTCACACCGAAAATCAACACCTTATGCATCGCACCACGAAGACAGTTAAAGGATAGTGGACACTGCCTACGATTTATTATGCAACTTCGAATCCTGCATATCAATCTAAGCATGTACACACATCCCAACTGCAACTCACGTAGGCTATGCATATGTGAATGGAAAGAGCAATGAATGGGGCCTTAACCACTCTAGGGAAGTCCTCTCGATAAATTACTCCTGAACCAATATCAATTATTATGTTCCTTCCAACAACCAACTATACTCCTAAAATCGATTAATGAAATTTACAAACACATGTGGCAGTCCGTGGATTCGAACCCAGGACGCTCACACCGAAAATCAACACCTTATGCATCGCACCATGAAGACAGTTAAAGGATGGTGGACACTGCCTACGATTTATTATGCAACTTCGAATCCTGCATATCAATCTAAGAATGTACACACATCCCAACTGCAACTTACGTAGGTTATGTATATGTGAATGGACAGAGCAATTAATGGGGCCTTAACCACTAGGGAAGACCTCTCGATAAATTAATCCTGAACCAATATCAATTATTATGTTCCTTCCAACAACCAACTATACTCCTAAAATCGATTAATGAAATTTACAAACACATGTGGCAGTCCGTGGATTCGAACCCAGGACCCTCACACCGAAAATCAACACCTTATGCATCGCACCACGAAGACAGTTAAAGGATGGTGGACACTGCCTACGATTTATTATGTAACTTCGAATCCTGCATATCAATCTAAGCATGTACACACATCCCAACTGCAACTCACGTACGCTATGCATATGTGAATGGAAAGAGCAATTAATGGGGCCTTAACCACTAGGGAAGTCCTCTCGATAAATTACTCCTGAACCAATATCAATTATTATGTTCCTTCCAACAACCAACTATACTCCTAAAATCGATTAATGAAATTTACAAACACATGTGGCAGTCCGTGGATTCGAACCCAGGACGCTCACACCGAAAATCAACACCTTATGCATCGCACCATGAAGACAGTTAAACGATGGTGGACACTGCCTACGATTTATTATGCAACTTCGAATCCTGCATATCAATCTAAGAATGTACACACATCCCAACTGCAACTCACGTAGGCTATGTATATGTGAATGGACAGAACAATTAATGGGGCCTTAACCACTAGGGAAGACCTCTCGATAAATTAATCCTGAACCAATATCAATTATTATGTTCCTTCCAACAACCAACTATACTCCTAAAATCGATTAATGAAATTTACAAACACATGTGGCAGTCCGTGGATTCGAACCCAGGACGCTCACACCGAAAATCAACACCTTTTGCATCGCACCACGAAGACAGTTAAAGGATGGTGGACACTGCCTACGATTTATTATGTAACTTCGAATCCTGCATATCAATCTAAGCATGTACACACATCCCAACTGCAACTCACGTAGGCTATTCATAAGTGAATGGAAAGAGCAATGAATGGGGCCTTAACCACTAGGGAAGTCCTCTCGATAAATTACTCCTGAACCAATATCAATTATTATTTGAAGTTGTTCATTACTTCGCCAGGACCAGCTCCAAATACAAGCCCTCCCGCTCCTCCTCCCACACCCTCGCTCAAGACCCCAGACATTGCCCTATTGCCTCCACCTCCAATATCTGGACTAAGGTAGAAAAAAAAGAACCTCCAGACCCTTAAATACCTGTTCCTGTACAGGGTATACGTACCAGATCCAGATCTAGAAAGAGTTTTACTCCTGTTTCGAGCACTTAGAAGAAGAGTGCACCGAGAGCCTAGGAACTACCCTATGCAGCTGGAGAGAGTGAGAAGAGAGGAACGGCGAGAGCAGGCCTATTGATAGTAAATAGTGTAAACAACAGGATGTGAAGAGGATCCGTTCCTAAAGAATTGCAACACGTGGCCCAGCAGAAGTTGAACCCTCGATGGTAGAGAGGGCAGAGTAAGAGACGACAGAACCTTGTGATGTAACTGCGGTAAGCTGTAAGTCGGCCTAGAAGTGTGGCCGGCCACCGTGTGCAAACGCGCCCTACGAAGTGGTCCATATATGAGGAGCAACAAGGCCCTGCCACCCTAACTAATTAATATATTGATTTATGCATATACTGTAAGTGTTAAGATTAAAATGTTAAACTTGCAAACTAAACAAACCAAAACTGGGTCAAAGACAATATAAAGTCAAATTAACTTATCAAAATCGATATGTGGAAACAACGCTTACTAAAATAACATTTATGAAATAAAAGAACACAATCCACCACATAGGGTGTACATCACTACATGAGCAAGTTAATCTGGTTCCCAAGCAAACTAATCGCACACATAACAACGCACTATCGTCACGTTGAAGGAATTAGTCAATTTGGGAAGTCCGGGACGTTAGGTAAATTTGTACTAAACTCTGCATGAATGAAGAAACTACAAGTTAAATGTCAAAATGTTAATTTAAAATCAAATTTGCAACATGACATGACATTAACAATAGTACAAAATACAAATATTGATAAGATATCTATAATATTACAAACAAATTACAGCACTCAATAACGATAGTGCTATCGGGTAAGCTACCTGTAAGCGTAGCATGCCTCAAGTGACCCCTATCAATAGCTACAGTACGTACCCTACAAATAACCTACATTTATTGTACAAATATACTAAGGAAATCGCAAAAGCAAGCAATTGATACTATCGACAATGAATAGATAAAATTAATAAAAAAAAATATATATACATATATAATATAAAGACAAATAATTGCAAAATATGAAGAAGCAACAACAGATTTAAACAAAGAGTACTCTTTTAATTAACAAGAACAATTAATTTAAAAAAATCATCAATAATAATAATAGAAAAAGAAAATCAATAAATACAAACAGACAAAAGGTAAACAGAGGTTATACAAGAAACTTCAAGTTAAAAATGCTTGATTAAAATTATTGATGTCAAGTTTTAGAATACAGTCACAGTGACCTTAAAAAGATTAAATTTATGTGAACGCTGTAATACTCCACATTTTTTTATAAGCATCATACATATTGACCTTATGATAACTAAATTAAATTATAACTCTTTCCCTTAGCTCAAGACGAGGCCTAACTATACCAACGTTTATAACAAATATCCATCTGCCTAGAACCCCCTGCCTCCCTTCAGTATAAAGGTATAAGTATATCCTCGTAATCCTAATTCTCATATTTAGAGTAACTTATATCTGTGAGTAACTGTGAGGTAAAGTTCAACAAGGGAAGACCTTTCCCCCAGTACTTTCAATCGTCTCTTATGATATGTGTATGTCTCTAGTGTTCCACGTCAGAGGAGAAAGAGTGAGCGCATCAGATATATATATATATATATTATTATATAATTCCCAATTAATTGTGCCAAGATATACCCAGATTCATTCATGTGGCCACTGTTGGTAGTTTGATTGCTTAAGTATATCAAGTCTGTTAAAGCCACCATTTCCTTGCACTGGCACGGTATTTGAAGTTTTTTAACACGTTGAAAACCGTACCTTGCGTAAGGAACGCCGCAGTCCTTGGTTAACCAGTTTAATTCCGACTCCACATGCGAGAATCTATTTGTGATTAAGTATTTCCCCAAGCCTATATTCAACTCTATACAAACCATAAAGCCAGAATCAAATTGTCATCTGAACAGTCGATACGATCAGTGTAAATTGGGAGGCATCAAATGCTTGTGTGGAGTATAATTTATCTGAAGTGTTTGTTAAGTTTGTATCTTGTATCCCTGTTAAATAACAAAGTCAGTATTGATGATCTCCCTTGGTAACTCAGTAATTATTATAGTTTAGCCAAATATCGGAGTCAAGAGCCAGTCCTTGCATCAGTGTACTTTTGTGATAATTGTGACCCTGGATACTTGGTTGAATTCATGTGGGTATTTCAATCTAGTAAGGGCAGTGTACCACTAGTGAACAGTGATCATAGCGTACACTGCTGATTAAATATTTATATATATTATCGTATAAATACGATAGAATATGACTCTTTTGTGATCTCGTATGTCTCTGTGACGTCACGATCTCTCCTACAGCACGACGTAGGACGAGTAGATCGTATATTATAAGATTGTAAATAAGTTAAGTTATAAAAGGCCTAATATGCTATTAAGCAATATTGCCATGGTCTTATGTAGTATATATGAATTTATCGTATATATTAATATAATTTATCGTATAGAGCAACCTAAATGCGGTACGATAATTTGGGCTCCTGGCGGTTTGCCAAGGCAGCAAGGTGTGCTTTTGAGGTACGCCAGAGCCTTCACGAACACCAACCAGTTAACATCTAAATTTTCCGCCCTCAGTTGATCGAGCTTTTGTGCCTCTAATCACAATACACATACAGCAATACACACAGCTACACCATCACGACGCTCTCATCGACACCATGACTGACTGACAGATAAGCATATTATTCATGTCCATTCCCATGTAATAATTTATTCTTTCTTTAACTTGACTCGAGTCTTGGGACCGAAGTCTCGTTCCCCATTGTCCACCGCCATATTGGGTAAAACGTTCTCCCTTGCCTCATTGCCACGTGGAACTATTGGTGAGTTAATTCCTGGCTAATATTAACCCTTATAACCTTACCCTATATATACATTTATTATGTGAGACCTTTGGATATAAATTAGCTTGTTTCAGATTGAATTCAATTTAGATATAGAGTAGTTTCATTTAGATTGATTTTATTTGATTCATTATAGCTTAGTAATATTTAACCACATATATTATATTTTGTGTGATTCAAGTGACCGCGACCATTGTGCATTAGTGTATATAAAGGCCTATATATTGTATGAGTGCATTTGTCTATATTTATTAAGTGCATGTCCGTGTATTCCTGTTTGGTGTAGACAATTCTCTTGACCATTGATATATGGTAGTTGAAAATATATATACTTCTACGGTATGTATACATGACATATGCATATACAGTATATGTACAATTGTACACATAAATATTTTATACTCTCAGCGGGGCTCGAACCACTTACAGTCAGGACGATTGTCCATGTTTTAATCAACTCTACCATGTTGGTAGTTCGAGCCCCGCTAAGAGTATAAAAACATTTAGTAGGTCACATGTATTTGTGAGATATATTACAGGGGAGGTGTGGTGGAGTGGTCATGCCACTGGACTGGTAATCCAATGATCTCGGGTTCGAATCCCGATGTACCAATGGGAAGATATTATTGGGTTGGAATTTGTGCTGTACCTAATATCAGTGCATTACCACAAAGCCCACCGAAATGCCAAAAAAATACCCTCATTGTTCCCTGATTAAATAGCACTGTATGAATATTCCCATATTCAATATAGGCTACAGGGGACAATGCCTAGTGAGTTAATTGCTCCAATAGGTGGCATTCCGCCGCAATGTTGCATCTCTCTCGCTATTCTATCGCTACTATAATAATCAGTGTTCCTCAGAGCTATCCCAGTGCATACCACCTCCTTTACGTAGGGCACGTGGTACCCGTCTTGCAACTCAATCCCACCCCTACTCTGTGCAACTCTCCAACCCAAGAGTGAAACGTTACTCTCAAACTTTCTTCTACTCAACAGCTGAGCTCTGGAACTCTCTCCCAGAATCAGTCTTTCCCTCTTCCTATGACTTAAATTGCTTCAAACTCCGTGTGTCCCGGCATTTTGGCTCGAACGTCCCTTGATTTTGGCCCTGTCACTCTTTCAACTATGGGGGAGGCACTCGCTATAGGCAGTTATGCCTTTTGCCTCCCTCAATCACATAGAAAAAAAAAAAATCTGAGAGTGAGGGTCCGAGAATAGGGGATGAGACAGTGAAGCGCATAAGACAAAGCATCTTCAGAGATGGGGCTGCTTCGCGCCGTGGATCGGCAACCGGGCCCTGTGCATCTTGTGAAGGTAAGATGGCGCGGGCTGGTTACAGCTCAAAATGCTTCACATGTCTAACTCCTTAAACTGGATCGAGACCTCCCATGCTTCACCGTTGATTGTATGGTTGAATGTACAGGCTCTCAGCCTATTGTCACATTCTCAACTTTGTATAGCTTTAGTATCTGATATTATTTGTATTATCTTCACTAGTTTACGTTAACCCTTTCATGGTAATGGTTTAAGTGCTTTATTCTAGTTTCACTGGGGTTTGTTTTGAATACATTCCTTTTTATGAAGAATGTAAAATATGTGTGCTTCACGAATTCTATATATATTTCATATAAGTAAATATAGTAGTAAAGATTCTGTCACATTCAGTCGGATTATTGAAGTGTTTAATTATGGTTTAGTAGGTTTTGTTTATTTTCCTGTATATTATTTGGTCCATATGATCCTTTTGAATCCCATAGATTTTGTTTCATTTCATGGGTATTATTTGGTTCACACGGTACTTTTGAATCCTGTATAAAGAATAAGGGTTCAAAAGATTCATTTGAGTATTAGGAAATTTCCTCTATTTAGGGTTCAAATCAGTTCATTATATTCTGTTCATTAGTTACTATTCATAATGTATGTTAGTTTGTTTTCAATATGCAAGGCGAACATTAATAATGGAACAGGGTATAAATAGAGCCAGATCGCCGTGGTCAGGCAGATTACTGATAGACACAGAGCTATTAAGACCTCCTGGATACTCTTACATCGAAGAAGCCCTGTGAAGAAACTTTGTGAATTCCAAGATTGGTGACTATTGTGTCTTAAGAACTATTGAAGAAGGACTGCTGTGCTATATAGCAGTTCTAATGAGAATATGTGTTTACTCAAGTACTGTAAATATTGTAAATACAACCTAGTTAAGGATAATATATTGTACATATGTTAAGTGAATTGTTTTACTCAATCCGTACCTTCAACATATGAACGTCCGTGTGACACCTATGCCTGAGAGGGAGTAGTTGGAATATAGAAAACAAAAACAAATATATATATATACAGGGTGTCCCGAAATAGACGTGCCAACCTTCTGGATTAGGCTAGGAAAAATGTTCTAAGCATAAAATGTTCTTTAAGCAACATTCCAAATTTTATTTGTTATAAAGATATAGCCTGTTGAAAATTACATTCTTAAATATTTCCCCATAAGGGGAAAGCTGTCCTAGAGCTTGCCATACCTCCATCTAACTGCAATTATTTGACCATGTTATTTTCAAGATATTATCAATCTGCAAGTTGCAAAATGATTATAGACATATTAGCTCACTTTGAACGGAAACTATTTGACATGGAAGAGTCCATTACAGCGATGCGATGCGGAGGAGGACACTATATAAAACCCTCAATACTTCTTAAACGGTTGAGATATAGAATTTTTGTAATAGAATAGTATATGCTAAGAATCATCTGTATAATCATATCCTGAAGTTTGGCACATCTATTTCGGGACACCCTGTACAATATATATATAAATATTCCCTCAGAAGCCTTCACATATTTCTTTGGTTTTCCAAGATGAGCCATAACCCCTGACGATATTAATAGAATTCTCCCTACCTTGTGAACATTAATAGTCCATTAAGGGAGCCCACCTGTTTTTTTTTTATCTTTTTCTCATTTTCTCTCTTTCTCTGGCTTGTATCCATTCGGCCCCATTCAGCCAACTGTTTTAAGATGTTTATCCCCATCCAGGTGTCGATTTCTTCCTGGCGAAGAATAGCCAGTCAACATTGTATGGAGAAATCCGGCTTCGCCGGAGAAATTTTTCTATCGAAAAATGTACAAATTTATCTTGCTGCCAACAATTATATATTATATGCTGGCTCGCTACCGTTCGTCAGGAAAATATTGACACCTGGATGTGGGTAAAAGTCTTAAACCAGTAGGCTGAATCGGGCCGAATGGATACAAGCCAAAGAGAGAGAGAGAGAAAGAGACAAAAAAGCGAGATGGGCCCCCTTAACATAATAGGCTCCCTCCTGGGAAGTACCCCTCCCTCCAAACTACACCGAGTGAAACCTGGGAAGTAACCCCCCCCCCCCCCAAACTGCACCGAGTGTAACCTGGGAAGTACCCCCCCCCCCAAACTACACCGAGTGTAACCTGGGAAGTACCACACCCCCCCCTCCCCAAAAAACAAAAACAAAACAAAAACAACAGTGTCTCTTTTGTCTTGGTGTGATTACGCACACACCTATGAGTACGTGACCAGAATTACCTGCTACACTTCCTTTAATGTAGAGGTCCATTTGGGTCCTTTTGTTCACTACTGTTCCTGTGTCTATACCAATTCAGTCCTGTGCCTTTGTCTTTTGGATATATATATATATATATATATATATATATATATTATATATATATACAGTATAAATATATATATATACTATATAACTTATATACATATATATATATATATATATATATATATATATATATATATATATATCTTGCTGCCTGTATAACGTCAATAATAATTATTAGGAGCATATGAGTTGCTCCCCTGTGTATCTCGAGTCTAAGTCAATAAATCCTGTAAAATTTATAATTATTGTTATCCATGTCCTTTTCTTTATTTGTGTGTTACTCATACTTAAACCACCACAACTGAGTTTTGTACATTTAACAATAGCAGCTTAACATACACAAAAACAAGATGCATGATAATTATGAAAAGTGGGCTACGATAAGTTTGGCTAGTGGTAAAGCGAGGGGATAAAAATGATCAGAAAGACATTCATCAGAAACAGAGGACGTAAATGGAGATGATAATTATATAGAAAAGAAGTAGACGATGGAATAAACTAGCCTAGGTAAACTAGGCTAGGTCAGCTGACCCCTTTCTGCTTTTAGTTTATTTCTATGACGACAAGTAATTTGAATTTATGAATTGACCATAGAAAGTAACTGAAACTGATAACATGTATAAATGGATCTGGATAGGCGGCGTCTTCGCTGTGGATCCACCTCCCGGGACTGCCGACTTCTCTCAAGATTGCGACCGGATTGCGACCGGTGGGGGACAGCAGGCCGCCGACCACAGGGGAGCAGTCCAGGGAGCTAAACCGCCTCAACCAACCCTGCCCCCCTTCTTGGGGGCACGAGAACCTGGGACTGGCTTCGGTCGCCGGGGCAAGTGCCACACCCTCAAAAAACCACACACACAATTACACTGTTTTTTCTACACCGAGAAATGACTCTCCGGCAGTCATTTCTCGAAGACTTATTAGAGCTGAAGACATCGAGAGCAATCCAGGACCCACCCACAAATACATATGTCCAACATGCTCAAAACCTATCACTTCGAGTCGCCACACATAGGGTTCAGTTCTCTGCAATTCATGCGGGAACTCGTCCCATTTCACCTGCCAAACAATTTCCTCCACAGAACACTACACAAACACCTGGACCTGTACATCATGCCCCTCCTTTTCACAGTCAAACCCCTCACCTACACCCCCCCCCACACCTTTCCTTTCCCACCCACCAATCCTTCTGTACCATCCACATCCTCAATTCCTCACATTCCACCCTAACCTAATCCATCCATACCTTCATGTCCTGCACCTCAATCCCCATCCCCATTACCACCTCACCCATCTCCTTCCTCCTCACCCCCACCCTGGCCCCCACCTCATCCTCGCGCAGCAGGACCCAACATACACCGCACACACAACATCAACATTCTTTAAATAAACATAGATGGCATTAACACAAAGAAACACGAACTTTCACACTTTATCAAACAACACAACATACACATTGCCATCTTACAAGAAACAAAACTCTGCACAACACAAAAAACACCTACATTTCATAACTTCATTCACATTGGTGATGGGCTGGTCTATCAGAGTGAGAACTGAGCGATCTCTACCATACCCATAGCTTACTCTGACTGTTCCTTTTACTTATATATTTTCTAGATCTCGTGTGACGGCGTCTCTTCCGTGGATTGACCTCTCAATCTACCAAGATTGGAAGCCAAAGTGTCACATTTTTCCTTTGCCCCTCAACTTTCTCTTCATAATTGCTGAGGGGCACAGGGCCCTGGGTGGGGCTTTGGTTTCCCGGGCGTTTCCGCACCCTTCTCAGCTCCCCGCCATGGTGTGGCTTCGGTCACCCAGGCTTTATTGTGGTAGGCAGGGAGGGTTCTGTGGGGGCGCTCGGTTATGGCCTTGGCCTTGCTCGGGGTCTTGGGGCTGTTTGGCCAGGCAGTCTGGGGAACAACAACAACAACAACAACTTCTCCAACATCAACAGTGAACAGTGTGTTAGAAACGATAATGGGACGATTGTGTATGCAGAGTGTATGGTGAGTTAGCTGCTCAACAGGTGGCGTTGTGTGTGTAAGAGTGAGTGTCCGAGTGTAGGGAGTGAGACAGTGAAGCACGGGAACGAGGTGGCTTCAGAGATGGGGTCACTTCGGACCATGAGTGAGCACAGTGCCTCATGTGAAGGCAAGATGGCAGGTGCTCGTTGTACTCTACGTGCTTCACATGCCTCACTCCCTAGACTGGAACAAGACCTCACGGGCTTCACTGCTCATTGTACAGCTGTGAATGTCCAGGCTCTCAGCCTATGCCTGAGAGGGAGTAAGTTGGAATATAATATATATTATAATATATATTCAGTTGCCCTCTGACCCCTGACTAGTGCGGACGTCCCAAGTGACCGCTAGTGAACCTGTTTACCCTTAGTGAGGTCCTAGTGAACTTTCTTAGTGATGGCTGTTGTTGATGAGTCTGCTGTCTCCTCCCATACTCTCCAGCTTTGTCTTGCTTTGCAAGAAAGACTGGAGAGTGTGGAGCAGGAGATTCAGTGTCTCAAAGATGAAAATTTGGCCTTGAGACTAGCTATGGCGGAGAAGAAGTGTGAGGCTACCGGAAGTGTTCCCAGGGATCGTGAAGCCCCTTGGAAAGTGGTGTCGACCAGTGCAACGGCCTGCAAGCTGAAAAGGCAGCCACTCAAGACCCACAACAACTTCAGCACCTTGGCTGATGAGAGTGATGGCGAGGAAGTGGCGATCATCGAGGCAGTGAGAGGGGAGGGGGGGAAGTCTGCTGCTGTTGCTGCTACAACTCCTGCTACACGCCGACAACGGAAAAAAGCTAAGTTCATTGTCGGTGATTCAATGGTTAGGTACCTTGACGGGGCTACTAACACTCATGTTAGTAAAGTTGTCTGCCTACCTGGAGCCGGAGTCGGGAGGGTGGCAGAGGAGATGGATGGTGTCCTAGAAGTGGGTGGGGAGGACCCCATCATCTTCATCAACGCGGGATCCAATGACATATGGAGATGCAGGACTGAGGAGTTGCTGACCAAGTACCAGGAAATGCTGGAGAGGATCAAGGAGAAGGGTGGATTTCCTGTGGTACACAGTATCCTGCCAAGAAGAGGAGTACGGAAGGAATGGTCCTCCAGGGCTATTGGTGTAAATAGCCGGCTGGAGAAGTATTGCAAGGCAAAGTCAATACCATTCCTAGATAACTGGACCCACTTCTATGGTAAGGATGAACTGTATGCCCAGGATGGAGTACATCTTTCTCGACTAGGAGTTTCGACCTTGGCCAGCTCACTGGACAAGATTGTTGCGGGGTTTCGTTAAAAAAACCTGGGTGTGTAAGTAAAATACTGTCTCCATATGGAGCAGGTACTTCATGTGACAAACCAGTGAGTAAAATAGAAATAATCAGTCAAGATAGTGCGAATATAGTGATGTGTAATAGTAGTATCGATAACACTACACATGTAACTGATAGTAAAGATGAGATTACTGATAGAGTAGAATTTCCGTCTAGAGCTAGTAGTTCAACAGGAAATAATAAGTTAGCTAAAAACAATAGAAAATTAGTTGCAAATAAAAGTAATAGGTTGAGGGTATATTATACAAATTGTAGGAGTTTATGTAACAAAATGAACGAACTTAGAGCACTCGTTAGCACAGAAAATATAGACATAATAGCGCTAACTGAAACGTGGATTAATACAGAATCTAGGCATTTTTTAGCAGAATTTGATATTCCAGGATATAGTTTGTTTAAATATGACCGAACAAGTAGGAGGGGCAGGGGTATAGCAGTGTTTGTCAGGAGTACATTAAAAAGCTGTATTAAATCAGGTATTAGACTAAATAATGATAATGAAAGTGTTAGGGTAGAGGTTAACGAAGGTAGTGAGACCATAGTTATTGGAGTTATATATAGACCGCCTAATATGAGTAGAAATGGCGGAACATCGTTATGGGAGGAAATTAAAATAGCATCAAGGTTTAGCAATGTATGCATTATGGGGGATTTTAATTTTCCGAACATTGATTGGCAGCACCTGTCACGGACCTATAGGCTCTGACTGTACGGGTTCACTTCCACCCTTCAAACGCATCAACCAGTCTGAGATCGGGGTCGGGGCTTCAAGCAACCAAACCAACAGAGGCCCGAAACTTCGCATCCCAATATCCTTCTTACTTCTATCCCTCTCATTTTGATCGAGCAGAGTTTCGAAGTCTCCCTCAATAAATATGTAATTCAAATTAAAGTTCAATGCTATCTCTGCTCATGAACACCAGGGGGTGGAAGTTTCTTTTCTGGTCACATTAAATCTACCGTAGTCAATGACGGGACGGGAATAATGAGTGGGGTCAGTGTTATCTTAGGCTTTCTCGGTGCAACGTTCTCGGGAATATCGCTTCCAGAAAGCGTTGTTGTAAAACTCCAGGAACTACCCCCCTTCGGTTTGACTACGGGAGATATCGTGACTATAACTTATATTTTCATTTTCTTTTTTGTTTTCATTTTGTATAAATTAAATATTTTGCATTAATATTAATTACCATTGTATTTGTTTTATTTTGTTTTATAACTTTAAATTATAATTATATAATACCTAATGGTTTTGTTATATTACTTAAATTTGATTTTATTATATTAACAAAAACAGTGTATTCTTTTCTTATCCATATATATTTATACCCTAATGATTAAATGAAGTGAGGAAGATTAACCCTATATAATATCCAGAAGACTATTTTGAAATCTGATTAAAATACGAGAACAACTCTTAAATTAAAATATCATCTTAGTAATAAATATTAAAATATGAGAACTACTCTTAAAGAGACTTTACCTTAATACAAGTACTAAATTAATAAAAGTACTTATCCATACTGAACACCCTTAAACTAAAGTTCAGTCTTTGTGTTCAACCTAAAGGTCACCCTCTAGACTCCTTCGGGGCCAAATCTTTAACTAAGCTAGTTCCACTAGTCTCTCCAAACTTTGGGTTGTAACACACCAAATAGGCGACTCCGATTCAGTAGAGTTTATTGAGGTAGTACAAGATAGTTTTTTATTTCAATTCATAGAAACGCCGACTAGAGGTATTAATATTCTTGATTTAGTTTTCAGTAACAATGAACATATGATAAATGATGTAGAGATTGGTGACCACCTAGGAAATAGCGATCATAAATCTATTTATTTTAATATACAATGGACAGGGAATGCCAAAGAGAATACGACACTTATCCCAGATTTCAGAAAAGCCGATTATGGTGGGCTAAGAAGTGACTTAAGGGTGGACCCTATTGTTAAGCAATTAAGTCAGGATATGCCAGAGTTAAACTTGCCACCTACATATAACCAGTTTATTGCTTCACTCCACAATGCTCAAAATAAATATATCCCTAAACGAAAATTTAGATCGCCGCAGAACCAACCAAAATGGATGACTAATAAGCTAATAGATCTTATAGGAAAAAAGAAAGGAATATATAGAAAAATAAAGAAAGGCGAAAATCATCTACATATATACTATCAGACTCTATCAAGACAGGTCAAAAAGGAAATCAGGAAAGCAAAAAGAAATTATGAAATAAGGATAGCCAGTGACTCAAAAAATAACCCTAAAGCTTTTTACCAACTATATAAATCTAAAGTTAGAGATGTAATAGGCCCCCTAAAAACTTCAATAGGAGAAATAACAGAAAATGATTTAGAAATGTGCAGTACATTAAATAGTCAGTTTCTTTCCGTTTTCACTAATGAAAATTTGGCACAGATTCCAGAAGTCAATATGGTATATAGTGATAGTATAGAAAATATGTTAAGTACAGTTAGTATAAGTAGAAATGATGTGCTTAAGGAAATTGACAGACTGAAACCTCAAAAATCGCCTGGTCCTGACGAGGTATATGCTAGAGTATTAAAAAATGCAGAGATGAGTTAAGTAGCCCATTAGCATTTTTATTTAACAAGTCTTTAGAAACAGGTTTAGTTCCAGAAGCTTGGAAGGTTGCAAATATAGTTCCGATCTTCAAAAAAGGTGATAAATCGATAGCATCCAATTACCGTCCCATTAGTCTCACATCAATCATAGGAAAGTTGCTAGAGTCTATTATTGCTAGGAAAATTAGAAGCCACTTAGACAAATTTAACTTAATAAATTCTTCTCAGCATGGATTCACTCAGGGACGTTCTTGCCTTACTAATTTGCTTAGCTTTTTCTCAGAGGTATATGAAGCAGTAGATTAGTGACAAGTCATATGATATTATTTATTTAAATTTCAGTAAAGCTTTCGACAGAGTCCCTCATGAGAGATTGATGAGAAAGGTTGAGGCACATGGAATAGGAGGATCGTTGTTGGGATGGATTAGGTCATGGCTAATTGGTAGGAAACAGAGAGTCAGCATAAATGGTACCAAGTCAGAGTGGGGAGCAGTCAAAAGTGGTGTCCCCCAGGGATCGGTATTAGGTCCCCTGTTGTTTCTTATATACATAAATGACCTAGATTTAGGTATAACTAGTAGGATAAGTAAATTCGCAGACGATACTAAAATGGGGAGATCAATTGATTCAGATAGCGATATAGAGTGCCTCCAAAGGGATCTAGATACCTTACATGAATGGTCAGTAAATTGGCAGATGAAGTTTAACATTGACAAATGCAAGGTATTAAAGATAGGGAAGATGCATACAAATGTTAAATATAAACTAGCTAATTTAGAATTAGAAAATTCAGACTGTGAGAAAGATCTAGGTGTGTTTGTTAGCAATGATTTGAAGCCTAGAAAACAGTGTATAAGCGTTCGTAATAAGGCAAACAGGATTCTCGGGTTCATCTCTAGGAGTGTGAGTAACAGAACTGCTGATGTTATCTTAAAACTTTACTTGTCATTAGTGAGACCCCAAATGGATTATGCTGTCCAATTTTGGTGTCCTTATTACAGAATGGACATAGATTCATTGGAGAGAGTACAGCGTAGAATGACAAAAATTATCCATAATATTAGAAATCTTTCGTATGAAGAAAGGTTGAAGAAATTAGGTTTACATTCGTTAGAGAGACGCAGAGTTAGAGGGGATATGATAGAGGTGTTCAAGTGGGTTAGTGGGATTAACAAAGGGGACATGACAAATGTACTAAAGCTCAGTGATAGCGAAAGAACTCGTACCAATGGTTTCAAATTAGATAAATTTCGTTTCAGAAAAGATATAGGCAAATATTGGTTTGGTAACAGAGTTGTAGATGGGTGGAATAGACTACCAAGTGCTATAGTGGGGTCTAAAACGGTAGGGAGCTTTAAGATAAAATTGGATAAGCATATGGACGAGAAGGGTTGGGTGTGAAGGGGGATCAGCGGGGTTGGGCCAATCAGCACTCTGCATACCCCCATAATCCTGCGTTAATCTCTAACCGTTTTGGTAAGATGATCCTCAGGGTATTAGAGTGTTGAGCCTATAATTGGGCTTTGTAATTGAACTGGCCTTGCTTAGGCCAATCGGCTTTCTGCAGACTCCCATTTTCTTATGTTCTTATGTTCTTATAAAAAAAAAAAAAAAAAAAAAAAATGAAATAAGCGAAACATGGAAGGCACAATATGAAAGATTGCTAAATGTAGAGTTTGCATGGGATAAGGAACAGCCTAGTATCGAAAAACCAATATCTGGACCCCCTCCTTTGATAACACCAGCTGTAGTAAGCGACGCAATCAATAACATGAAGGACGGTTAGCTTCAGGGTGCTCTGACATTGTCGCCGAGATGATAAAAGCCTCAGGGAAGACTTGTATCAGCTTAGTCACTGAAATGATAAACACCATTATTAAAGAGGAGAAAATCCCTGAGGATTGGCACAAAAGTGTAATAGTAAATATATACAAAGGAAAAGGGGATCCGTTAAATAGAGGTAATTACAGGGGCCTGGAAATGTTTGAGTGCTAACTGTGCATCAATCCTTGAACCTCCTGCGCTTGCCAGTAACAATGACAAACGGCCAGATGGCATTACCACCTTCCCTTACAAGAATGGCCGGCACATCATGTGGGATGTCACGTGTGTTGACACTTTTTCGATGACCAACATCACCAGAAGCAACAACGAAGCAGGTGAAGCCGCCCGGATAGCAGAAAATAGAAAGGAAAAAAAAAAACAAAAACAAAAAAAAGTACTGGCCAGACGTCATTAGTTCGAAGTTCTGGTGTTCAAAACATCAGGAATCTTCGGCCCTATCACCCCTAATATAGTGAATGAAATTGGCTGCTAAATCAGAGAAGCTACAGGAGAACCCCGGGAGATCCTCTGGCTCAAGCAAAGACTAGGTATGGCCATCCTCCGGGGCAATGCCACCAGCGTCATGAGCTTGCTAGAAATGGGCCATGTCACTGTGTGAGGCCCGGGGAGGCATGATGTATCCCTAGTTTTTCCACCCTAAAGTTAAACAAATTTCTCCTTGTATTTTTTATGCTTCATGTACACTCACGCGTACTAAAAGTTGCTCAGGGGTAGGTCCTTCCTACCCTTACTCCACCCTGGGCAGGTGGAGGGGGGGAGTCGGGTCCAAGTCTACCCCACCTTCCACCCCCAAACTATCCCCAACTCCCCCACCTTCCTTCTCTAGCTGGCAGTTAGTGATTTGCGACGATGGTTCTCATGTATTACAAATTATTGTTAAACCATCATTGCACATGCTTACAATGGCCGACATTTAACATTTATTAGGAATGTATTAATACAATATACTGTATAACTGTATTCTCAAAATTAGTTTCTATACACAACATGGGTTACACGAATCTTGGATGTAGTAGTCTTGTGCCTCTCTCTCTCTCTCTCTGCACTACTTTCTACGATCAAGACTTAATGTGATTTCAATATACAGTAATAATACCGTAATTAAATCAAATCTCATACAGTACTCAGGTAATTATGTTCACCATTATTGCAATACACATCAACGTGCCTTCCACGATTTACTCCTAGGTTTTCAAATTACTTACACAGTCGGGCTTTTATAACATAAAAGGAAAGGACTACAGGCAAAGATAAGCTGGAACAGAGTTGCGACTGTTATTGATTGTTTCGTTTATCATTTGAATCAGTTTCTCCCATATATTCAATACCATACATACTATAAACGGTCTGTATTTAATTATATGTGGCCTATGCACTTTTGTTTAATCAATTAAATGTAGAACTCGATACAACTTACGATCAAAGTCGGTGTTAAGTATCAAGGCTTTGAGTAGCAAGCTCGCCTTCTCACTTCCCCCTTCTTTGTCTCTATCTGTGATCCCAACCTCTTGCCTCTACAAACTCCCAAATAATGCATAGGTTTAATAGACAGTCTTACCATCAACTCTCCTCTATGTGTATCGAATGCAGGCAAAATTCATCACACACTAATAGAGGGAAATATACCCCATTCAGACCCGTTACATCTTGGTTGTTAAAAGTGTGTGCTATGAGAGTTGCAAGGAATAGTTAGTATCTCAAAGACCTTGCGGTCCATTTCGGGGAAATATTCGAAGTGGAAGGAGAGACATTATTCAGTGCACTACACTCATTACAGAGTGTGCAAAATACTGACTACTGTGTTCTTGAACTACTCAACTGAGTCATTCATTACAACTTCTGAGGAAAGTTTGTTCCAAGTAGAACAGATTTAAAATGGGAAACAGTTCCCACAAATACTAGTGCTGAACCTTTTCAATTCTAACTGCCAGCCATGGTTGCGTATTGTATTCATATTGAGGCTAAACATTTTGCTATAATCCACATTGTCAAACCCATTACATATTTAAAACACTTAAATTAACTGACCTCGTAGTCTACGTGTTGAGAGAGAGAGAGAGAGAGAGAGAGAGAGAGAGAGAGAGAGAGAGAGAGGCATATGATCACTACAGCTGAGATTCTTGTAATCCACGTTGTGTATAGACTTATTTTGAGAATACAATTATACAGTATATTGTATTAATAAATTCCTAATAAATTATAAATATTAGCCATTGTAAGCATGTGCAATAATGGTTTAACAATAATTTGTAATACATGAGAACCATCGTCGCTAATCACTAACTGACAGCTAGAGAAGGAAGGTGGGGGAGTTGGGGATAGTTTGGGGGTGGGGGTAGACTTGGACATGACTCCCCCCTTCCACCTGCCCAGGGTGGAGTAGGGGAAGCAAGGACCCACCCCTGAGCAACTTTTAGTACGCGTGAGTGTACATAAGTGAAAGGATATTTCTTGGATGGTTGAAGGCCACATTTGCTTGCGCATTTGGGGCTAGCAAAATGTATTATGAAAAGAATGTATCCATCATATAATTCACTTTACTCACTCACCACCACACTTTACCAAAGGATAACAGGCTCTTCATAATACATTGACTGAGGTCTTTAGTTTATACTTCCTTCCTTTCTCTAGATTTTTCTCTAAAACATAGTTATCTCGAATAATATTTGAGCTAAACAGCCACTTCCTTCCCTAAGCCCAGCCATCGACCATGTTTGCTCTCTCACTCTTTTGAATACTATCCTGCAGTACATCTTCCTTACCATGTTAAGGAACCTTATCCCGCTGTGAGCACTACACATTTATCTCTCCCCTTATGCAGGGGGACTATTATACTTGGTGTCCAATCTTCAGTCACACTTTCCTTCTCCCATGCTAGTCTACTCATTTTCCATTCCCAGTAAATCCCCTGTAACAAGGGCATACTCTATTCCTCTTAATCAAAGGAGTGTTCAGCGTTAAGAAACTGCATTATTCAAATACTACCTCATCTGCATACATAACCTTTCCAATCCCAGCACCGTATATATATACGTCAGTAGATAAGAACTCCCCGTCATATCCGTCAGTAATGTACTTTCCTTGTAACTGCCTGTACAACCCTGTACCAGTTACCACGACCTTTTGAGCACTGCTCCCGCATTGGCAACACTTCTCAGCTTATATGAGACCCACTGCAGGGTGACTAGAGCCAGTGTTTCCTCATCTTTGGAGGTGGATAGGTGGTCTCTCCTGACATTTTTACCACATTGCTTGGGACTGCTGGAGACTGTTATTACTGTATCCTACTGTACAGTACATGTTAAGCATCTCCCCACACACTTAATTTATCCCTGATGATTTACCCATAGCTTTTTCAAAGAATTGGGGAATTTTGACCTCCTCCACTGCATGCTCTTCTCCCTTCCATTTCCTATCCAATTATATATGCAGAATTTGTTCTCTACATCAACAATTCATTGAAGTGCTTTCTCCATCTCTCGACTTTCTCTTGCTTCTCCCCTAGCACACACTCATTCTCAATCACTCACTCTTAGTATTAAAGCAGTTTATTTACTGTAAAGTGTTTATGAAAGTAGGACACAAAATTCTAAATACCTAATATTCCTTTTTAAGGGGGCAGGGTTTGTTTATTAGTTGCTTATTTATCTAATTATATGTTTTTAGTTTCCTCCCGAGACCTCCATCAAGCTTAATAAATTATCCTGGAGACCCCTTTTAGAGATAAATTTGTAAATTTGTTGATAGTCCCTCCAAAATTACAGGCTCGCTTTCGCTCGCCAGGAAGAAATGGATAGCTAAATGACACGAAAGGTCTTGATATTAGTTTATAAATGGGATGAAAGTTTTTTTAAATGACAAACTAATGGTCCGAATGACTTAGTCTGAAAACTAATGAGGCTAAACATGAGGGAGAAGGAGGGTCAGAAAAATCAATCATCTCCCATTAATAATTCGAATCTTTATAATTGCATACATTATTTTCAAAACCAGACTACATAATTATTCTTCTTGTTTCTACCTTTTCCTCGTAATTTCAAAAACACAGTTCTTGCTGGAAGTGAACCGTGCCTGAGGGATGCTATGAAGCCTACATACACCTCCAAACCTTGGCAGCTCAGTGGAAGGAAACTGGAGAAAACAGGGTAATTGTTTTATTTTCTTCCCAGTTTCAGTTATGTAGTAGTTCCATAATTATGATTTATAGTTGCATTTGTTGAGTATAGAAGACAAACTATATTTTTAAGAAAAGAAGAGAAGAAACTAACACGACCCGGAGTTTGATTATAAAAAATCTTAATCATTACTACTTATTTTGCGCTCTCACTTTTGGCTTTGTCTCTCCGACAACATCCAAGCATCACTTCCGTACATCAATGTCGGGATTATCACACTATTATGTAGTGATTTCTAGACTTCCATGTTCACCATTATATTCAATATTTGTGTTTTGCATTACTGCAACCTCTTTCCCTTTTGCACTCTCCCTCGTACTCCATTCTCTATACTCCCATCTTAAATTATCAAAATGCTAAAATACTTACATGAGCTGACATACTTAACAATGGACGATTCAATTTTGCCTCGTACAATGTGATCAATGTGAGGAAGAAGTGTGGGAGAGGGTACAACAAGGGAAGAGGGTTGTAGGAACGTTGAAAGCAGTAACAAGAAATAGGGTGGTCAGTATGGAAGTGAAGAAGTCCTTGCATGACAGTGTGGTAATCCCGACACTAACTTACGGAAGCGAAGCATGGACGTTCGGGAAGAGACTCAGGCCAAGAGTGAGAGCGGTGGAAATAAGTTACTTGAGAAGTGCGTGCGGAGTTACATAGAGGGATAGACAGACGAATGAGGAAGTAAGAAGGAGGTGTGGTGTGGAGGTAGATGTGCTGGAAAGTGTAAAAAGGAACAACTTGAGATGGTTCGGCCATATGGAACGTATGGAAAGC
Source organism: Paralithodes platypus (assembly GCA_032716605.1). NCBI lineage: Eukaryota > Metazoa > Arthropoda > Malacostraca > Decapoda > Lithodidae > Paralithodes > Paralithodes platypus. The sequence continues at coordinate 16,599,191 of CM064515.1, read as the reverse complement.
GAGAGATTGACTAAGAGGGTGTACGAGAGTGAGGTGGAAGGACAGAGAGGGAGAGGTGCACCGAAGTAGAGGTGGAAGGATGGAGTGAGGAAGTATATGAATGAAGGCGGTGCTGGTTGGGAGGAGGAGCGTTGACTGACTGGGGACAGAGGTGCATGGGGGCGGTTCGTTCGTGGCCACCCCTTCGGAGATCACGGCATCAGGCAATAGATAGATAGATAGACAATGTGATCACATATCTCTCAAAGACTATAACGGGTAGTCTTTACCACATTGACCTTCAGGTTACGTTTTTTACACACCGCATCAAACATTTTGACCAAACCCAGCAACTCATACTCATTGTCTCTTATCAGAACTATCAGCAGTAAACCGTAGCATAGGCAACTATCATTAGTTCCCTTTCCATTCCAGGGGTACCCCAACATCCACTGGTCTTCCTTGACTGCATCCATATATACTGTATACTGAATAAGCATGTGGACACCGCACATCCTTGCTTTAACCCTAATTCTAAGACAAAAATCTCGCTCTGTTTATCCTCTACATGCACTGCCTCCCTTGCAACCTCATAAATGTTTTTCACCGCTTCCAGTAACATACCAACTACTCCATAATAGTCTTAGTACTCTCCACTTCGGCAGTACTTCTTTGATATCCCATGGAATGAATTTTGCTTCCGTGGCCGGTGACCCTCGGGGTGTGCTGAACGCATTCCCGAGGTAATACTCTCAGGCATGGAGGCATACATTCCATTTTCTTTCTCTTGGTCAAATATTAAATAAAACTTTATTTACTTGCACTTCTTTTACTTCTGTCTTCATAAGTAGGAAGCATTCAAACTCAATAATCTCGTACAATATATTTTCTGACCAGAATATACCCAAATTTGTTCTTAGACTTGACAAAAACACTTGTAAGATATTTGTTCTGAACTGTTCAATTCTAGCTCTTCCCAAGCTTCTGGAATCTACCCAAAAACGTCTCAAACATTAATACTTCCTTATCTCTCCCTCTTCTTTTACACTCTGACGACACCATTGTCATTTCTTCCTCTGACAAAGCTGAATTCTTCGCTCAACCTTTATTTAAAAACTCTACCTTTGGATGATTCCGGTACTATTTCTCAATTCCCACCTCCCTCTTTCTTACTTCTGCCTATTTTCCTAATCTCTTCTATGAATGCACTTTCTGTTCTCTCTGGGTTTAAAACTAAGAAGGCATATGGACCGGATGGTGTGCCTCCTATTGTACACAACTGTTTTTCCCTGCTGACTCCCTGTATATGCTAACTCATTTGTCTCGGTTTTCCCTCTAATGTCTTCCCTTCTTGCTGGAAGTTTGCTTTCAATCAACCTCTTCCAAAGAAAGGTGACCGCTCTCAACCCTACAACTATCATTCAATTGCTCTCATATACTTGTAACTCTAAAGTGTTTTAAAGTATTATTTATTCAAAATATCTAAAGCATTTGTCTTCCCATAATTTACTCTCAGATCTCCATTGTGCTTTCCTTTCCTTAACCTATTATACGTGAAAATTATGCCCTAGGGGTAAGGGTACTTATTTGTGAATTTCTAGCCTTGGATTCTGACAGAATTTGTTATATTTACGATATAAAGCTTTATTTGTTTTCAATATGCTTTTATTTTACATATTATATGATGAATATATGAACCTTGAAGACCAATAAAATAAGTGGGAAAAGCATTTGGATGGTAACATTTGTAAATATTCGCCACCCGGTCGTATTCTCAGGCGAGAGGAAGCGAGACACACACCCTCCTCTCTCTCTCTCTCTCTCTGACTCGCCTGAGCCAAGCGTGAAGTGTCTCAGTGTTATATAACAACTCTTATGCAACCCACTTGTGCTACATTACCGCGGGAGAGAAAAATATCCTATAAATTATGAAAATAAGAGGACAAATTTGATAATTGAGGGAGGGGGGAATAAGGTGGGGAAGGAGGGGAAGAGGGGTGAGAAACATATGGATGAGTGGTAGGAAGTACTAGAGGCGAATTACCTCACCTACTAACATATTCCTTGTTTTGAGAGCCCCTGGGGTCTTTTGGAAGGTTTTTTTATGGTCTTTCTTCCGTGAGGCTTATCGCGTCCGCTGTGGTGACCCTTCCGTGACACCTATCGCAGTTCTTGGGTTAAGGACCACTCGACTGGTGATCTTTCTTATCCAACCAACTCTTGATTATCCTCCTTTCAGGACTTTGGTGCAACTTTTTCAATTGCACTAGACATATCAAAAGCCAGCGATAGAGTATGGCACACATCTTTAATACCAAAGCTACCCTCCTGCGGTTTCTATCATTCCATCTGTGCCTTTTTCTCCAATTTTCCCTCTGGCCATTCCATAGCTGCAGTTATGGATGTGCATCTCTCACTTTCTTAATTTATCAGTTCTGGTGTTCATCAGGGTTTTGTTCTGTCCTCAGTTCTCTTTTGAACATTCATAAAAAATCTTCTCAATTGTATCTCTATTCCTATCTACTACTATGCTGCCATCTTTTGATCTATCAATTATTTTCGATTACAACAGAGAAAATCTTGTTACTGTCAATGCTTCCAAGAGCCATTTTCTTCACCTAACTACTCGTCATAATCCTCCACACGATTATCTCTTACTCTTCAACAAGACATAAATCAACCCTTCATCTCTCTCAGTATTCTTGGTAATTCTGTTTTTCCTGACATTTCTTGGAAAGATCAAATTATCTACATCTATTTCTATTGCCGTACGCCGTGATCCCCAAAAGGGTGGCCATGAACGAAACGCCCCAATGTACCGCTGTCCCCAGTCAGTCGATGCCTCTCCTCCCATCCAGCCTCCACCTGCATGCATAAACTTCTTAACTCCATCCTTCCACCTCTCTCTGCCTACTCTCCCTCTGTCCTTTCACCTCACTCTCGCACACTTTCTTAGTTATTCTCTCACTTCCCATACTTTCCACTTGGCCGAACCATCTCAAGGTGTTCCTTTGCACACTTTGCAGCATATCTGCACCCGTGTACCAGATAATCCTAATCATAATTCCCACCTACTGGACTTATTTTTAACAACCAATTCAGAAAATTATGATGTTACAGTGAGGTCCCCACTTGGATCTTCTGATCACTGTCTGATACAGGCCACCTGTCTATCACCTACCACACCTTCCCACTCTGAACCTGTTTTGGTGACTAAATGGCATTACGATAGGGCAGACTGGGAGGGTCTTCAAGGTTTCTTTATTGATATTCCCTGGACCTCTTTCTTTTCTAATGATGCACACTCCACCTTGAGCCACATACAAGATTTTGTAAAAATTGGAATGGACACTTTTATTCCTCATCAAAAGTACAGTAAAAGATCTAATTCACCTAAATGGTTTGACCATAATTGTGCTAGAGTAACTGAACAAAAAGCAATAGCCTACAATGCATACACAAGATCAAAAACACATGAAGCCTTTAATTACTTTAGAAACATCAGAAATCATGCCAAAACTGTATTAAACCTAACTAAATCAAACTTTCTCCATAAGCAGGCAAATAAACTTCTAAATAATCCAAATGATAACAAAATATTTTGGTCTACTCTTAACTCATTCAAATCCAACTTCACTACTGCTTCATCCATTCCACCATTAAAATCTCCGACTGGCAATCTTGTAAGTGACCCACGAGGTAAAGCTAACCTTCTTGCAGATATTTTCTCCACCAACTCAACCTTAGATGACATAAATCAAGATGTCCCTGTACTTAATTTTAATTCACCTGAAATTCCCTCACTTAAGATCCACACCAGACATGTCAAAACTATTTTGCAGAATCTCTCAGTAGATAAGGCTCCTGGTCCAGATGAAATTCCTCCAATAGTACTTAAGAATTGCTCCTTGGTGCTCGCTCCTGTATTGGCAAAATTTTTCCGTCTGTGTACTCATACCTCATGCTTCCCAGTACCCTGGAAAGAAGCAAACATCCATCCAGTTCCTAAAAAAGGTGCCTCTTCAGATCCATCAAACTACAGACCAATAGCTATAACTTCCACTCTTGGCAAAGTTTTTGAAATTATATTAAATAATCACATAATTAAGCATCTGGAGAATAATAAATTAATCAGTGATAGGCAATATGGTTTTAGACGATGTCGATCAACTGCAGACATTCTTTGCCTTCTTACGCATCAAATCAACCAAGCTACAGACCAACATGGTGAAACACATACAATAGCACTGGATATATCAAAGGCATTTGATAGAGTCTGGCATCAATCCTTATTGTCGAAGATGTCACACTACGGCCTTGCATCATTAGTTCCACTAATTTCTTCTTATCTTCATAACAGAAAAATACGTGTAATGGTAGATGGCCTTTATTCTCAATTTCACTCAATAAATGCTGGTGTTCCCCAGGGATCAGTTTTGGCCCCAACTCTGTTCCTCATTCATATCAATGATCTCATATCTACCACTCATAATCCAATACATTCCTACGCAGATGACTCAACACTCCACAGTTCCTTCACATTTACCAATTCTTTCACCCAACCCGATCTTATAAATTCAAAAATAAACACTGCAATTTCTCTGAACCAGGACCTTTCTAGAATTAATGAATGGGGACAAGAGAATCTAGTTTCCTTTAATGCACAGAAAACCAAGTACATTCAATTTTCTAACCGACAGAATCTCACTGACTCCCATATATTTTTTAATGATGTAAATATTCCCACTTCCCCTAGTATTGACATTCTCGGTGTAACATTAACTACTAACTTGAGCTGGACACATTATGTTAGAAGCATTGCTAAGAATGCCTCTAAAAAACTGGGACTCCTGTACAGAGTTCGAGAATTCTTCACTGACGAGCAGTTGGCCGTAATATATAAAAGTCATGTGCGCTCTCAGATGGATTACTGTTCACCTCTGTGGGGTGGAAGTGGAGTGGTTGCATTGAGGCAGTTGGACAAAATTCAAAATAAAGCTATTAGATTAATCAATAACCCTGCAATCACACAGGACCTTCCTACATTAGCCATACGAAGAAGAAACGTTGCATCCCTTGCATTATTCTACAGATATTTTCACAGCAATTGTTCCGAGGAACTTGCTTCAATTGTGCCGCCTCTCCACATCTTTCCCCGTAGAACTAGGGCAGCTGAGAGCGCCCATGAATTTACACTTTCTCCTCCACAATGCAGAACTTCTGCTTATCAGAATTCATTTATCCCCAGAGCTACTACTCTTTGGAATTCACTTCCCTCGAATTGCTTTCCACAAACTTACAATCAACAAATGTTTAAATCCAGTTGTTACAAACATTTTATGAATGGAGGATGCCTTTAGGCACATGGACCTTTTTGTTTTATCTGTGTTTTTCCTTCCTCCGTTCATTGTCTCTTAAAAAAAAAAAAAAAAAAAAAAAAATATCTACATCCACACCACACCTCTCTTGTACTTCCTCATTCGTCTGTCTATCCCTCCATGTATCTTTGCATGCACTTCTCAAGTAACTCATTTCCACCCCTCTCTCTCTCTGGTTTGTGTCTCTCCAACAATGTCCATGCTTCGCTCCTGTAAGTCAATGTCGAGATTACCACAGTGTCATGCAAGGACAACTTTACATCCATGTTGACCACCCTATTTCTTGTTACTGCTTATAGGCGTTCCCTACAACCCTCTGCCCTTGTAGCACCCTCTTCTTCATCCATATTCCTATCTTTACTTAATACACTGCCCAAATGCATAAATGAGCTGACATTCTCCATAGACTGACAGTTCAACCTCACCTCACACTCTGTGGCTGCATCCCTTTCAAAGACCATAACCTTGCTCTTCCTCGCATTTACCTTCAGATTCCGTTTTTCACAAGGTTCCAAACATACAGTATTTACCAGTACCTGCAACTCCCATTCTCTGTCGCTCATCAGAACTGTATCGTCGGCAAACAACAGTACAGGCAACTTCCACTTCTTTCCTTCCCTTATCAGCAGTACACAAAAATCCACTACTCTTCCATATATTTCTCTCATGAATCCATCCATATATGTATATATATATATATATATATATATATATATATATTGAACAGTCATGGGGACATCACACACTCTTGCTTTAACCCAACATTCAGATCAAAGAACTCACTCTCATACATGCTCATATATACACCCTCATACATGCTCTTCACTCCTTTCAGCAACTTGCCATATACTCCGGATATTATCAGTACTTTCCACAGACGTTCTCTATCAACTCTGTCATAGGCCTTTTCCAAGTCCATAAAGGCAGCATGCAAGTTTTGTCCCTTCTCCAGATATTTCTCAACACATTTCAAGGCAAAAATTTGGTCTAAACATCCTCTTCTCTTTTGAAACCCGCCCTGCTCGCCACCTACCCAATTCTCCGTTCTCGCTCTCACTCTCTCAATATCTAACGCACTGTACATCTTCCCTACTACACTTAGAAGACATATCCCATGGTAATTACCAAACACTCCTCTTTTCCATTTACCCTTATGCAGGGGGACTATTATCCCAGTTTCCAGTCATCAGGTGCACTTCCCTTCTCACATGCTAGTTTTCACATTGTCCATACCCATTTCATCACTATCTCCCCACCATACCTTAGCATTTCCCCATGCACTCCATCTATCTCTGATGCTTTCCCCATCTTCACACTTATCATGGCTTAACACACTTCTGACCTCCTGATCCCCACCTCCTTCTCCAATACTTCTCTTCTTCTCCCTCCCATGCCCCATCCAACTGTTTGCTGTCATTTCATTCCTTATGTTCAATAATTCGTCAAAGTACTCCTTCCATCTCTCGACTCTCTCTTGCTTCTCGGCTAACACTTGCCCATTCTTATATTTCACACCCTAGCTACTTCCCTTGCTCCCCTCCCTAACTTGCTTGACCTATTTCCAGAACAGTTTTCTTTCTTCTTGTCTTCAACATCTATTTTTACTTCTTCTGTCCACAATGCTGTACCCTTCACTCCCCTCCCTCTTCTCCTTACTCCACACACCTCCTCACATGCTGCACAGATCTCTTTCTTAAACACATTGCTCACCTCCTCCACTTCCTCCATACCTTCCAGGTCAAACCTACCTGAACTCTTCCTTGATTTCCTCTTCCTGCAACGTTTCCACCCTCCTCGCCATTCCACCTTTCTCTAGCCTCCCTTAAGCTCCCCTCACCCACTTCTTTTGTATGCTAATGTTAGCTACTACTACATAATGGTCAGACAGACTCCCTCCAATACCCCTATACACCCTAGCATCCGGCACAGATTTCTTCATTCGTTAATCCACACATATATAATCTAACGTCTTCCCTTCATGCTGGAAGTTTGCTCTCATTCAACCTGTCCCAAAGAAGGGTGACCGCTATCAACCCTCCAACTATCGTCCAATTGCTCTCATCTCTTGTATTTCTAAAGTTTCTGAAATTATTCTTGCTTCCAAATTTCTTAAGCATTTCTCTTCTCATAATCTGCTCTCAGATCGCCAGTATGGCTTCCTTAAGGGTCGCTCTACTGGTGATCTTCTTTCATATCTTACTAACTCTTGGTCATCCTCCTTTCGGGACTTTTTCTATTGCACTAGACATATCGAAAGCCTTCGATAGAGTCTGGCACAAATCTCTAATTTCTAAACTACCCTCCTTCAGTTTCTATCCCTCCATCTGTGCCTTTATCTCTAATTTCCTCTCCGGCCGTTCCATAGCTGCGGTTGTGGACGGCCATCGCTCACTTCCTCACCCTATAAACCCTGGTGTTCCTCATTGCTCTGTCCTATCTCCTATTCTCTTTCTAATTTTTATAAATAACCTTCTCAACTTTACATCAACTCCCATCCATTCATACGCAGACGACTCAACCTTACACTACTCCATTAGTTTTTCAGAACGCCCTCAACGACAAGCGGAATGAAGCCATAGAACACTTAAATTCTGATCTAACTACTATCTCCAATTGGGACTGAGAAAACCTTGTTACCTTTAATGCTTCCAAAACCCAATTTCTCCATCTATCTACCCGTCAGGAACTCCCTGCGGACTATCCCTTATTCTTCAACAATACAAAAATCAATCCTTCATCTTCACTCAATATTCTTGGTGTCTTTTTTTCTTCTGCTCTCAGTTGGAAGGACCATATTACCAGTCATGTTAAGGCAGCCTCCCAGAAGCTGGGTGTACTCAACCGCCTTAGGGGGTTCTTTACCCCTGCACAGCTTCTTGCTCTGTACAGGGGCATAGTGCGTCCTTGTATTGAGTATTGTTCACATGTGTGGGGAGGTTCCTCTCACACCGCTCTCCTAGACAAAATTGAAAGGAAGGCCTTCCGTATCATTAACTCTCTGCAATCTCTCTCTCTTCGCCGCAATGTTGCATCTCTCTCGCTATTCTATCGCTACTATAATAATCAGTGTTCCTCAGAGCTTTCCCAGTGTATACCACCTCCTTTACATAGGGCATGTGGTACCCGTCTTGCAACACATTCCCACCCCTACTCTGTGCAACTCTCCAACCCAAGAGTGAATCGTTACTCTCAAACTTTCTTCTATTCAACAGATGAGCTCTGGAACTCTCTCCCAGAATCAGTCTTTCCCTCTTCCTATGACTTAAATTGCTTCAAACTCCGTGTACCAGGCATTTTGGCTCGAACGTCCCTTGAATTTGGCCCTGTCACTCTTTCAACTTTGGGGGAGGCACTCGCAGTTCTGCCTTTTGCCTACCTCACTCACATAGAAAACAAATAAAATAAAATATCAGAGCCTTTCGTTCCACAACTGTCTTATCCTTCTTCCTCCACACCACTTTCCATGTTTACCTTTGTATCATTCTGTATCGGAAGAAGGCGTTGGCTATCCACAGCCTCCTCCCCACACAAACGTCCACAAGTGCACTACCATTCCCATTCACTTCCAATGGTACACCCCACCCTCCCACCACTCTGAGTTAAGTGTTTTTAAAGTGAGTTAAGTGTTTTAAAGTGAGTTAAGTGTTTTTAAAGTGAGTTAAGAGTTTTTAAGTGAGTGAAGTGATCTGAAGAAAGTGATCGTCACCATGCCTCGTGCCTGTACGAACTGCGCCGGTAGGTTTGGTGCTTCCATGTTTGCTCCTGCCGATTCACAAGTCTGCCGACTCTGCCAGCAACGAGAGGATTTGACAGCGAAATTGGATGAAGCCCACAACAAGATCAACGCCCTCACCAGGAAGCTGGAATTACTCCAAGAGTGTGTAACACTCAACGTTGGAGTATAACTAACTCCAATTGTTTCAATTCCAGCATCTACCACCGCCCCAATGTCATCTGCCAACAATCCAACACCTGCAGTGGCCACTGCAGCAGATGCTTCTGATGAACCTGAGCCGACATCAAACCAGGACAGCCGCCCTGTTCACCTTAGTCTCTCCCCCACTCCTCGTGCAAGAAGCTTGCTAGCACGAACAGTACCAACCCCTCGCCCCCGTTCTAACCACTCCTCTCCCAAACCTGTACGCAGAGTCTCGCCACCACAGGTTTCCGGATTTACACCAGTGAGGAACGGTGCACGGCCAACGCAGAAAAGGTCTCATCTACCAGTCACAATGTCAAACAGATTTTAGATCTTGGTAGAGATGGAAGACGAACCAGAAGAGACCAGGCTCGTAGGGGATTCCATCCTACGAGGACAGGTCGAAGAGTTCTGCGACAGAGTCCCAAATCGACGAAAAAGATTTTGCATCCCAGGAGCTGGACTGGACGACATTGTGGAAGTCTTCGAAGATACCACAAAGGAGGCAAACGAAAATACCCTTTTTGTCATCCATGTTGGTTCAAATGACGTCATGTGCACCAGATCCGAAGAGATGATGGAGAAATATCGCAAGATGATCCAGCACTACAAAAACAAGTCAAGGAATATCATCATCTCAGGCATTCTCCCCAAGATCGACGCACCTGACAAATTCTACGACAAGGCCTTCAGCACAAATAGATGACTAAAATATTTGTGTCTGAAGGAAGAAGTTGAATTCATCAACCTCTGGGATAATTTCTATAACCAGCCTACTCTGTTCCGCAAAGATGGCACTCATCTAAACCCTGTGGGTTCAGCACGCATGGGTCGTCTCCTACACGAAGCAGTCCGCAGCCATGGATCAAAAAACACCATCCGAGAAGAAGCAGCAGTGACATAAATCATCTAACGCCAAGCAAAAAACAGAGGCAACCGAGGACCACCAGCAATAAGGACCGAAGACAGGGAGGACCGAGGACATCCATGAACATAAATGTAGATCCGACAAGAACCAAAAATATTATTAAAGAGGGTTCCGTGAGTTCTAAAATAACAAATTTAAAGGTTTTCTATGCAAACGCTCGTAGCATACGCAATAAATTTTCAGATTTAGAGGAGCTAGTGTTTACAGAAAATTATGATGTGATTGGCATAACAGAATCTTGGCTCAATACAGAAGATAGAGACTTTTTAGCAGAATATTCACTTCCCGGTTATGTAATGTTTGAGAAAAGACGAATAAATGGAAATTGAGGTGGCAAAGAAAGTCTTAACCCTACCCTCTTGTCAAAACCTCAAATTGTGAACGTCGACACATCTTTTGTGCTAATAAAGAATAATAAAGGTACAAAAATAATACTTGCGTTAATATACAGACCTCCAGCTCAATCAGTGCAAACTGACCAAGAAATTTACGAACAAATTGCAGATGTAAGTAACTCACAAGATACCGTAATTTTTGGCGACTTTAATTTACCTGTGACCAAGTGGGGCGATACTCTTACTTCACACTCCGGACATGACTTGTATACGAACTTGCAAGAGAGTTCGCTTTATCAATTTGTTCGAACGCCGACTCGTGGTAATAACGTTCTTGACCTTGTACTTGCAACAAAAGAAGAATTAATAGAGAATTTGAATGTTGGTGATGAATTCAATAACAGCGACCATCGTACGATAACTCTCACTTTACTACCAAATAGTAGCATCGAAAAAGTCCCTAATTTCAAGAAAGCAAACTTTCATAAACTTAGAGCTATGTTTAAAGAAACTGACTGGAGCTTTTTAATTCACAATAACGACATAAATATATCTTGGAAGTTATTCGAAACCACTTACCTAAAAGCAGTGCAAGACTGCATACCATCGAAAATACGACGTCCAGGCCATAATAATAAGCCCAAATGGTGGAATAAAGATATTTCAAACTGTCTGCTTGCTAAAAAATTTGCTAATGATAGATTAAAATCCTCACAAAATCACGAAGAACGGGTGAAATTTGTAGAGCTACGACGCAAAGCCAAAAAGTTAATTAAGCAAAGTAAAAAGACCCTAGAGTTACATATTGCGAATCAAAGTAAAACAAACCAGAAAGAATTCTATATTTATATCAGAAAGAAAAAAGTAGTTACTTCAACTGTTGGACCATTAGTCGATGGAAATGGAGAATACACCAAAGACGAAGTACAAATGAGTAATGCCTTCAATACCTTCTTTGCATCAGTTTTTACAACAGAAGACCTCAGTAATATCCCTATACCATCGCCGATTCAGATTGATAATTCAGATGTTCTAAGCAATATCACCGTTATGGAGAGAGAAGTATTGAACTGTTTAGATAAACTCAAGGTAAATAAAACGCCTGGACCTGATACAATCTCGCCTAGAGTTCTAAAGGAAGCTAAGGATGAGCTCTCCAAACCACTGACATTACTATTCAATAAATCCTTGCAGTCTGGAACTATGCCTGATCAGTGGAAGCTAGCCAACATAACACCGATATTAAAAAAAGGCAGCAAATCCCTACCCAGTAACTATCGTCCAATTAGCTTAACCTCAGTTGTATGTAAAATCCTAGAAACGGTCATATGAGACAGACTCGTAAATCACTTAGAGGAAAATAACATACTTAAAGATACTCAACACGGCTTTCGTAAAAATAGTTCCTGTTTAACAAACCTCTTAGACTTCTTCCACGATATCCTCAACCTCTACGACGAGAGTAAAGCTGTAGATATTATATACATTGATTTTCAAAAGGCCTTTGACAAAGTTCCCCACAAACGTTTACTGCTAAAACTAAATGCGCATGGAATACAAGACGGTGTGTTGAAATGGGTAGAAAATTGGCTCAGCGACAGAAAGCAAAGAGTAGTCATAAACGGTGAGGCATCTAAATGAACCAATGTAAGTAGCGGGGTACCACAGGGATCGGTACTAGGACCAATTCTCTTTCTAATTTACATCAATGACATAGAAAAGGGTCTCACCTGTACAATCTAAAAATTTGCTGACGATACAAAAATTGCAAATAGCGTACTCTCAAAAGAATAAGTTGACGATATGCAACACAATCTAGATAAATTGTCATGTTGGGCCCAAATTTGGCAAATGAGTTTCAATGCGGATAAATGTAAAGTACTACATATCGGATACCTAAATGAGAAAGCAAACTATTCGATGAATGTCACTCAGCCTAAGAATGTAAACAGAGAAACCAATCTGGGAGTAACAATATCGAGTAACCTAAAACCGAGTCAACAATGTTCAGAAGTTGTTAAGAAGGCAAACAAAATAATTGGCTTTATAGGCAGGTCATTTGAGCATAAATCCAAAGAAGTTATCCTAACCCTTTACAATTCCTTAGTCCGCCCTCTTCTGGAATACTGCGTTCAGTCCTGGTGCCCTTATTACCAAAAAGATATAAACAAGCTAGAACTAGTTCAACGTAGAGTTACCAAAATGATACCTAGCCTAAAGAACAAACCATACGAAGAGCATCTTAGAGAATTAAATCTATTTCCTTTAACCCAGCGCAGATTAAGAGGTGACTTAATTCAAGTGTTCAAAATCATCAAAGGCATCGACAATATGAACTGTAGTAAGTACTTCACTATCGACCAACCTAATTACACGCGGGGAAACGGTTGCAAAATTATTGGTAAATCTTTTAACTCACACGAATCTAAGAATTTCTTCTTCAATCGAGTTGTCAACTTGTGGAATGGGCTTCCCCGAGACGCTATAGACTGCAGCACCGTTGATTCCTTTAAACTCCGCCTAGACAAATATCTCGCATCAAACCCGCGACTGACTGCGTTTGTAAATAAATAACTTCATTTTATCCTCCCCACAGTTACTAACCCCTCTGTCCCCTACTAACTTCCTAATCCTGCCACGGACATTAGTTTCCTTTCCAATGTTCCCTTACCCACTCTAAACCACTGTTTGGACACTTGATCCTCAGTGTTTTGGAGGACAAGCAGCCTAGAAGGGTCACTAGATCTGTTGTAGCTTGATTTATTTTGTACTCCTTTGTACTCCTTTGTACTTTGTACACTCCATAAACTTTCTTATCACCTACCTTTTCATTCATATCCCCAATCAAAAATATTCCTTCGCTCTTGCCAAACTTATCCAGGCACGTCTCCACATTCACCCAGAACCCCTCTTTCTCACTTGCAGTTTTATCCTCTGTCGGAGCATACACACACACAACCACCCACGTTTGCAATCCTACTTTCATTTTCACCCACACAATCCTTGAACCCTCGGGCCCATAGTCTCTTACACGCTCCTTCCATTTGTTACCTACAAACAAACACGCACCTTCTCTCGCTGCTCCCTCACTCACTGCAGAACACACACCCATTCCACACTCCCACTCTCTCACATCTGTACCCCTCAATTTGGTATATCATTCCACATAGATCCAGCCTGGCATTCACTATCACTTCCAGCTGTACATCTTCCCTACTACGCTTAGAAGACATATCCCCCGGTGATTACCACACACTCCTCTTTCCCCTTTACCCTTATACAGTTATCCATTTATACTATTATCCGTTTCCAGTCATCAGGTGCACTTCCCATCTCACATACTAGTTTACACATTTTCCATACCCATTTGATTACTATCTCCCCTCCATACCTCAGCCTTTCCCCACACACTCCATCTATTCCTGATGAGTTCACAAATCTTTACTCTTTTCATGGCTTCACACACTTCTGACCTCCTGATTCCCACCCCCTCCTCAAATATTTCTCTTCTTATCCCTCCGATGCCCCATCCAACTGTTTGTTGTCGTTTCATTCCTTATGTTCAACAATTCGTTGAAGTACTCCCTCCATCTCTCAACTCTCTCTTGCTACTCGGATAACAATTGCCCATTCTTATCTTTCACACCCTTACTACTTCCCTTGCTGCCCTTCCTAGCTTTCTTGACATCCTTCCAGAACAGTTTCTTACACTACCTCCAGTTTACACTTAGATTCTTTCCAAATTCCTCCTCTACTCTTCTCTTACTTCCCCTCACTACTCTCTTCACCATTCTATTTTTCTCCAAGTGCCTCTCCCCTTTCTGTCTCTTCAAATCTTCATTCTATCTACTACCCAACCACTCTCTATACTATTTCTTCTTCTCTTCAACAGCTAGTTTTACCTCTTCAGTCCACCATGCTGTACCCTTCACTCCTCTCCCTTTTTCTCCTAACTCCACATACCTCCTCACATGCTGCACACATATCTTCCTTAAACACTTTGCTCACCTCTTCCACTTCCTCCATGCCCTCCAAGTCAAACCTACCTAGTTGTCTTTCTACTGCTCTCTTGAACTCTTCCCTGATCTCCTCCTCCTGTAACCTCTCCAGCCTCTTCACCACGCCACCTCCCTCCCGCCTCTCTCTAGCTCTATTCACCCACTTTTTCTGTATCCTAATTTTAGCTACAACTACAAATTACCTCTTGCTAAAACAGCTTTCTAGTAGTTAGGTGTGCACATCAGTCTCTCAGGGCTCTTCACCCCTACAAACCTTGTGCACTGTATAGGAGCAAAGTGGGCCCATGTATCAAGTATTGTTTGCATGTGTGGGGAGGTTCCACCTATACTTCACTGCTCTAAAGGGTAGAGTCAAAAGCATTTAGTCTCATTAAATCGCTAATTCTTTTTCCTGATTACTTACAATCTCTCTGTACACAACGCAATGCTTCACATCTCTCGCTCTTCTACCACTATTACAATAACCAATGTTTTTTTTCAGACCTTTCTCAGTGTATACCCCCTCCGTTACGAATAGGAGGGGGGGGGGGGCACCCGCTTTTCAACACACTTCCACCCCTACTGTGTCCAACTCTCTAACCCAGGATTGAACCAATTTGTAGTCTTTCTTGAACTCAACAATAAGCTTTGGAACTCTCTCCCTTAACTCATGCTATTTAATTAAACAACTCAAATCTCTGTGTGTCCAGAAATGTTGGCTCTAATATACCTTGCATTTGGCTCTCTATCCCTCTTGCAGGTTTGAGTGAGATACTTGTTACAGGCAGCTTTTCCTTTTGTCTCCTTCATACACATGGACAGATTAGTGTTTTTGAAAGTTGGACAGAAAATACGGAATACTGATTATATTTTTTCATGACTAATCATTTGAATTGCATACATTATATTTGTATTTTCTTCCCAGTATCAGTTATGTAGCAGTTCCATAATTATGAATTAAAGTTGCATTTGTTGAACATAGAAGACAAAATAGACCCTACATTTTTAAGAAAAAAAAAATACCCAGAGTTTGATTTAAAATCAAATCTTAACTCTTGCTACTCAATTTTGCACTCTCACTTTTGATTTTGTCTCACCGAAAACATCCATGCGTATCTCCCGTACATCGATGTCGGGATTATCACACTAGCATGTAGTGATTTCTTTATTTCCATGCTCACCAGTCACCACTATATTCCTTATTTGTGTTGTGTATTCCTGCAACCTCTTCCACTCTCTCTCATACTTCATTTTTTATACTCCCACATCTCTAATCATCACAATGCCCAAGTACTTACATGAGCTAACATTCTTAATTATTTGACCATTTAATCTTGCCTCACACAATGTGATTACATCCCTCTCAAAGACCATAGCCTTATGTTTTACCACAGTGACCTTCAGGTTACGTTTTTTACACATCGCACCCAATATTTCGACCAAACCCAACAACTCCCACTCCTTGTCTCTCATCAGAACTGTATCACCAGTAAACCGTAGCACAGGCAACTACCAATTGTTCCCTTTCCTTACCAGGGGTACTCCATGATCCACTGCTCTTCCTTGACTGCATCCATATATTTGCTGAAAAACCATGTGGACATCATACATCCTTGCTTTTTAACAAAACATTTAAGACAAAGAACTCGCTCTGTTAATCCTCTACATTCACAGCCATCATTGCACCCAAAGCTCATACATACTCTTTACCGCATCCAGTAACTTATCAACTACTCTGTACATTATCGGTACTTTCCACAAATCTTGTTTAACTAACTGTCATAGGCTTTATCAAGTCGGTGATGAAAGCATACAGCTTCATACCCATCTCCAGATATTTTTCTACAACATATCTCCAATTATGTTTGCAGATAATTTGTTCTATACATTCATTAACCCAGTGGACCCCAAGCGATTTAATATAAATGTACACTCCAGGACCAGCCACTTGTCATTTTGTTTTTCCTGAAAACACATGGGATTGGTTAGTTATGAAGGAAAACACAAACAAAAACGCTCACCTAGGTCATTTAGGGGTCCTGGGAGGCGGCTGAAAGTCACAATTAACATGGGGGTGATGGGTAGGCAATATACTTGAAAATCACTCCTGCGCGCGCCCACATGCACACGGCTGGACTTGGAACCATCGGTTTTGTTCCGTGGGATCCTAAAGTAGTTCCCATACAAATCTGAACCCTCTATGTGCCATAGGACATGAGTAATGAAGGCGAACGCAACCATTGCGTCGCTGGGGTCTAGCGTTATATGGTGAATTTAAGGAAGCTGAGTTTACTTTACCTCTCCAGATTCATGTTTTTCGTAGACATTAACTTTTCCTGTTTCTCCAAATAGACTGAAAGATCATCAATTTTACTCTCTACAGACTTCAGGTCATCTTCAGTAGCCAGGGCAAACAAACCCCCTAGAAGTTTACCACCAATATTAATAAAATCTCTCTTCCTGCGAGAGAGTGAATTACGAAAAACATGATCGACCTCAGACTGCACGACTGACAATTTCCAGCACATTAAATGGAATAAATCCACAGCCTGAGGATTAGAGTGAACAGTCAAATCCTGCAAATTATCCAAAACATCCCTCGTAGCTATGACATTTTCCGAAGCACTACCACAAGTACGTTTAATTTTAGCCAAGTATGACACATCCACGTAGGATCCAACTACCTCAGAAACTAACACAACATAACCCCATTGCCTCAAAATCATCCCCGAATGAGTGAGCTCGGAAGGGATGTCCGCACTAGCGGTGACAACACGTAGCCGTCCAACCACCCATCCCAATATCCATAATATCAGGAAACGCACCACAATCCTCCCTACGACACCCATCTGAGGAACCATAAATAAATTAAACAAAAATTGAATCACAGCCCACCATTGGGCTACGAAGTTACTTTACTCTTTAACAAAGGCAACATTATTCGACCGTAAATTATATTTATGAGCAACGCTTTCCCTTTTAGGCCGTTTACCTCCTCTAACATTCCTCGGACTCAACGGTTTGTGTTCCACAGAAATATCTTCGTAGCCAGGTAGATTGCGCACAACTCGTTTCAAATGATTTACATGAGCCCTTTCCTCAACGCCCTTTTCCAAGTGTTTTATAACAGTACTATTCTTGTCGACTGAAATTACTCGATATGGACCCTCGAAAACAGGGTGCAATTTATCTTTACCGTAAAACTCTCTCAAGTAAACAATATCACCTACATCGATATTAACATCCCTCTTACGTTTTTTCGCCACATTAATCATGTCTTCCTTTGATTTCGACAGAGAACTGCGTAAGGTCTTATAAATAGATCGAAAATTATTCAAGTGATACAAAACGTAATCATCGCAGTTGTAAACAGGAGAATTAGACTTAACCAACGAATTGTGAGGAAGTCTCATATCTCTACCAAAAACAATAAAGTACGGCGAATCCGCAATCGAGGAATTTATCGAACAATTCAGTGTAGATTCCACAAAATGAAGAACGGAATCCCAAGTGCTTGTATCACGATCTAGTAATAAGCTGCGAAGTGCACGGATAAGGGACTGATTAGCGCGTTCTGCAAAGCCATTGGACTTGGGTGAATGAGGACAAACTGTGACGTGATCAATAGTATACTCATCGCATAGTTTCGTCATACTAGAGTTACAGAACTATGTACCATTATCAGTTATAATTGTATTAGGGCAACCAAATTTACATACCACATCCGCTAAAAATTTATCAGTAACCGATTTCGCTTCCTTATCTTGTAACACCGACAACACGACATAAATACATCTTGGAAGTTATTCGAAGCCACTTACCTAAAAGCAGTGCAAGACTGCATACCATCGAAAACTCGGCGTCCAGGCCATAATAATAAGCCCAAATGGTGGAATAAAGATATTTCAAACTGCCTGCTTGCTAAAAAATTTGCTAATGATAGATTCAAATCCTCACAAAATGACGAAGAACGGCTGAAATTTGTAGAGCTACGACGCAAAGCCAAAAAGTTAATTAAGCAAAGTAAAAAGACCTTAGAGTTACATATTGCGAATCAAAGTAAAACAAACCCGAAAGAATTCTATAGTTATATCAGAAAGAAAAAAGTAGTTACTTCAACTGTTGGACCGTTAGTCGATGAAAATGGAGAATACACCAAAGATGAAGAACAAATGAGTAATGCCCTCAATACCTTCTTTGCATCAGTTTTTACAACAGAAGACCTCAGTGATATCCCTACACCATCGCCGATTCAGATTGATAATTCAGACGTTTTAAGCAATATCACCGTTACAGAGAGAGAAGTATTGAATTGTTTAGATAAACTCAAGGTAAATAAAACGCCTGGACCTGATACAATCTCGCCTAGAGTTCTAAAGGAAGCTAAGGATGAGCTCTCTAAACCACTGACATTACTATTCAATAAATCCTTGCAGTCTGGAACTATGCCCGATCAGTGGAAGCTAGCCAACGTAACACCGATATTAAAAAAAGGCAGCAAATCCCTATCCAGTAACTATCGTCCAATTAGCTTAACCTCAGTTGTATGTAAAATGCTAGAAACTGTCATACGAGACAGACTCGTAAATCACTTAGAGGAAAATAACATACTTAAAGATACTCAACACGGCTTTCGTAAAAAACGTTCCTGTTTAACAAACCTCTTAGACTTCTTCCACGATATCCTCAACCTCTACGATGAGAGTAAAGCTGTAGATATTATATACCTTGATTTTCAAAAGGCCTTTGACAAAGTTCCCCACAAACGTTTACTGCTAAAACTAAAAGCGCATGGAATACAAGACGGTGTGTTGAAATGGATAGAAAATTGGCTCAGCGACAGAAAGCAAAGAGTAGTCATAAACGGTAAGGCATCAAAATGGACCAATGTAAGTAGCGGGGTACCCCAGGGATCGGTACTAGGACCAATTCTCTTTCTAATTTACATCAACGACATAGATGAGGGTCTCACCTGTACAATCTCAAAAATTTGCTGACGATACAAAAATTGCAAATAGCGTACTCTCGAAAGAACAAGTTGACGATATGCAACACAATCTAGATAAATTGTCATGTTGGGCCCAAATTTGGCAAATGAGTTTCAATGCGGATAAATGTAAAGTACTACATATCGGATACCTAAATGAGAAAGCAAACTATTCGATGAATGGCACTCAGCTTAAGAATGTAAACAGAGAAACCGATCTGGGAGTAACAATATCGAGTAACCTAAAACCGAGTCAACAATGTTCAGAAGTTGTTAAGAAGGCAAACAAAATAATTGGCTTTATAGGCAGGTCATTTGAGCATAAATCCAAAGAAGTTATCCTAACCCTTTACAATTCCTTAGTCCGCCCTCTTCTGGAATACTGCGTTCAATCCTGGTGCCCTTATTACCAAAAAGATATAAACAAGCTAGAACGAGTTCAACGTAGAGTTACCAAAATGATACCTAGCCTAAAGAACAAACCATACGAAGAGCGTCTTAGAGAATTAAATCTATTTCCTTTAACCCAGCGCAGATTAAGAGGCGACTTAATTCAAGTGTTCAAAATCATCAAAGGCATCGACAATATGAAGTGTAGTAAGTACTTCACTATCGACCAATCTAATTACACGCGGGGAAACGGTTGCAAAATTATTGGTAAATCTTTTAACTCGCACGAATCTAAGAATTTCTTCTTCAATCGAGTTGTCAACTTGTGGAATGGGCTTCCCCGAAACGTTATAGACTGCATCACCGTTGATTCATTTAAACTCCGCCTAGACAAATATCTCGCATCAAACCCGCGACTGACTGCGTTTGTAAATGAATAACTTTATTTTATCCCCCCCTCAGTTACTAACCCATCTGTCCCCTACTAACTTCCTAATCCTGCCACGGACATTAGTTCCAGGGCAGTAATTCCCTTTCCAATGTTCCCTTACCCACTCTAAACCACTGTTTGGACACTTGATCCTCAGTGTTTTGGAGGACAAGCAACCTAGAAGGGTCACTGGATCTGTTGTTGCTTGATTTCCTTTGTACTCCTTTGTACTTTGTACATACCGTGAAAAGTGACAGATAGTAAGCATGACGTATTGATTACCTGCATATGTCAACGGAAGTTTCAATACATTTATAGCAACCGCATCGAAAGGATACGCAGGAATCTGATATTCCCCGATTTTTGCTTCCGAACTCAGTTTAGGTTTAATAGTGGCGCATGTCGAACAACAGTCAATATACCTATCTATATCCCTTTTCATTGTTCGCCAATAATAACTCCTTTGTGCTTGTTTCAACGAACGAAGCTTCCCAGGATGCCCAATAGTATCATGACCATGTAGAATAGGTAATAATGTACTAACTTGTGAATCCGGGATGACGAGTTGTAAAACTACCCTGTCTTTTATATCACATTTCCTGTACAAACAACCTTCATGCATTTCAAAAGTAAAAGAATCAAGTATTGCCAAGTCGAGATGACTATTAACATCACTAAAATCACCCGATTATAAAGCAAGAATAACTTTACACCATAAAATATCTTTACGTTGGTCTAACCCAATACTCTTACTACACAATAGCGCATTCACAGAAATTAAAGAAACAGGGTTCCTTGATAACGCATCGGCGACTGTATTGAGTTTGCCTTTAACGTATAATAGCATAGGATTGTACGATGCTAAAGTTAAATTTCACCTGGCACGTCTACCCGTGAGAAGTTTATCATCGAACAATTTAATGAGAGGCTTATGATCTGCCCAAACACTTACCGCGTAATTACCTCACGAAAAGTATTTAACGCCCAAAATCGGTAACACAATAATTCTGTTCTGCTGGTTTTAAAGAACGACTAGCGAATTATAACGGCCGTAAGAGATCCCTATCATCATACTGCATAAGAACAGCCCCAAGCCCAGTATATGACACATCAGAATTAATAAAGAAAGGTTTCTTAAAATCAGGGAAGGCAAGGGTTGGTCGTGGTGTTAAGCTGGCTTTTAACTCGGTAAAAGATCCCCCTTGTCCAACTCCTCACAAGAATTTAGCGTATTTCTAAAGTAAAATATACAAAGGCTTCGCAATTGCCGTATAATCTCTTATAAAAGCCCGGTAGTAACCGGACAGACCCAAGAATTGCCGTAACTGTTTAACGGTAGTGGGCGTTTATCTGTGTTTATTCGTTGTTTTATGTTGTTTTTGTGTCTTCCCTGTTCTTGCTCTGTCTTGAGTCGGCTACCCCAAAAATGGGGATTGGGCCTGAGCATATAGATAGATAGATAGGGCGTTGGAAAATTAGTGATGGAAGCGGTTAACTGGGCAGTGGTATTTACTCCGTCCGGAGCTAATTCATCCCAAAAATTATAGTTTCTTCTTAAAAAATTCACATTTACTGATTTTAATTTTTAAACCTGCCTCATTTAATTTAGAAAGTATATTTCTCAGTGCAATAAGATGTTCCGTTATTGTCCTAGAAAAAATTATAATATCGTATATATACAGTATAAATAAACATTATGGCCGATCAATCCCACCAAAACATTATTAATTAACCCCTTATAGGCGAGCTGTGTGTAATGGACACCCTACCGGCAGGCGACGATATTAGGCCCCATTCCCACCTAAAATCGTAATTTTACGATAAATATCGTTATTACTTATTCATATGCGCCTATTTTATGTTTAATATGAAGATAGTAACATGTAACAACAACAAAACAAGTGGGAATAGTGTTTGGATGTTCAAAATAGCGAATTATTGCGAGCCGGTCTATTCATGAATTGTGGAGCAGAGCGAGGCAGATCCTCCCCTCGCGAGGCCTGAAGCCTGACTGACTTACTCACCCACACTCTTCCTTACGCAACACACTTGCTAGTTACATGACACCACCATAGAACCGGCTTGGAGATGTTGACACAAAAATATACCAATGAATAAGGGAATAACAGGGAAAATACTGTAGGTGATAATTGATTAAGGGGGGGGGGGGGAAAGGGGGGAACGAGGGGATTTTGACAGATGTGGAGAAGTGATAGGAGGTATGGAGGGGAAATATCTCACTTAATCACCATTTGACTTTTTTAAAGTGCTACTGGGCCTTTTAAAAGGATTTTTTTTAGGCCTTACCTCCTAAGAGATTCCTCGCCCTTGCCCACCAAAACCTCTTAACAGTGTTCTTGCCGTTCCCAGGTTAATCTCTGAAAAATCACAGGTGAGTTTTTAAGTCCCATTGGCAATCTTTTATACTCAAAAGTACTGGAGGGAGAATTAAATGCTGTATATTACCTTGATTCCGGTGACAAGCCGATCTGATGAAAACCGCTAAAAAGATCTAGGGTAGAAAAAACTCTTATCAGTCCCCAAACTTGCAAAAATTTCCGGTATCGCCGACATATGAAAATGATTGGTTTCCGTGATAGTATTTAATTTTCTAAAATCCACAACTACCCTAAACTCTCCCTTGGCTTTTTTCGGGACTAAGAACTCATAAACGTTGACAACCCTCGCAGAATGCTGTTCAATGATAGTATTACTGTGAATGAGTATATCAGAATTTCTCGTAGAGCGCTTCAAATAATCATGCAATTTAATATCGCGGACCGCTACCTCAGGACAAGCCGCGTGGTCGAGCCCGAGTGGTCGAGCCGGCGTTGGCTGTCCGTGAAAGTACAGCCCGATATATGACGCTTACTACATTAAATTCTTCACAACACTCGATTTACTCTTATGTATACCCCTTGAAACAAAATTAATTCTATAGAATTCGAGGATGCCTAAATGAAAGTACCGTTAACTCGTAAAGTGCGCAGCCCCTGTAGTATACATCATACCCTTGTGCGTAGGTATTCTGATTAATTCCTCACTAAAATAGTTAATTTACCATAAATATAATTAATACTAATCCATATGCGCCTATTTTACGTTTAATATGAAGATAGTAACATGTAACAACAATAAAACAAGTGGGAATAGTGTTTGGATGGTCAAAATCGCAAATTATTACCGAGCGGTTCATTCATCAAATGTGAGCCAGCCGGCCGTACACCCTCTCCTCTCGAGGGCTGAAGCCTTACTGACTTACACCCTCACACTCTCCCTTTCGCAACACACTCGCTAGTCACATGACAACATTATGGAACCGGCCTGGAGATGGTAACACGAAAATATACCAATGAAAAAGGGAATAAGAGGGAAAATAGGTGATAATTGAAGGGGAGGGGGGAAGGAGGGGACTTTGACACATGTGAAGGAGTGATTGGAGGTATGGTGGGGAATTATCTCACTTAAACACAATTTTTTTTTTTTTAAAGTGCCACTGGGGTGGATTTTTTGTTAGGCCTAGGATAATAAGTCTCCCTGCAGTCGCCCAGTAAAACCTCTTAAGAGTCTCCCGGCTGCTGCCGGGTTAATAAATACACCATTCATTTAAGGAATAACTAAGAATTTCCTCTCCCTCATTGTCTTAAAACCCAACAAAAGGTCTGATGAAATGTTTAACCAATCCACAACTTACACTTTCTCCGTATTTAAATCTAAGTCCTCATGGAATTCTATCGGTAAGTACGTAACCCCCGAAATACAAATATTATCCCCTGAAACACTCTGTAAATTAACATCCGGGAATTCAAGTTTTAACGAATCATCATGATTCAATCTGTTAAATGCTGAGCTAGACATGAGGTTCACTGGCGAACCTGTATCAATTAAAACACTTATAGCCGCATTATTCACATATGACTTCATAATTAACGAGTCAGGTGATTGCATGAGAGCACTTATCTTTAAAGTTGGGAGTTCCGGAGTCTGTGTCTATCTATCTATCTATTGCCTGATGCCTTACTCCCCGTAATGAGGGTGGCCATACACAGAATGCCCACAAGCGGACCTATTCCCTGTAAGAAGGACAACCCCAGCCAGTTTACTGGAGGACTTACAGGATTGACCACTCAATTTAGGATCTGTCCGACTCCGAGGCCCTCTGTGTATCTTTTTAGCACTATTTTTCTACAGTGGTGTTCGGCTTGTCCATCCACTAACCTGCCTTACCCTTAGGTAAGCAGTACAGATTTGTATCAGGTTTACTCCCCTAGAAAGGTTGCCGACCAAGGATGACGAGTCCCATCCACCCGGATTTTTATAAGGTCTCTCCTAGATGGGTTGCCAACCAAGGCTAACAAGTTCCATCCATCCAAGTCTGTGTACAACAATCAATTAAGTTTGATTTGCTTGGCTTCGATCGGGGGCTTCCCCCGATCTTGGGTGAGTCGCCCTCCAATCCTCTACATCTACCTTTACTTCCGGGCAAGTTCCGGTCCGGTGGTCATTTGTCCTACAACTACGACAGAAAGGCGGCTTACCCACCGTATATTCATATAACTCCTTGGCTTTGATGTTACAACGAGGAACAATGTGACCCCGTGCTCCACAATAAAAACACATAACATCCCTGCTTGGACCACCGCCGTCGCTACTCATGACTGCCGGGATCTGCGCCCTCTGTCCGCCGCCGCCAGACACTTGCGGCCTCTGCCCGCCACCGCCATGATAATGGGTTGACTGATAGTTCCAAGTATGAGCGCTGTAACTCTGTCTAACCTGATCTACCTGTGGTTTCTGGTTTTGTGGGGGAGCACTAGCCTGGGAAATTTTTACCTGGATGGGAATGTTTAGTTTGATTCTGCAACTGCGGCACAGATTGAACTTGGGAAGGTGGTGAGGATGGCGATTTTCGAATCGCCGCACACGAAAACTGAATTTGATCAGCAGTTACACCGCTCGTATCACAAGCTTTCCGTAACTTCTTTGTGAATTTATTGAGACGGACATCGTTGGCAGAAATTCAATCTTCCTAGCGATCGGTTTTACGGAGTCCGGTAAAGCGCTAACTAACATAACATAGCCTAACAGTTTACCCAAAAGCGCTAGTGATATTTTACCATCCTCAAACCAGCTGTCGAATTACCTTCAGACTCATATGACGCAGAGGTTGCCAGATTAGCAATACGAAATAGAGTTCTCTCACTCTTATAATTACCTCTCCAAAATTAGTTTTCTGCCCACAGCTAACTCAAAGACAACTGCAGAGGTTGAAGTAACTAAACTAAAGGTTTCTAAATACCCCTGATGGAAACATAGGCTTTAAAGTATCCCTAATCGGCTCAAAATCGCGTCATATGTCTGAGAGGGTTAGGTCATGCGACATGCAATTTGAGAATTGTGAACACTGAGGTAATAATGTGTCCACAGACTGGTTTTTCTTTTGTTTCAACAGAACGTCCGCAAAGTCATGGAATTTCGCAAATGCACCCTTACTCGATGAACTGAATTTCTCCAAAAAACTCCACCCTGAACTCATCATAAGTTTTGGCATTTATAAGATCATCACACGCCAATAAATAACCCGCCGGGGAATTTCCCTTGTCAATTTTCGACCGAAAAAGGTCAATTTTGGCCCTCTCTAGCGTTATACCTTTGGCCGCGATTTCCGTTTCCACGTCATCTAACACCGAAAAGATATTTTGTGTTCTTCCAAACCAGTGAACGGCTTCGTTGCTTGAGCAAGTACAACATTTAGGTGAAAACTCTGAGGAGCTGGGTCACCCATCGTGACCTGATTTACGGAAAACTGAGGAACTGTGGTATTTATAGGATCTAAATAGTATGGGGTGGTATCATAAGATGTGCCACTCCTCAATAACCCCTTATTAACATTTGCATATACAGGTGCTTTATCTGATGCACCAGGAATTACCGTACAATCAACACCTGTCTCATTGACTTCCACATACGTATGATCCCGGGACTCGAAACTATCTTCCAAAAATTCGTCGCCGCTATCCTTCTCAGTTATAACAGGCAAAGTAGGATGTGTAAGCCCCACGATAGGTTCAACAGTTCCTTCATCACCAGGAATAGAATCAACAGTTACTTCGTCAACAGGAATAGGAGGATTTTTCTTTAATAATTGGTTAAATTACATTTAAAAAAATCAAATTGAAGAGCATGCAATAAAAATAAACATTCAATAGGCAAAAAAAAAAAACTTCCTATATATCCCTGTATAACAAATCACGCTAGAATAATGCAATCGAATACAACCTAAATTTCAGTTATTATTTTGCACAATTAGATCAAAAATTAAGTGATAATTTAAACCTAAAATGAATTATATACTGAAAAACTTTAATTGAAAGATTGGAATAATTTGTTTATAACCACTTAAGGCCTCCAAGATGAACACATTACCTCCTCAATGTCAGCAACCAGCTACGTATCCTTACTCAATCACTCGAACCACGACTGCCGTAGTGTAGTGACTGTGGTGTGGCGCGGGGATTGGAGCTCGGGGTGTAGGCAGAAGCACTGGTCCGGCACAGTCTGAAGTTGGAGATGTCAGGCCAATTCCGTCTCGTCCCTACAGCATCGTCCACTCAACCACGGTCCTCCAGCGTACGTCCTCTACTGTTTCAATTGAAGTCCTCCGTCACTTGAAGAATCCCTACCGCAGTTGAAGTCGATAGGTTCACCAGAATTTTCCAGCCATATCATGGGCCGAACTCGAAGGTCAGCCGGCGATGGTCGAATACCGCTGTGCTAAGATTGCCAATGTTCGCCAATAGCTCCAATAAGACCAGCTGTAATGAGTGATGCCGAAATTTGATAGGAGGTATGGAGGGGAATTATCTCATTTAATCACCATTTGACTTGTTTTAAGTGCTACTGGGGCCTTTTAACCCTCTCCGTCTCATATGACGCGACTGCGTTATATGACGGTTTCGCCCAAAAGTATCAAATGATGCAGTCGCGTTATACGAACCTAGTGAAATAGCTCAATAATAAGTTATATGACGCTTCTGCGTCATTTTGAGCTCAGTAAGTTAGGTAAGTTAGATCATAATCTGTCGGTTGATGGCAACCCCAAATTACTCCGACTTCTAACGGTCCCTCAGTGTGAGAAAGACTGTTGTGGGGGAAATACCGGGCACTCTGCCAACCCGTAAGTAAGTTAATATAATATGTCTGGGGTCGTTAAAAGGATTTTTTTTAGGCCTTACCTCCTAAGAGGTTCCTCACCCTTGCCCACCAAAACCTCTTAACAGTGTTCTCGCCGTTCTCGGGTTAATCTCTGAAAAATCGCAGGTGAGTCCCATTGGCAATCTTTTATACTCAAAAGTACTGGAGGGAGAATTAAATGCTGTATATTACCTTGATTCCGGTGACAAACCGATCTGATTAAAACCGCTAGAAAGATCTAGGGTAGAAAAAACTCTTATCAGTCCCCAAACTTGCAAAAATTTCCGGTATCGCCGGCATATGAAAATGATTGGTTTCCGTGATAGTATTTAATTTTCTAAAATCCACAACTACCCTACTCCCTTGGCTTTTTTCGGGACTAAGAAAAGAGGTGATCGCCAAAGCAACGTGGAAGGCTGAATGACATCTTGAGAAAGTAAATCCGAAACATGTTTATCAGTTAACTCATGCTGACTATGCGACAGTCGATACATGGGAAGGTAAACTGGACTCTGACTCTATCGCTCAATACAATTTTATGTTCTAAAATGTCAGTGAAGCCCATATCATCCCCCTTTGAATGTACGGACTAATTAAATTCCCTCGATAACGCGTTAAGCGGACCCTGAGCCTCAGGAAAATCAGTACCTTGTAAGTCATCATAAATCCTACGTATTCTATCATCCAAACCAGGAGAACATTCTGTGTGCACTGAAGCCACGGAAAGAGAATTAATTTCTTCAAATTTACAAGGTGCGCAAGAAGCAGTACATAATTTTGTATCCGCATACAATTTCAGTAAGCTGTTTGTAGAATTTAGAATGAGAGTCCAAAAAACATTAGTGTCATCCACTTCATGAAGCGCCTGTGCGAAAGTAACACCTTTAATAGCCGAAGTGTCAGGCAATAAAACAATAGCATTTACTGTACTCTTAAGATTTTTCGCATAAACGTTGACAACCCTCGCAGAATGCTGTTCAATGATAGTATTACTGTGAATGAGTATATCAGAACTTCTCGTAGAGCGCTTCAAATAATCATGCAATTTAATATCGCGGTCCGCTACCTTAGGACAAGCCGCGTGGTCGAGCCGGCGTCGGCTGTCCGTGAAAGTACAGCCCGATGTATGACGCTTAGTACATTTATTCTTCACAATGCTCGATTTACTCTTATGTATACCCCTTGAAAGAAAATTAATTGTACACCCCGTTCTATAGAATTCGAGGATGCCTAAATGAAAGTGCCGCTAACTCGTAAAGTGCGCAGCCCCTGTAGTATACATCATACCCTTGTGCGTAGGTATTCTGATTAATTCCTCACTAAAATAGTTAATTTACCTAATTATAATTAATACTAATCCATATGCGCCTATTTTATGTTTAATATGAAGATAGTAACATGTAACAACAATAAAACAAGTGGGAATAGTGTTTGGATGGTCAAAATCAAATTGCGAATTATTACCGAGCGGTTCATTCATCAAATGTGAGCCAGCCGGCCATACACCCTCTCCTCTCGAGGGCTGAAGCCTTACTGACTTACTCCCTCACACTCTCCCTATCGCAACACACTCGCTAGTCACATGACAACATTATGGAACCGGCCTGGAGATGGTGACACGAAAATATACCAATGAATAAGGGAATAACAGGGAAAATAGGTGATAATTGAAGGGGAGGGGGGAAGGAGGGGACTTTGACACATGTGAAGGAGTGATTGGAGGTATGGAAAGGGATTATCTCACTTAAACACATTTTTTTTTTAAAGTGCCACTGGGGTGGATTTTTTTTAGGCCTAGGATCTTAACTCGGCAAGTGCGGGAAGACTCTTAAGAGTTTCCCCGGGCGACTGCGGGAAGACTCTTAAGATCCTGGGCCCAGTGGCATATCTAGGGTCGGGCAGGCAGGGCACGTGCCCTGGGCGCCACTTGAAGGGGGGCGCCAAATCTTCCTCAAGTAAACCTTATATTTAACTATAGTGCAAATATAATATCAAGTAATATGCCTAAATACCTATCCAGTCGTCATTAATAGGCTATAATATGATGAATAACGCCATAGCGGTTTCTTATTATGATGTACAGTTACTACAGTAATCACGGTAGGCTATATATATTTTAAATAAAATTTAGCCTTTTAGGCAACGAATTCCTGCAAGCCATTGCCTAAACATATTAATAGTTAAGTTACCCCTCTAAATATTTTCTGGGTATTCTTACCGGTACTATATTTTATGCAATGTTGAATGGTGTATATATTTATTGATATTCTGGATTATTTCTCATTTGACTGATTAATTAATAGTAAAATAGTGTCAATACTTCGAAATTTACTATATAAGATACCCACAAGAAAATCAGGATATAGGCTATTTATAACTTTAAGCATTCTCGAATGCTAGCGAACGTTCATTGTTGACAAACACTCGAGGCACAGGCCAGGGACAGGCAAAACAAGGATCCAGAGTCTCAGAGGTACGAAATATACTGTATGTATACATCACTCTATACTATAATACTCCGTTTCATTTTATCTTATGGTAAATTGAATACCTTAGCAACTGATTTCTCGATATGTAATGGAAATAAATGCCATTACTGTGTTTCTGCATCATATAAATACCAAATGTTCACAATTCAAAGCATATTTGCTACAACATATTCGCAACAGCTGATTTATCAGAGGTGAATACATTGTAAATTTGCAATTTACCGTCAGATGGAATGAAACTGACTATAGTCTATAGTTTAACCCATTATGTAGGCCATGTAGGCCACGTCCTAGTTATTATATCATTTCTTCATGGCAACTAGGCCTATTAGACGATTATATTAATCTTTAGAAGGATCTCAGGCAGCTCAAAGGATTATTGAGATAGTTTGTATTCTTGTAATGGTTAGAGATCCTTCCTACAATTAGTAAAATCATCTATTATAATAGTTGCCAGAGTATGGGTTAACTATAGCATAATGATAATCAGATGATAAAGGTTAATCTACCATATTGCAGACACGGTCATCTATACTTTGATGCTTTATCACCTAATTTTGGCATCAAATCAAGGGTTTTCCTATAGTTTTAGGTGAGATTATTTTGGATGTTGCTTAGGCTAAAATCTAAATACTTTTAAAATTTAGCTTAAAGGTTTAGACGTGGTTTAGAATGTAATTTTCCTTATTTCAGAACATTGTGTAAGATCATGAAACCGTTCCTAGCGAAGAAGGAAAGAGGTTTTACCTTTATTTCTTTAGAACATTGTTTTATTACTTAGGCTAAATACTTTTAGAATTTAGCTTCTAGGTTTAGACGTGGTTTAGAGAGTCATTTTCATTATTTCAGAGCATTGTGTAAGAAGATCACAAAACTATTCCTCATGAAGAAGGAAAGTGGTTTTACCTTTACTGCATTTCTTTAGACAATTGCTTTATTGCTTAGGCTAAATAGGGACCTACTTTTATAATTTAATATATAGGTTTAGACGTGCATGGTTTAGACACTAGAGTGCCAATTTAAATATTTCGGAGCATTGTGTAAGATGTAGAAAGAGAAGAAACTGAAAAAAACTGACTTTGAGGAAATCATAGACTAATTTGCATCAGTAAAAGCAAAGAAGGTGCAGTTGTAATTTTCATTTACAGTAGATGTCAGATGTAGGCTACTGTCGTGCAATAATTTGTTAATTAAGTTATTAACGAGATTGACTTATTCTATTATTTATCCTGATAATATGGATTTATGTAATCTAAAAGATAGGTGTCAGATGTTTGAACAGGAGCTTAACAAAATGTAAACTACAATCCAAACTCAAAATAGGCATCATTAACCTAACACAAAACAATGAACCAAACTTAACACACACACATACACACATTATATATATATATATATATACTGTATATATATTATATACCGGTATATATATATATATATATATATATATATATATATATATATAATATATATATATATATAATTATTTAGTGTTTCAATTACCTAAATATAGCTCTGAATATGGCTTTAAAATGTTCCTAGAATTGCTCATATTTAAAAAAAAAAATCTCTCTGGGGGGGGGGGGGGGGTTACAGCGCCCCCCCTGAACCCCCCAGCTGGGGAGGCTCGCTGCGCTTGCCCCCCACCCCAGAGGGCGCAATTCCAGTTCTTGCTCTAGGCGCTATTTACCATAGATACGCCCCATTTAAAACACCCAAAACAAAATGTTTTTTTTTTTTTTTTTTTTTGCCCCTGGGCCATGCCAAATATCACTCCTCCACATCCCCTCCTTCCCCACTTTCCTCCCCTCCTTCAGTTATCACCTATTTCTCCTGTTATTCCCTTATTCTGTGGTCTATTTTCGTGCTAACATTAGCGAGTTGGTAGCAGGGCGTTGTCATCACTGTTACCAAGCGTGGGAAAGAGCGAGAGAGAAACTATTGCGTAACAGTGTCTCTCCAGACAAGGGGAGGGGAGGAGGGGAGGGAGGTTGCCTCAGCCGTACATTACGTAACTCCCGGCCTGTATCGCCGATTTGGCCATCCAAACGCTGTTTCCACTTGTTTTATTGCTGTAACAGGTTAATACCTTTATAATCAACCTAAAATAGGCGCATATGGATAAGTATTAATGCTATTTATGGTAAAATAACGATGTTAGTGATGGGAACAGCTCAAATACGTGCGCATAGGCGTGTGGTGTCTCATACCCCCCATGCACAAGTCTTAGGTTAAGAGTCTCCCCGCAGTCGCCCAGTAAAACCTCTTAAGAGTCTCCCGGCACCTGCCGGGTTAATAAATACACCATTCATTTCAGGAATAACTAAGAATTTCCTCTCCCTCATTGTCTTTAAATCCAACAAAAGGTCTGATGAAATGTTTAACCCATCTACAACGTCCACTTTCTCCGTATTTAAATCTAAGTCCTCATGGAATTCTATCGATAAGTACGTAACCCCCGAAATACAAATATTATCCCCTGAAACACTCTGTAAATTAACGTCCGGGAATTCAAGTTTTAGCGAATCATCATGATTCAATCTGTTAAATGCTGAGCTAGACATGAGGTTCACTGGCGAACCTGTATCAATTAAAACACTTATAGCCGCATTATTCACATATGACTTCATAATTAACGAGTCAGGTGATTGCATGAGAGCACTTATCTTTAAAGTTGGGAGTTCCGGAGTCTGTGTCTATCTATCTATCTATTGCCTGACGCCTTACTCCCCGTAATGAGGGTGGCCATACACAGAATGCCCACAAGCGGACCTATTCCCTGTAAGAAGGACAACCCAAGCCAGTTTACTGGAGGACTTACAGGATTGACCACTCAATTTAGGATCTGTCCGACTCCGAGCCCCTCTGTGTATCTTTTTAGCGCTATTTTTCTACAGTGGTGTTCGGCTTGTCCGTCCACTAACCTGCCTTACCCTTAGGTAAGCAGTACGGATTTGTATCAGGTTTACTCCCCTAGAAAGGTTGCCGACCAAGGATGATGAGTCCCATCCACCCTGATTTTTATAAGGTTGTTTCTCCTATATGGGTTGCCAAGCAAGGCTAACGAGTCCCATCCATCCAAGTCTGTGTACAACTATTAATTAAGTTTGATTTGCTTGGCTTCGATCGGAGGCTTCCCCCGATCTTGGGTGAGTCGACCTCCAACCCTTTACATCTTCCTTTACTTCCGGGCAAGTTCCGGTCCGGTGGTCATTTGTCCTACAACTACGACAGAAAGGCGGCTTACCCGCCGTATATTCATATAACTCCTTGGCTTTGATGTTACAACGAGGAACAATGTGACCCCATGTTCCACAATAAAAACACATAACATCCCTGCCTTGACCACCGCCATCGCTACCCATCACTGCCGGGATCTGCACCCTCTGTCCGCCGCCGCCAGACACTTGCGGCCTCTGCCCGCCACCGCCATGATAACGGGGTGACTGATAGTTCCAAGTACGAGCGCTGTAACTCTGTCTAACCGGACCTACCTGTGGTTTCTGTGTTTTTTTTGGGGGGTGGGGGGGGGGGGGGGCACTAGCCTGGGAATTTTTTACCTGGATGGGAATGTTTAGTTTGATTCTGCGACTTCGGCACAGATTGAACTTGGGAAGGTGGTAAGGATGGCGATTTCCGAATCGCCGCACACGAAAACTTAATTTGATCAGTAGTTACACCGCTCGTATCACAAGCTTTCTGTAACTCCTTTGTGAATTTATTGAGAGACATCGTTGGCAGAAATTCAATCTTCTAGCGATCGGTTTCACGGAGTCCGGTAAAGCGCTAACTAACATAACATAGCCTAACATTTTACTCAAAAGCTCTAGTGATATTTTACCATCCTCAAACCAGCTGTGACGAATTAGGTCATGCGACATGCAATTTGAGAATTGTGAACACCGAGCTAATAATGTGTCCACAGACTGGTTTTTCTTTTGTTTCAACAGAACGTCCACAAAGTCATGGAATTTCGCAAATGCACCCTTACTCGGTGAACTGAATTTCTCCAAAAAATCCACCCTGAACTCATCATAAGTTTTGGCATTTATAAGATCATCACACGCCAATAAATAACCCGCCGGGGTATTTCCCTTGTCAATTTTCGACCGAAAAAGGTCAATTTTGGCCCTCTCTAGCGTTATACCTTTGGCCGCGATTTCCGTTTCCTCATCATCTAACACCGAAAAGATATTTTGTTTTCTTCCAAACCAGTGAACGGCTTCGTTGCTTGACCATGTACAACATTTAGGTAAAAACTCTGAGGAGCTGGGTCACCCATCGTGACCTGATTTACAGAAAACTGAGGAACTGTGGTATTTATAGGGTCTAAATAGTATGGGGTGGTATCATAAGATGTGCCACTCCTCAATACCCATTATTAACATTTGCATATACAGGTGCTTCACCTGATGCACCAGGAATTACCGTACAATCAACACCTGTCTCATTGACTTCCACATACGTATGATCCCGGGACTCGAAACTATCTTCCAAAAATTCGTCGCCGCTATCCCCCTCAGTTATAACAGGCAAAGTAGGATGTGTATCCCCCACGATAGGTTCAACAGTTCCTTCGTCACCAAGAATAGAATCAACAGTTACTTCGTCAACAGGAATAGGAAGATTTTTCTTTAATAATTGGTTAAATTACATTAAAAAAAATTCAAATTGAAAAGCATGCAATAAAAATAAACATTCAATAGACAAAAGAAAACACTTCCTATATATCCCTGTATAGCAAATCACGCTAGAATAACGCAATCGAATACAACCTAAATTTCAGTTATTATTTTGCACAATTAGATAAAAAATTAAGTGATAATTTAAACCCAAAATGAATTATATACTGAAAAACTTTAATTGAAAGATTGGAATAATTTGTTTATAACCACTTAAGGCCTCCAAGATGAACACGTTACGTCCTCAATGTTAGCAACCAGCTACGTATCCTTACTCAATCATATTTTGTGTTTTGCATTCCTGCAACCTCCTCCACTCTCTCTCATACTTCATACTCCTATCTATAATCATCACAATGCCCAACTACTTACACGAGCTAACATTTGTAATTACTTGACCAATTAATCTTGTCTCAAACAATGTGATTACATTCCTCTCAAAGACCATAGCCTTACTCTTTACCACAGTGACCTTCAGGTTACGTTTTTTACACATCGCACCCAATATTTCGAACAAACCCAACAACTCCCACTCCTTGTCTCTCATCAGAACTGTATCACCAGTAAACCGTAGCACAGTCAACTACCATTCGTTCCCTTCCCTTACCAGGGTTACTCCATGATCCACTGCTATTCCTTGACTGCATCCATATGCATGCTGAAAAACCATGTGGACATCATACATCATTGCTTTTTAACAATATATTTAAGACAAAGAACTCGCTCTGTTCATCCTCTACATGCACTACCATCATTGCACCCAAAGCTCATACATACTCTGTACCGCATCCAGTAACTTACCAACTACTCCGTACATTATCGATACTTTCCACAAATCAACTGCCATTGGATTTATCAAGTCGGTGAAGAAAGCATACAGCTTCCTACCCTTCTCCAGACATTTTTCTACAATATATCTCCAGGAGAAGATTTGGGATACGTAGATTCCCTTCTTAAACCCAGCCAATTCCTCATCAACCTCTGTTTGGTATCTCCCTCTCTTGGATGCTATCTTGTAGTACATGATAAAGAAGTGTATCCCCCTATGATAACTACATATTTATCTCTCCCCTTATACAGGGGAAATACTATATCTTATATTATCCAGTCTTCAGGTACACTTCCCTTCTCCCATGCTAGTCTACGTACTTTCCTTACCTATTCACTTGGTAGTTTAATGTCCATGCTTAAGAACCTCACCACACACTTCATCTATCCCTGATTTTTTACCCATCTTCACCCTCTTGAAAGCCTCTACCACTTCTGACCTGTTCTCCTCCTCCGCCACTGCTTCTCTTTTCCCTCTCATTTTCTTTCCAATTATGTTTGCAGTTAATATGTTCTATACATTCATTAACCCAGTGGAGCCCAAGCGATTTAATGTAAATGTACACTTCAGGACCAGCCACTTGTCATTTTGTTTTTCCTGAAAACACATGGGATGGGTTAGTAACGAAGGAAAAAAAAAAAAAACGCTCACCTGTGTCATTTGGGGTCCTGGGGCGGCGGCGGAAAGTCACAATTATCATGGCGTGATGGGTAGGCAATATACTGGAACATCTCTCCTGCGCGCGCCCACATGCACGCGGCTGGACTTGGAGGGTTGCCAATAATCGATATTGTTCCGTGGGATCCTAAAGTAGTTCCCATACAAATCTGAACCCTCTATATGCCATAGGACAAGAGTAATGAAGGCAGACGCAACCATTGCGTCGCTGGGGTCCAGCGTTATTTGGTGGATTTAAGGAAGCTGAGTTTACTTTACCTAGACCGAAAATGGTCCGCACATATATTTATAATTGAATATCAATACCGGGAGTGTAACTCATATTAAACCACCATAGAAAGGTTTGGCAATTGATAGGTCTTGCCTGAGCTGATGTTTGGTAGACAAATGGCTACCTCAGGACACTATTTTGAGATTGATTATATCGAGGGAGCACCGGACTGGCCACGAAGAGCGCACTCAAACAAAAAAAGGAAATAAATAAATGTTATAGAAGTTTAGATCATGATAATAAGCTTAGCTGTCTGTCTGTCGGATGAATAAGATGATAAGATGATAAGAGCATGATGGAAGCCGGAACTAGGATCGCGGCGAACTGAGGAGTAGAGTTGTTAGCTGGACGAAGAATAAAATTGCTCTGGCGCGGCGCCTCTAGCTAGACACGTCATCGCCTTTACGCTACTAATCTAGCGGATACTGTTAAGTTTTTAGCGGATATCTGGCGGTAAATATCGTACTACATTTATATTATTATAACATAGTTATATGATAAATACTATACTTTCGTATAATAGGTCATATTTAACTTATCAAGCTTACATACAAATATGATAGAGTACTATAAATAGAAAACGTATGTTATACCACTAACTATCGTGAGTCCACGATACACCCCCCCACCCCCCCAACACAATACCTGAACCCCACTTTATACCTAGAGTTGCCCGGAAGCTATCTTGTGTCGCCACATATCAATGGCGCCACAAGCAGCACGTCTGGGTCTTGTCCCGATCCAAGGGGGATCCCCAACATGTTGTGGTGGACCGACTAAGTTAGCCTCCTCGGATCCAGCATCATCAGGTGGAGCCTCTTCATGTGCAGAAAAGCCGAGCCCCATAGCGTACAGTCGTGTGATTGGACGAACTGTAGTTCCAGTAGCTGTCCTAAAGCAGCGTCACTCGCCCTAGTGAGTCTTCGCCCTCGTACACCTCCACTACGCGGCCCAACTTCCAATACAATCGAGGATTTTCATCATGGATGAATACTACATCGCCTACTGAGGGTGCTGATGGATGACCATCAATCTTAGATGTCCTCTCACGCAGTGCCAATAAGTAGTCATTAACCCACCTCTTTTTAAAATCACCAACAACCTTGAAAATGTACTGGTACCGACAGCTTCGGTGAACATCGAAGGGTCTTCTAACTCTACCTGAGATTGCAAATCGGTGGGAAATGCGGTCAACGGCTTTCCGTAGAGCTAATGTGCTGGTGTAAGTGGCAGTTGTTCTTGCAGGTCGGTATATACATAGGTGAGAGGACGATCATTAACAACCGCCTCGACTTCAGTGAGCACTTTTACTAGTTCGCTCCACTTTAACAAGGCGCGTCCTGCAACCGCCCGTAAGCCTGACTTCACGATGCCTACACACCGTTCCCACATTCTACCAAACCACGGAACTTTGACTGGTAAGAACTTCCAATCGCACTTCCGCTCTCCCAAGAAAGCAACAACTGTTGGATCGTCGCTTATATCTTCCAAGTACCTGCAGGCTTGAAGAAAAGTGGGAGCATTATCGCTAATAATCAAATGAGGGAAGGAACGACAAGCACAAAACTTTCTGAACGCCAGCATAAACTCTTCACACGACATATTGTCACACAGTTCTAAATGTATCGCACGTGAAGTGGCACAAGTAAACAGTAAAACATAAACCTTGTCCATTTCCTTAGTTCTCAGTGCTCCGGTATAGTCTAGCCCTGTAACTCTAAAAGGTTCTAGATGGTTAACATGGCACTCTGGCAAAGGTGGAGCCGGTCCAGTCGTAAATGGGCTTCCTTTTAGTCTACGGCACACCACACACTTTTTGACTAATTGTCGAACTACCCATCGAACTCTGGGTATCCACCAGTTGAGACACAATTAAGAAATATCGTGGTGGAACCCGTAGTGCATTACTTTCTCATGTGTGCGTTGTACCAGTAGATCGGTGACATGGTGTGTTGCTGGCATCAGGATATGGTTATTAGTACAGTTGTCTACACCCGACCACTTCAGACGTCCCTCACATCTAATTAGATCATTCTTCTGGTGTAGCCTTAGTTGACACACGATGTTAGGCATTTTATTCTTACCAGAGTTTCTAATAGATTCTAATTCATAGCTGAAAGATTTCCTATGAACCCATCTAATAAGTGTTACCTCGACTGCTTTTATTTCTTCTGCATTTAAGCTTTCACCCAGATTGTAGAGTCGTCCTTGTAGCTTGGCCTTTATGTTGGTGATGTAACGCAACACCCAAGCTACGACCCTGACTAACTTATTATAACCACCGATCCTTACCCACTCTAACATAGGACTCGGTGTTGATGTCGGTTGAATGACGGCTGTCACCGTTTCTAAAGGCAAAGCCAACTCAACTCCGGCATTCCAGACAGCCCAATCCCCTTCGTGGAGCAGCCATTTTGTTCCTTGCCACCACAGGTCGGACTTTATTAATTTGGACGCCGTTACTCACCTACTTATCAAGTCACTGGGGTTTTCTTTGGTTGGTACATAGTGATAGATGGCGTTTGGTAGTAGGGATCGTATTTCATCGACCCTATTGCGCACCTAGACGGGCAATGTCTTTTGACTATGCACCCAGCTTAGTGCAATTTGGCTATCGCACCATACGTGTACCGCCCTTAGTTGCAGTTCCTTATCGTATGAAGTGCGTACATGGTTGACCAAACGCCCCAATAGCAGCATGGCAGTTAGTTCCAATTTGGGAATTGTGACCCCCTTTACCGGTGCAACCTTGGCCTGGGCGGTGAGCAAATTTATCCCAAACGAGGTAACACAATAAATAGCTTCTCCGTACGCTGTGGCACTCGCATCTCAGAACACATGTAAAGACACGGGTTCGAATGCGGCCACTTGGCGCGGTAACTCAATGGTACATGGGATGTTATAGTTATCTAGCAAGGACCTACCCTGTTCAACAAGATCATCAGGTAATCCTGATGCTATCCAATCCAAGAATATCCGCTCATGGCCGAGTGGTTACGGTGCCCGACTCTCCCAAATATACCTGGAGTGAGGGGGTTCGAATCCTGGTGAGGATACCTCTTACCCAATCATCAGGTAATGTTTCGTCCCATCCTATTTTGCATCTCCTTATTTCTTGTATTAGAATCCTAGCTCTGACAGTTATGGGTAATGCTAAACCCAAAGGATGAACAAATTGTGCGACCTTACTTAACAGACTAAGTTTTGTGTGCGTCCCTGTCTGTTTAGTATAATTTTTGTTCCGGTACATGAGTGTGTCCTTCCCTGGTTGCCATATCATCCCCAAGATTCTAGCATATTCCTGGTTATCAGAAGCTACCCCATCAATAATAAGACTATCCTGAATCAACACAGAATTCGCAACCCACTCGCGGAGAAACAGATGAGCCTCAGTGAATAACCTACTAGCCTGCCTATAGTTTGCGACTACAGTAGTTACTTTTCACTATCACTAGACCCTTGTAAATTGTCTAGTGAGTTCAATAGTGTTCTCTTCGGCATCATCAAGATGTTTTTTAATGGTGGCGTTTAACAAAAATTGTGAACACGTTGCGCCAAAAAGACTACTTTAAACCGATAGGTCACTATGGGACTCTCTGGGTCGTCGATGTCCTTGAACCATAGGAACCGGGTGATGTCTCTATCCCTATTTGCAGTTTCACCATCAAGAAGGCCTTTTCTATGTCACTGGTGAATGCGTAACATCACAGCCTAAAGCGCAGTAGTTGCTGCGATAGGTCTGACACCATTGAAGGGCCGGTTAGTAAATAGTCGTTCAGATTGGGACTGTGGCCTAGGTGGGCTGAGCAGTCATACACCACTCGGATGGGAGTGGTGGTACTGTCCTTTTTTACCCCATGATGTGCAAGGTGATGGATTTTCCCGGTATTCCTCGGTTCATCCACATTGACAACCTCTATGAACCCTTGGCTGAGATCATTTTTAAATACCTCGTCATAAGCCTTGTAGGTGCTCGGTTCGTGGGTTAATTTCCGCTGTAAGGCGCGCAATCTACCCAATGCTAAACCATAATTTGTGGGCAAACTGATATTCTCCTGTTTCCAGGGTAGACTAACCTCATATTGCTTTTCTGTGGCCAAGTAACGCACAGATTCCGATAACTTTTCTATCGCAATTTTTGATTCATAGTCATTCTCCGCAGGTTTAATCCCTATGTGGCCAAGTTTCCAGTCTTTCTAGATCGAACTCGGCAGCTAAATTTGGGTCATCTATGCGAGTCTTATCTTTAACTCGGAAGCTGCGGGGAGACTCTTAAGAGGTTTTACTGGGCGACTGCGGGGAGACTCTTAAGATCCTAGGCCTAAAAAAAAAAAAAATTAAAACACCCCAGTGACACTTTAAAAAAAAATTGTGTTTAAGTGAGATAATTCCCCTCCATGCCTCCAATCACTCCTTCAAATATGTCAAAGTCCCCTCCTTCCCCCTTCAATGATCACCTATTTTCCCTGTTATTCCCTTATTCATTGGTATATTTTCGTGTCGCCATCTCCAGGCCGGTTCCATGGTGTTGTCATGTGACTAGCGAGTGTTTTGCGATAGGGAGAGTGTGAGGGAGTAAGTCAGTAAGGCTTCAGCCCTCGAGAAGAGAGGGTGTACAGCTGGCTGGCTCACATTTGATGAATGAACCACTCTATAATACTTCACGATTTTGACCATCCAAACACTATTCCCACTTGTTTTATTGTTGTTACATGTTACTATCTTCATATTAAACGTAAAATAGGCGCATATGGATAAGTATTAATTATATTTATGGTAAATTAACTTTTTTAGTAAGGAATTAATCAAAATACCTACGCACAGGGGTATGGTGTATACTACAGGGGCTGCGCACTTTACGAGTTAATGAGCTCTTCTGCCGCGGTCATGCTCATCCTGAACACGGACACCGTGTCAACCAGAATATTTGACTGGGTAGTTTGGACTGTACCGCTCATGCAGTAGCCAAACTTAGTGGGGATCAAGATCACTCCCCTATCTCTTCTAAATCCAGGGTGTACTACATTGTAATAATAATCTGCGCCTAACCGTATGTGCACCTCCTTCAAGTCGCCCATGGGATCAGACAGGTAAATACCTTTCCTACGAAGTGCATGAATTCCTACAGATTGATAGTCTCGGAGTTCATCTACCACCACACACGGCAAAAAGTGTTTCTTCTTACGGTAGATGTAACCAACTTCTACAACTTCATAGTCTCTACTGTCAGTCACTCCCGTGAAACCTTGTAACCTAAGGGTCTCATGACCTACTACACAGTGTTTTAAACCGTCCAGCACCGATCTCTTTATGAAGGATCATTGTGAGCCCTGGTCCAGGAGTAGCCGACAGACCTTGTAACCTGCCTTGTCCTGCCGTAACCCTCTATAGGTATCTTGATTGTGGGTAAAATGGTGGTGTCTTTCTTACTGCCTAGCATCAGTGTTGCAGTACCCCCTACCTTTTCCTCCTTAACTAGACTACCTGTGGGGCACAACTTGTCAAAATGATGGTCCTCACAGTTGCGACAGGGCCTCAAATAGGTAGCAGTACACTTACACTGCATACCATGGTCCTTACTTAAACAACCCTTGCACAATTTTAGCTTCCTTGCTTGAGCTAATTTGGCTTCATTAGTTTGATATTTAGTACAGTTTAGCCATTTATGCTTGGGCTTGATGCATAGCCTACATGATGATTGTGGTTTCTTGCATGACTCTTGAACCTTCCCTTTAGATCCTACCATCATATTAATTGAATCCCTTGATGTTGCTCCCTCTGACCCACCCACCGTCCTACCATTGTTCAATTGTATGTTGCTGATCTCCTTGCTAAATGACACTTTAAATTCTTCTAAATCAATGGTACGAACTTTATCTAGAATAGCTAGAGGTAATTTCTGTCTTAATATTATGACTAGCATTTCTTGTGAGGTTACACCCAACGCATCTAATGGCCTCGTGTGACACTCCATTTCTGCCCTGAACTTTGTCAATTCGTCGACCCTGTACCTAGGCTGCGCTAGGTTCAATAGGGCATTCACATGGGCTACCTTAAGCTGGTCAGTGTCTTTATACGTCGCCTGTAATAACTCCACAACGCTATCATAATTCTCACCTATGATGGAAAAACCTTTCTTCAAATGCAAGGCTTCATCCTCAAGTTGGCCTATAAGATAGTGGAACTTTCGTACATCGTCAAGAGTTGAATCATGCACGGTTGATTTAAAAACGTTCCAAAATGCCAACCATTCTGTCAAGTTTCCCCTGAATTTTGGTAAGTTCAGTTTGGGTAAGTTTACTTCACGGCAGGGATCCGTACGCTTGGCAGCATCACTATTCGGGGTTAGTTCGGTTTTATTTACCGCCTTTCTTAGTAATATTTTTGCCTCTAAAGCGGGCATTACACTGGGCCGAATTCTCGTCATTCTCCAATCTCCAGTCTCCGTTTCCAGTCAGTAGCGCTGGCAAATTGTATCACACACGTTAAGCATCCTGGCTGCGTGAGTCTCTGACACAACAATAACAACATTACCTCGGCACTAAACGATCGTTTATATTGTGCTGTTTCACCAATAATTTAGAGTAATATGGATTTATATCGACACTTATATTACAATATGACTCTATCTACAAGTTTGCGTGATTATGTTTATATTTGGAGCATATATGAGGAAATATTTTGAACTTTTCGGAGGTTGTAGAATGCTTGATAGGCTATAATCCTGTGTATGTTGGTAATGGTACAATATATTTTTACATTTTACATTCATAAATAGTCCACTAATATAGTTACTAGGTTAGGTTAGTCTAGGTTAAATATATTGTTCAATGATTCTTAGTAAATAGGCATCTGAAAAAACAGTTCCTCCTGCTACACAGCCAAACGTTTTCGTTTCATACCAATCGCCGATTAATATGAAGGGTGTGCCTGGAAGTGTAGTGGGAGGGCTTGTGGCTTTGGCTCCGCTGCATGTCTGCCTGCCGAGATCGGAACCTCTCCGGGTGGTCAGGGGCCGGGGGAGTGCTGGAGCGACCTTGGTAACCCTGGTCTCTGGGTCTTCTCCTGGATGACCTGGATGTGTGTGAGTTTGTGTTTTTTATCTGTGTTTATTTTTTGTTTTATGTTGTTTTTGTGTTTTCCCTGTTCTTGCTCTGTCTTGAGTCGGCTACCCCCAAAATGGGGATTGGGCCAGAGCATATAGATAGATAGATAGACCAATCGCCGAGGCGTAGGTATAGGAAGTGGTTATTTAGTTGCAAGTGGTGTAGCTATTTTAGCATTAATTCACTTAGTTTATGTCTATCCGCAGCCCTTCTCACAATCAAAACACACAATTATGTAGGAAATATATATTTCGACGTCATATACTTGAGATATCAATGAGATTAAATGCGAGCTGTAAAGAGGCTGACAATCTACCTCCATAAGAAAATGGAGCTTCCCACCCAGTGCATGAAGCATCCTAGCTCCATCAAATGGTGAGATTTGTGCTGGAGACTGGCGGTAGCTCCATTTTTTGCTGAAGAATGACGAGAATTGGCCCAGTGTGATACCCCCTTAAAACGGCGACATCATGGATGGCGCGTTGCTCGTACTCCGCATGAATTTCTAACTCATCCTCTAATTCTGATACAATAAACTAGCCATTAAATAATGTATGAACTTACACCTTTAGTCCTCACATGCAATACCGTAGTTGTATTAGCCTACCCTTCGCAGACTAATGTCATTAGATTAAAAAATAATAATGACTATTTTAAGCAGCTTACCTTACACTATACCAGGAGAGATTGGGATATAACAAGATGAATCAACGAAACAAGGAAGGAAATATGGTATGGTAGATCAGTCATAAATAAAAAATAGTAAATAATAATGAAATAGGGAGACAAATAGGCTACAGGGTATGATGGTGATAGCCGAGACCTACCCCTTCATGATCCTTTTGAACTACAACCTCCTTCAACATTGCCCTTGTTCACAATAACTAACTAGGAAATATAAATTGTGGGTCAAAATCCTGGGGTCTGGGTACCAATATAGCGGATTTAATTAAGGTAGCTGAGTTTACTTTACCTAGACTGAAAATGGTCCACACATATATTTATAATTGAATATCAATACCGGTAGTGAAACTCTCATTAAACCACCATAGAAAGGTTTTGCAAACGATAGGTCTTGTCTGAGCTGATGTTTGGTAGACAAATGGCTACCTCAGGAACACTATTGGGAGATTGTTTATATTGAGGGAGCACCGTAGTGGCCACGAGGAGCGCACTCAAAAAAAGAAAGGGATGAAATAAATGTTAAAAATTTCTAAATCATGATAAAAAGCTGTCTGTCTG
Organism: Paralithodes platypus; assembly: GCA_032716605.1. Classification (NCBI taxonomy): domain Eukaryota; kingdom Metazoa; phylum Arthropoda; class Malacostraca; order Decapoda; family Lithodidae; genus Paralithodes; species Paralithodes platypus. Next base: position 16,554,356 of record CM064515.1, on the reverse strand, counting down.
TCAGTCGGATGAAGTTGATGATGAGAGCGTGATGGAAGCCGTAACTCGGATCGTGGCGAACTGAGGAGTAGAGTTGTTAGCTGGACGAAGTATAAACATGCTCTGGCGCGGCGATTCTGGCTAGACACGTCATCACCTTTACGCTACTAATCTAGCGGATACTGCTAAGTTTGTAGCGGATATCTAGAGATAAATATTGTACCACATTTATATTATTACAACATAGTTATATGATAATCGTCATATAATTATTTTAAAGACTCATAAATACTATACTTTCGTATAATAGGCCTTATTAACTTATCAAGCTTACATACAAATATGATGGAGTATTATACATAGAAAACGTATGTTATACAACTAACTATCGTGAATCAACGATGCGTTACATACTGTACATAGGCGACGCATAACGTGCGTCTCTGGTAATCAAGGGGTTAAAATGTTAATTTTGTCTCGACTTTATATATATTTTTCCATTATCACTCGCTCATTCTCGCTTGCCCACCCTCTACTTTTAAATTATGGATAATATACTGTAAAGTGTTTACGAAAGTAGGACACAAAATACTTATTCCTTTTAACCCAGAAGCTACAAGTTTCCTTCAGGAATGTTCTTCTGGTGGGCTGCGACCATCCTTCCCGTATCTGAGATTTCAAATTGTACCAAATCCGCAGGCGTAGGCCGAGTCAGTTACAAATTTGTTCAGGAATCGGCCTACATACCAACTTTCAATACCAAACCTCATAAAACACATACACCTCAAACACATACACGCCCTCATGAACCTTCATTATTGTGGAGGCGCTGACAGGGCTCTTGGACTGTCCCTCATACCCAGATATATAGAGGATACTATACATATAGAATTAAAATGTAAAACTTGCAAACAAAACAAACCAAAATTGGGACAAGGACAATATAAAGTCAAATTAAATTATCAAAATCGCTATGTGGAAACAACGTTTACTAAAATGAAAATTATTAAATAAAAGAACACAATCCACCACAGAGGGTGTACATTACTACATGAGCAAGTTAATCTGTTTCCCAAGCAAACTAATCGCACATATAACAACGCACTATCGTCACGTTAAAGGAAGTAGTCAAGTTTGGGAAGTCCGGGACGTTCTGGCAAATTTTACTAAACTCTGCATGAATAAAGAAACTACATGCTAAACGTCAAAATATTATTTAAAATCAAATTTGCAACATGACAAGACATTAACAATAGTACAAAATACAAATATTGATAAGATATCTATACTATTACAAAATAATATAAAATACAGTACAGCACTCGCTAACGATAGTGCTATCGGGTAGGTACCTGTAAGCATAGCATGCCTCAAGTGACCCCTATCAATAACTACCCTACAAATAACCTACATTTATAGCACAAATAAACTAAGGAAATCGCAAAAGTAAGCAATTGATACTATCAACAATGAATACATATAATATAAAGACAAATAATTGCAAAATATGAAGTAAAAACAGATTTAAACAAAGAGTACTCTTTTAACAAGAACAATAAATTTAAAAAATCATCAATATTAATATTAATAATAATAATAATAATAATAGAAAAAGAAAAAGATAAACAATAAATACAGACAAAAAGTAAGCAGAGGTTATACAAGAAACTTCAAGTTAAAATTGCTTGATTAAAATGATTGATGTCAAATTTTAGAATACAGTCACAATAATTGACCCTAAAAAGATTAAATTTATGGAACAATTTACTTGCCTCAAAACCTCTGTCCACTAAGAGTCTGTATAGTAACCTAGCTCGAGCCCAAAAGTCATCTACTTTAGTGCAGATGTTACAAAATCTTATTAATTGGGAATAAAAACAATTATAAGGTATTTTACTATCGATATTACTACTAGGGAAAGGAAAGTTTATTACGTTAAAATTAAAATCATCAACTTTGTGATATACTTTAAGTATGCACTTTTCATTAACAATCTCTATATTTATATCAAGAAAATGTTCAACTTTATAATTTACGTTACATTGTGTGAGGGGAATAGAATTAGGGTAAATAAGTTTAGCAACTTGATTAAAATTTAACAAATTGCAAACAAGAATATCATCAATATATCTACTATTATTACTTAACAGTTTAGCAAGTGCTAATTTTTCTGGAATTTTATTTTTCTTGCTACTGTCAACTAAGTCTTTTATATATTTAAATTCTAAAGCAAGCAAGAATAAGTCTGCAATTAAAGGGCTAGCATTTCCACCCATAGGAATTCCTAATATTTGTTTGAAAATGTACGGCCCGAATCTAACATAAGTATTGAAAAGGAGGAATTTAAGGGCATCTTTAAGTTTAGTTCTATCAAAATATACAGAACTAGTGGGAGTAGAGCTAAGTGATGCATTATTAAAATATGTATAAACATTTATGAAATAATTACCATTCCTAACGAACCTGTCAAAGTGCAAATCTATAATAAAGCAAAGCTCTGAATATATTAAATCTAAAGGCAAATTGGTATACAAAGTTGAAAAGTCGAAGCTATGTACCGAGGTAACTTTCGGCATGGTATTTATGTTATCAATAACTTCTAACGAATTGTCAACACTCCAATAATAGTTAATGCCAGTTCTTTTCATGATGGTATTACAATATCTTTTATGAGTACTTTTAATGTATTTTAAGCAATTTACGACTTGTTCTGATAGAGTTTTAGTGGTAGCAAATTTTGCTCCGGCAATAAAGCGATATTTATAAGGTCTTTTATGAAATTTAGGTAACATGTATAATTTTGCAATGCACTTGTTCTTATCAGAAAGTTTAATATCAAATATTATATTTTTCTTGGTATGTTCATCGATTAAGTTATCAATATTCAGATTATTTTGAATTTCATAAACAGAATTACCGCAAATATTTTTACGTAATATGTTACCCTTAATACCTAATTCTTTTTTCATATTTTCAAGATAAAATGTCTTACATGTGAAGCTATAATTATTGCTGGCTTTATCTACTGTAGTGATTACAAAATGTTTATGTAAATTTATTAAATCAGCTTTAAGCTTATTATAATTATAGTCTATAAAATCTGAAAGATTAAATTCATTTTTAAGCGAGAAAATTTTATTTCTAATTAATTTAATTAATAATTTAGACCATGCTTCTAGTTCTCTTGCATTGCAGCACGCAATTTTTAACAATTTATCTTTTAATTTATTGACTGAAAAAACAATATCTTTTAAAATTATGTCCCATGTTAAGAGAAAGTGGGAACAAGTGAAAGGGAGTTTGCCTCAAGCCTGATCAATAGCAAGGGGAGGGAAGAGGGGAGAAAAAATTCAACTGTCCCTCCCTCTCTCTCACTCTCAACCTGATAAATATATATGCTTTATTCTCCCCCTACACCTAACTATGGGTACTCATTCTTCATATATGCCTTGTAGTATAATAATACTGCTTTATAATAAAACTGCTAATTCCTCCCCTCTCTCTTCCCCCGCGTGCTAGGCCAAAACAAGGGTGCATGGGTGACCATGCACAACAATTGTGCAACAACTGAGCATGTCCACAGCACATCCACATAATTTTTTTGCCAATAACCATTGCAGTGGGATTTGTAAGTGTGATGCCAACATGCTGTTACTTTTTATGATGGTCGACTTTAATTTTGGTTGTCTTTTGCACCACGGGTGGGTAGTTCTAACCTAGATAACTCAACTGTCAGGTTAACCTATTCACGCATTTATGACGCAGAGGTTGCCAGATTCGTAATAAGAAATAAAGTTTTCTCACTCTAATAATTATCTCTCCAAAATTAGTTTTCTGCCCACAGCTAACTCAAAGACAACTGCAGAGGCTGAAGTAACAAAACTAAAGGTTTCTAAATACCTCTGATGGTAACAAATGCTTTAAAGTATCCCCAATAGGCTCAACATCGCGTCATATGTCGGAGAGGGTTAATGACTGATCAATATATTTGTATAAATCATAATTAAAATCTGACTATAAAATCTTCTTGTTTTCTACCCTTTCCTCGATATTTCAGAAACACAGGTCCTGCTGGAAGTCTGCTGTCCTCGAGAGATGCTATGAAGCCTGCAGTACACCTACCACCAACCTTCCGCACCTCAGTGGAAGTAAACTAGGAACATTTTGGTAAATATAATTGGTAAATATGATTATTTCCCGGTTTCATCTCTGTAGTAGTTCAAAATAATCATAATACTGTATGCCTGTATAGTTGCATTAGTTAACTATAAAAGACGAACTAGATGCCGAGAATATATTCTAAAAAAAAAAAATATATATATATAATTAAAATATATAATTGGTGAACTTTCCCAGTTTCAGCTCTGTAGTAGTTCCAAAATTATGATGCTGTATGTACTGTAGTATAAACACCATATGAGGAAGATCACTTTATTGACAACGATTCGCAGATAGCTTCATCAAGTCACTTGACCTAGTGACCTGAAGAAGCTATCTGCGAAACATTGCCAATAAAGTGCTCTTCCTCATTATGATGTTTATATTCATTGTCAACGTTTCATAATTATTCAATATTCTGTTGGTAATTGCATTAGCTAAATATAGAAGACGAACAAGGTAATGTATTTTAAAAAGCAAAATGAAAAAAAAAATTACAACAACTTGACCATTGCCACACACGTTTGCCCTCTCATTGTTTTACGAAAGTAAAACAATGAGAGGGCAAACGTGTGTGGCAACAATATCCATGCATCACTCTTGTATGACAATGTCGGGATGACGACACTATCATGAATTGACTTCTTTATTTCCATACTCGCCACCATATTCCTTGTCACTGCTGTTTTCGTTCCTACAACCACCTCCCCTTTTGAACTTTCTTGTACTTCATCTTCTATGCTCCCTCTATTATAACCACAATGCTGACTTTCTTAATTACATAACCATTTAATCTTGCTTCATACAGTGTGATTACATCCCTCTCAACGACCATAACCTTACCCTTTACCACCCTGACCTTTATGTTTCGTTTGTTACACATCGCATCAGACAGATTTACCTAACCCAGCAACTCCCACTCATCTTTTCTCACCAGTCCCTGTAGCATCAGCATACGCATGCAGTAGCACAGACAAACATTCGATCCCTTCCATTATAGTATGGTCATTTGCTTGGAATCCGTGACCATTTTGTTCCTACCTTTTTCTCTCGATGGATTTGACAACCTGAACCATTTTAAAGGAAAACTAGCTCCTATGCCCCTCTGAAAAATGACGGCTAACTCTGCTAGAGCCCAATATTCAAAATGGCCGCCAATGCCATCTTGAAAAACATGAAATGTAATATCTCTGGCATCAGATGAGCTACAAGGACGAATGAGGTGTCCTTTTTCACTAATTCTGGCATTACAAATCCACTGGAATGGTTATTGTATTGTATTGTATTGTATATTGTATTGTTATTGTGTATTGTATATTGTATTATACTAATTGTACATACTAATCTCAGTAATCTGCCACTTCACTGTCACTACATGATTCACTGTATGAGCCACTATCAGAATCACTGTGCTCACTTTTGCTGCTATCATCACTATTGTTCTCTGCCTGCGGATTGGTAGGTAGTGGTATGGATGGGGAAGTGGGGGCTGGGTTGAACGGACAGGCAGACATAGGCCATTTACAAGATGCCATCCATGGCCGATAGGTGAGGGGTGACTTTGGAGCTGGTAATGCTTTTGCAAATATGGAAGATAGTTTGCACGCTCCAAGTGTGGACGGAGACTGTCCAAGTCAGGCACAAGTCGGATAGTGCTTTTTTTCTTCTGAGCTCTCCACTTCGCTGCCCTCGCATCTCCCAGGGTCTTGCTTTTGGTATCACTTTAGACATATCGAATGACAAACCGCTCCAAATCACTGATGACCTGTTCTGTGACTAGGAGCTGTGTACCACATGCTGCTAGCAGGTCGTGTGCATCTTTAGACTTCTCCACACGATCTGCGATGAGCTTCTTGCTTGCTCCATAGAAGCCAGAGTTGTAGTCACACCCAGTGAGGACATGAAGTGGTATGATGGATGCAGCCATTGCCTCACTGCACAAACATCGGGCATTGATGTTATTCACATTCCGAGTGTTTGAAAGGAGCTGCTTTTCATTGTTCAGAATGGCCAACCAACCAGACTCCAGCTTAGAGCCCTTATTCATTGTTGACTCTATCCATATGTCGAGGGCGACACACGAATATGGTTTTCCTGTCATTGACTGTGCAAACATACCATTCTCCATGAATGCAGCCTGATCGACAGGAAGGGTATCAAGCACTGCAGTGAAATCGGGGAGATGCCGACTATACTTGTCATTATCATAGATTTGCATCAAAGGAAGCATGAGCTTGAGTGAGGACTTGAACTCAGTCCAGTTGCTTGTTCTGATTGCATGGATATTTTGAGTTAGAATCTCAACCATTTCCATGAATGACATCCAGTATTCTGCTTGTGGGGCACCCTCAAAGTCCTTGAAGAGAGCATCAACGAGGTCCTTCAGCTCATTATTTCTCTCTAGCTCTGCATGTTCATCTGCAAGTTCCTGTGCATCAATCGGATGTCGAAGCTTGGCAAGGGATGCCTTTACTTCTTCAGATAGAGGGGAATCTTCCAAACGTTTGTCTATGACATGGTGGACCAGAGTCTCGTAGAATAGTCGCAAGCAGCGAACCCCACGCTTAACATGTTTTCCACGAAGGGCCTGATCAACAGACACGTCTGCTATAACACCAGCTGCCACCAACACATCTGATATGCCAGATCCCTTAAACCTTTTGTATATAGTGTAGATGAACGACATTTGGATGTAGAAGGGTGCCATGAATGGTAAGATTTTGCTGAACAGCTCAGCATTCTCACTTTTCAACTCTAGCATGAGCACATAGACAGGATGATCACCAACAATTATTGCAAAAGGCATCTTTTTTTCTTCGATTGATTTTGCAAGCTTACACATCACATCATTGAGAATTGTCTTACTGGGAGGGTTGGTATAGGTCATGTGGTATATTGCTGGACTCTTCTCATCTGCATTTGACATGCTGGCGTGAAACCCTGAAAACCTAGGCACAGTCTGTTCTTCTGGCTTAGGTCTCGTTCGGTCATCTTGCACCCTGGCCAATGCATGGATCACACCACAAATTCTTTGCACCGATGTGTCAGGAGGAGGAGTACTTTGATCAGCTGGTGGCTTCCTGAGAGGTGGTTCCCCACGCTTCGCTGTCTTGTATGGGTTGACTTTTTGCATTTCACTTCCGAGCTCTTTGAGAGTTGTCGAGAGGTTTGATGCAAAGTTGGCACCGGGAACTGGTCTATCCTTGTGATTCTCGGAAGGAAGTTCTGTATCAAATGATTCTGGCTGCACAAACATGACATTAGTGCGGTGTGACTGGCCAGCACCGGTCAGTGTGTCTCTCTTGAAGTCATCGTTGTCGACTATAGCGATAGCAGGCTTACCCTCAGCTAGTTCGAAGGGGCAATCAGATTAGCACTTGAGGTCATTGACCACCCAAAAATCTCACAGCATAAGTACGTCATTGTAAATGATGCCCAATCCATCTTTGTGCATTATGTCGACTATCTCCCTACTCTTGGTCAGTCCATGTAGCAAGACAGAGAGATTCATCTCAAATGCAGTGTGTTTTTCAGTGATGTAGCTTGTGAGGATAGATGCAATCGATCGGATGGATGGACTGTTATCAATTGCAGACTTATTTGGGTGTTTCAGCCATGTGAGCAGCTTCAGCAGGAGCTCACTGAAGTCTTCTTCTCTCTCCAACTCGTGTATATATGGGAGCCAGGGAATAGTATTTGTCCTGATGACTTGCTCTTTGAGTTGTGCTGCAACATTCATCACCAACTGATCATTGCTGACACCCAATGAAGATATTGCCGCCTCGATGTATGTACCTGCTGCTGTTGTATCATATACCAGTTCACTCATATCTTTTGAATACGTTCATGAAATCCGATGTCTTCCCCAAATTCATTGACGAGAATTTCCTTTTAAGTAGCTGGATTTTACTACTGAGTTATGGCCGTGATTTGAGATAATGCGCTTATAGTCCTGCAGCAGGCCTTGCAGTGTGCGAATTTCATGGTCTTTGAAGATGACTTGACGAATATGATGAAAGAAGAGAGCTTGGGCCTCTCGGAGGTTTACACACTGCAGATGTTGAGTGCTTTCATCTGAATGGGGCTTGTGGTCGCTTACATATTTGCGCCAGCACGCACGATGGTAGCGGATTTCCAACCCAAATGCTGTTTGACTATCTGGGATGGATGCAATCAGAGTGTCAAGTCTCAATCTCATGACCTCATCTTCCAGACGGACAGTATGTAACTTGAATTTAGTCCAGGCATCTACTGTTGATAGGAGTAAAATCTGCTTGTCATGATCACTACTCTTGTATGCCCCTTTCATGCACCACACACATAGAGTCTTATCGTGAAGGACACCCATACGGGAGCGGAGCCTTTTAGGTGCACTGGCCTCTGGGGAAGGGTCTTGTTGATCTGATGCTTCATCTCTTTCAAGACGTTCCTCGGATTTGTGTTTGCGTTTTTCGGCTTGAGAGAGCTTGCGCTTGCTGGATAATGATGCGTAACAAGTGCTATGCATGTGGTGACCCTTTGGTCCCTTCTCCCAATCCACATTTTCATGTATATGTTGAAACTTATCAAGTTCTTTCCATTGTAAAGACTTTTCCCGGATGGATTCCCACTTCTCAGGTGTAATGTTTTCCAAACGATCATCTGCAGTACATCGCTTACCACAGAGTAAAATGCACTCGTATTCATTTAATGTCTTGTCTGGTAACTCTTCACTCTCTCTTCTATTATCCATTATTTCGGTCACTTCACAAGTCGGCGATTTTCATCAGATGGGCATGCGATCCATCTGAAACAGTAAAAAAGTAATATTAGATATACACCGCAGGCAGAGAACAACAGTGATGATAGCAGCGAAAGTGAGGACAATGATTCTGATAGTGGCTCATACAGTGAATCATGTAGTGACAGTGAAGTGGCAGATTAGTATGTACAATTAGTTTAATACAATACAATAACAATACAATATACAATACAATACAATACAATACAATAACCATTCCAGTGGATTTGTAATGCCAGAATTAGTGAAAAAGGACACCTCATAGTAATTACGTCCTTGTAGCTCATCTGATGCCAGAGATATTACATTTCATGTTTTTCAAGATGGCGTTGGCGGCCATTTTGAATATTGGGCTCTAGCAGAGATAGCCGTCATTTTGCTCCGTCATAGGAGCTAATTTTCCTTTAAAATGGTTCAGGTTGTCAAATCCATCGAGAGAATAAGGTAGGAACAAAATGGTCACGGATTCCAAGCAAATGACCCTACTATTACCAGGGTACTCCAATATCCACTGATTTCCTTGACTGCATCCATATACAGTATATACTGAACAATCATGTGGACACCGCACATCCTTGCTTTAACCCTAATTCTAAGACAAAGAACACGCACTGTTCATCCTCTACATGCACTGCCTCCCTTGCAACCTCATAATTATATGCTTTTCACCCCTTTCAGTAAAATACCAACTACTCCTTAATATTCTCAGTACTCTCCACGTCAGCTGTACTTCTTTAATATCCAATGGAATGGATTTTGCTTTCGTGACCCTCGGGGTGTGCTGAATGCATTACCGAGGAAATACTCTCAGGCAAGGAGGCATACATTCCATTTTCTTTCTCTTTGTCAAATATATAATATAACTTGATATTCTTACACTTCAATTACTTCTATCCACTTAAGGAGGAAGAATAAAAACTCAAGAATCTCGTACTGTTTGCGTGTCTGACCAGAATATAGCCAAATCTCGACAAAAACACTTACAGTATAAAATATAAATATTCTGAACTGTTCAACTCTAGCTCTTCCCAAGCTTCTGGAATCTACCCAAAAACCTCTCCAACAAGTATACTTCCATATCACTCCTTCGGATTTTCCACTCTGACGACACCATTATCATTTCTTCCTCTGACACAGCTGAATTCTACGCTCAAACTTTATCTAAAAACTCTACCTTGGATGATTCCGGTATTATTCCTCACCTTCCATCTCCCTCTTTCTTACTTCTGCCTATTATTCTAATATCTTCTATGAATGTACTTGTTGCCCTCTCAGTGTATAAAATAAGAAGGCATATGGACTGGATGGTGTTCCTCCTATTGTACACAAAAACTGTTCTTCCTTGCTGATTCCCTGCATAGGCTAACTCATTTGTCTCTGTCTTTCCTCTAATGGCTTCACTTCGTGCTGGAAGTTTCCTCTCATTCAACTTCTCCCAAAGAATGGTGACCGCTCTAAATCCTACATCTATCATCCAATTGCTCTTATTACTTGCAACTCTAAAAATGTTTAAACTATTATAAATTAAAAATATCTAAAGCATTTGTCTTCCCATAATTTACTCTTTGATCACCAGTATGCCATCCTTAAGGGCCACTCGACTGGTGATCTTTCTTATCCTACCAATTCTGGATTATCCTCCTTTCGGGACTTTGGTGAGACTTTTTCAATTGCACTATGCATATCGAAAGCCAACGATAGAGTATGGCACAAATCTTTAATACCAAATCTACCCTCCGGTGGTTTCTATCACTTCATCTGTGCCTTTATCTCCAATTTTCCCTCTGGCTGTTCTAATGCTGCAGTTATGGACGAGCATCGCTCTCTTTCTTAACCTATCAGTTTTAGTGTTCTTCAGGGTTCTGTTCTGTCCCAAGTTCTTTTTCTAATATTCATAAACAAATCTTCTCACATTGTATCTCTATTCCTGTCCACTGCTATGCTGTCGTCTTTTGATCTATCAATTATTTTTGATTAAGGCAGAGAGAATCTTGTTGCTTCCCATGCTTCCAAGACACATTTTCTTCACCTATCTACTCGTCATAATCCTCCACACTATTATCCCTTACTCTTCAACAAGACATAAATCAAACCTTCATCTCTCTTAGTAATATTGGTAATTCTTTTTTCCCTGACCTTTCTTGGAAATATCAAGTTACCTACATTTATTTCTAATGCCATTCGCTGTGATCCCCGAAGGGGTGGCCATGAACGAAATACCCCAATGCACCTCTGTCCCATCCAGCTTCCGCTTTCACGCATATACGTCTTAACTCCAGCCTTCCACCTCTCTCCTAGCCTACCTCTCTCTCTGTCCTTGCACCTCCCCCTCGTCACTCTTAGTTATTCTCTCACTTCCCATACGTTCCACTTGGCCAAACCATCTCAAGGTGTTCCTTTTCACACTTTGCAGCACATCTACATCCATACCACACCGTTCTTGTACTGTACTTCCTCATTCGTCTGTCTATCCCTCCATGTAACTTTGCATGCACTTCTCAAGTAACTGATTTCCACCCCTCTCACTCTTGGTTTGTGTCTCTCAATCAATGTCCATGCCTCGCTCCCATAAGGCAATGTCGGGATTACCACAGTGTCATGCAAGGTATTCTTTACTTCCATGCTGACCACCCTATTTCTTGTTACTGCTTTCAGCATTCCTACAACCCTCTTCTTCTATTGCACCCTCTCCCACATTTTGTCATCCATATTCCCATCTTTTACACACTGCCCAAATACATAAATGAGCTGACATTCTCCATAGCCTGACAGGTCAACCTTACCTCACACTCTGTAGCTGCTCCCCTTTCAAAGACCATAACCTTGCTCTTCCTCGCACTTACCTTCAGATTCGGTTTTTCACACAGTTCCAAACATATTTACCAGTACCTGCAACTCCCATTCTCTATCGCACAGAAGAACTGTATCGTCGGCAAACAACAGTATTGGCAACTTCCACTTCTTTCCTTCCCTTATCAGCAGTACACAAACATCCACTGCTCTTCCTTATATTTCTCTCATGACTTCATCCATATATATATATATATTTATTAAACAATCATGGTGACATCACACACCCTTGCTTTAACCAATCATGCAGATCAAAGAACTCACTCTCATACATACACCCTCATACATGCTCTTCACTCCATTCAGCAACTTGCCATCTACTCCGTAATATATTATCAGTACTTTCCACAGACGTTCTCTATCAACTCTGGCAGAGGCCTTCTCCAAGTCCATAAAGACAGCATATGACTTTTGTCCCTTCTCCAGATATTTCTCCACAACACATTTCAAGGCAAAAATCTGGTCTCCACATCCTCTTCCTTTCCTAAACCACCCTGCTCGCTACCTACCCAGTTCTCCATTCTCGCTCTCACTCTCTTGATCACTACCCTACTGTACATCTTCCCTAAAACGCTTAGAAGACATATCCCCCGGTGATTACCACACACTTCTCTTTCCCCTTTACCCTTATGCAGGGTGGCTATTATCCCTGTTTTCAGTTATCAGGTGCACTTCCCTTCTCACATACTAGTTCACACATTTTCCATACCCATTTGATTACTATCTCCCCACCATACCTCAGCCTTTCCCCACACACTCCATCTATTCCTGATGATTTCTCCATCTTTACTCTTTTCATGGCTTCACACACTTCTGACCTCCTGATAACCACCTCCTTCTCCAATATTTCTCTTCTTATCCCTTCTATGCCCCATCCAACTGTTTGCTGTCGTTTCATTCCTTATGTTCAACAATTTGTTGTAGTACTCCCTCCATCTCTTGACTCTCTTATGCTTCAATAATAATAATAATAATAATAATAATAATATTAATATTTATTCAGTTAGCAATTTATAGAGTTGGTACCACATAGTATGTTACAAATATGACATGTACCAGCCTTGCATAATTCCAACTAAGGATAGCCCAATAAGGCCGTTAGGCGTATTTCCATTGGGGTCCTTGTGGGATTAGGTTAGCTGGGGAAATGGGGAGGATAAAGAAATAGATACTTTAGAGAAAGTATTTCTAGGGGGTTATTTTAAGATACCTTAGCCTACATCCTATAGTAAATATCAGGAATCCGTAATCAGTAATCATTTCAGTTTTGCTTGTCTATCTCTTATGTCGTATTTAGTAGTAGACATAAGTATAATAAAGATGAATGGAGATATAACACCAGTACTCTTCAATCCTTTATTGGCTAGGGTTGAGTACAGGAGCGCCGAGACGCTGGTTGGTTATGTGAGAGTCTGGTGTGAACTCAAGGACTTGCTGCCTCCACAGGCCTGGGTGCCAGAGGCGCCCGCAAGTCTAAAGTGTCTGTGGTGCCATATGGTGTTGGACAATAGTGGTGTATACATTATTATTATATCTCCCCCCCCCCCCCTATTGGCGTCCGACGAGGCGATGGTGGAGTCGGGCGGTGTAGGTTGAGTGGAGGGCGGTAGACGAAGCTGTCGTAGGAAGCGGCGGTTGCGGAGTGTGGCTCGCCCCGACCCATCCACCCGGATGGTATACTGGCGGTGTGGATGCAACTCCACTACAGTGCCAGTCTTGTTCCACCGTGTCGGGTTGTTGCCCCCCTGGTTCTGGACGGAGACCCGGTCACCGACGTGGAGTGGTGATAAAGGCCGGGCTGAAGCATTATAGTATGTGGCTAGGGCAGCGTTACGGTGAAAAAGGGCTGTCTCACGAGCTTCGGCCGAGAGAAGCCAGTGGGGGTGGAGGTGGAGAAGTGCAGGATGGCAGGGGATGTGGTCCCGTAGGGTCCTGCCGAAGAGAAGTTGAGCTGGTGACTTGTTAATGGTCGAGAGGGGTGTGTTCCTGTATTGGAGGAGGGCGCGGGCTGCAGCGTTGTTGTCTAGAGAGCCAGTGGGGGATGTACAGTCCGCGATGATGCGGCGGGCTGCTTTAACATCCAGCTCGGCGCGGCCATTAGGCTGAGGGTAGAACGCAGAGCTGACCCGCTGTGACACACCCCAATGTGCCAGGAATTCTTGGAAGTCCCCGGCTGTGAACTGGGGCCCACCATCGCTCGCCAGTACCCGGGGTGCTCCGTAGTGGGTGAAGAGGGTACGGCACGCCGAGATGAGGTGGTGAGCATCACATTTACCTGGTGGCAGGTAGAAGATGTGGACAATGCTGGAGAAGCGATCGACGTAGACCAGGTAGTGTTTGCCCTGGTGCTGAAAAAAATCGGCGGCTACCTGGTCGTATGGCCATTGGGGTGGGTCAGATGACATGAGTGGCTCTTTCGGCTGGGACGGGGCGTGGGCGCGGCAGTAGTGGCAGGTATCCAGGCAGTTGCGTAGGGCCTTGTCAATACCTGGCCAGTAAACACTCGCACGTGCACGGGCCTTCATGCCAGTCATACCCTGATGAGCTGAGTGAAGGGCCTCGAGAACTCTGGACCGAAGATGATGGGGGATGACTGGTCATTGATCCATGAGGGCTACCCCGTCGACGGAAGTGAGGCGGTCTCTAACACCCCAGAACTGTCGTAGTTGTGGGGCGGTCGCCTCTCTGGAGTCCGGGAAGCCCTCGGGGATGGTCTGAAGAAGGGAGGTATACTCGCTGTCTTATTGGCCGGCAGATTTAAGATCAGACCATGATACAACAGGGTCAGGTATGGCGGCGAGCATGGTGAGGGAGGCCAAGGCAACGGAGTGGATATCGAGCTCGCTGGCGGCCGCACTATGCACATCATGGGCGTCCGCGGAGGGCCTGGTCGGGTAGCGGGAGACAGCGTCTGGGCCGCGGTGCCATTTGCCAGGCGTATGTTGAATGATGAACTGGTATCGTAGGGTACGTTCCTTAATCTTGAACAGGCGAGGGTTTGGTATGTTGTCAAGGGACCGGTCGTTAAGGATGTGCAGTAGAGGTCTGTGGTCCACGACGACGACGAGGTCAGGGCAGCCCAGGACAAACATTCTGCATCTGTCAAGGGCGTCAGCCACTGCTAAAGCCTCGCCTTCGACGGGTGCGTAGTGGGACTCCGCAGGTGTGGTAAAACGGGAGCCGGCGAAGATAAGTTTCCAACCGACCTTGCAACAGGTGGGGGCAGATGCGGTGGGGCAGGAACAATGTTGTTGGAGTAGGAGGAAGCCAAGGCCGGTTTTGCTCCAGTCTGTGGCGAGGCACGTGGGTCTGCCGATCTCGAAGGAGCAGACACCTTCCTCAACCAGGTGTGTGATGTGGTCCTTAGATGTGGCAAAGGTACGGTCAAGTGCCTCATCCCAGTGGAAAGGGGTTTTGGACTGCACAAGTTCCCGGAAGGGCGCCATTTCCGGTTTGATGCTGAAGGCCCAGGCGACCTGTTCAACAAGACCAAACCACGACCGGGCTCCCGTGATGTCTGTGGGCGTGGGAAAGTCACGGATGGCCTTAATCATGGATGTGCATGGCTTAATTCCAGTGTCTGTGATGGTGAGTCCGGCGAAGTCAACTGAAGGGGCGGCGAAGGTAAACTTGTCAGGGTTGAAAGTGACACCGTTGGTTGCACAGAGGGCCAGGTAACCAAAAGTGTGCCAAAATGCCTCCTCGACTGAAGAGTCCCACAAAAGGGAGTCGTCGACACACTTCACCTTACGAGGGACAGCCTGTATGATTGCGTCGAAGCGTCGGGTATAGGCGTCGCCAGCTGCCAAGTAACCTTGAGGGGCCCTGATATACCTGTAACGGCCAAATTCCGTGATAAAAGTCGTAGCCTCCCTGCTGGATTCGTCGAGTAGAACAGCATGGTATCCATTCCAGGCGCCTAGGACCGTCTTACGAGTGCCTGCAGGGATGGATTGGGCCAAGTTGAATGGGCTCGGGGTGTGATGTGTCTCCCGAAGGCAGGCGTGGTTGAGTGCCTGCAGGTCAACTGTACGGCGGGGTTGTCCAGTTTTCTTGGCGACCACCACCATCCTAGAACACCAGGTAGTAGGGGTACCAATGGGGACAGGCTCAATAATGCCCAGTGCGACGTCCCTGTCGAGATCTGCTTTGACCTGGGCCTTCCAATGATGTGGTATAGGGGCAGGGGTGTGCACGGCACGTGGAGATGCGCCAGGCTTGATGTGGATGTGCATGGGAGGGCCAGACATCGTGGGGAGTGGGCCGCTGGTGGTGTTAAATGCTGAAGATGCAAACTGTGACAAGAACCAGTCACTAAGGTCAGACAGGTGCAGGTCGTTAGGTGGGAAGGGGAGGGAAGTGGGCCGGTGTGGTGGAGGGGTCCTGGTCAAGGTGGGTGGTGGTTGGGCTGTGTGGGCGGCCATGCAGGGGGTAGGTGTGGGGAAGTCGGGAGGGATGATATGTAGTGCCCTACAAGCTGAAATGCTAATAAATAACGGTGACTGTGCCTGAATAATAAAAATATCATCATCAGTAGTGTAGGGGGTGCCGGCAACGTCGGTGGCGGTAATGGTAGTCGGCATATAACCCAGGACCTGGAGAGTGTGACCCCCCACGGCCGTGATCCGTTGATGAGTAGGCTGTAGGTGGTGGCGTTGGAGGCCCAGTGCCCGTAGTAATTGCAAACCAGCCACAGATACTTGGGCGCCCGTGTCAGGGTGGGCCGTGACGCTGGTGGAGTGAGAGTGGGGCGACATGGCAGTAGAAATGGTAATGGGCAAGGAGGGGAGCCGTGCGGGTGGTGGTTTGTTAACAGCCTGTTTAATAGTACCAATAATAACAGCCGCAGATGAAGGTGACGGCGTGGAGTGACAAACTGTGGAGTAATGGTTGAGTTTGTTGCACGACGGGCAGGTCTTGCCCCAAGCAGGGCATTTGGATGGGCGTTCGGCTCGAGAGTGTGTGGATAGGCCGCACCCGCTGCACTGGGAAGAGGTGGATTTACAAACCTTGGCAAAGTGGTTAGGTTTATTACACGCCGTGCAGGTCTTGCCCCATGCAGGACACTTCGAAGATCGTTGGGCTTGTGAATGTGAAGATAGGCCACACCCGGAGCAACGTGTGGGAGATGAAGTGGGGCCGACGTGGGGAGGTGGTGGGGCGGGCGACGGGGACTGAGTGGGTTGGGCGGGGGGCTGGATAGGGGCGGGGCATGGGTAAGTACTCTTGAGACGCTGGTATGGTGATTTCACAGCATGTACCCCCGGTTGCATTGCCGTCTGATCGAGTGCCGCAGATTCGAACCCCACACAGTAGTTGATAACATCTTGTAAGGTAGGTAGGGTGCGGTCTTTAGTTAAAACATCTTGCTGAAGGGACGAATCACTAATCCCGATAGTCACTTGGTCCCGTATGTGTTCGTCAGAGACATCAGTGTGGCAACAGGGGCAGGTAAAGCCACAGTCCAAAGTGGCCTCCGTAATACGTGTGACGTAGTCCCAGATCTGTTCAGTAGGTTGTTGGAGGAGAGACCGGAAGTGGTG
This sequence comes from Paralithodes platypus, assembly GCA_032716605.1. NCBI lineage: Eukaryota > Metazoa > Arthropoda > Malacostraca > Decapoda > Lithodidae > Paralithodes > Paralithodes platypus. Next base: position 16,537,046 of record CM064515.1, on the reverse strand, counting down.
GCGAGTGGCTGCGCGGTTCCGTTGTCGGTGGACGAGTTGTGTGATGAGAGTTGCTAGGTCGATTTCTGGCAATGAGGAGAACGCCTGATTGTGAGCAAATATGGCGCTCTGAAGGGCAGGGTCGCACGTCTGGTAGAGCTCGATGGTAGCCTCGTGAGGTGGTAGAAGGACGAGCCGTTTGTAGACCTCCCAATCAGCCCAGAATTTGCGTAGGGCGTGTCCCGGCATATGTAAAGCGGCCTGGGGACGCGTAGGGGCAGCCCGGCGGGGCGGGGCGGGGCGTGGCTGGGCTGGGTAGAAAGAGACTTGAGGTGGTGGTGGTATGATGACGTCATGCGCAGAAGGGGCTGCGCCGTGAGGGTTGGTGCCCGCCGTACGATATCCAAGGGGAGGGGCCGTCGTGTGATGGGTGACGTCATGCGCATAAGAGGCTGCGCCGTGAGGGTTGGTGCCAGCCGTACGATAGCCAGGGGGGGCATAATGGCCGCCGTAATACCGACCGTCGCTACCGACACCAGTGTGGGCCTGGCCGTCAGTTGGGGAGGGTGTGGGATGTTCGCTCTTGATAGGGTGGGTAAGGGGATCAGTCATGTTCATATGTAACAAAGACATGTGGGGAATAACTGGCATATGGTGGGGCACTGAGACATGGGTAACTGGCATATGGTGGGGCACTGAGACATGGGCAACTGGCATATGGTGGGGCACTGAGACATGGGGAGATGTATGAGGTGTGGGTGTCTGTGTAGAGGGATGAATAAGTGTATCACTGGTGGGGTGTGAGGCAAAGGATGGTGGCCTGGGGCTGATGTTGTAGAGGCTGGTGGGGCTGGAGATCCTGGCGGGGCGGTGGTGGAGCTGTCGCGGGGCGATGTTGTAGATCCTGGCGGGGCGGTGGTGAAACTGTCGCGGGGCGATGTTGTAGTTGTGGAGGCTGCTGGTCCTGGTGATGCTGTAGAAAGGTGGCGATACTCGATTGGAGGGCGTCGATCCTTTCATTCAAGTAGATGATGGATGGGTATGGAGACAGGGCATCGGGCAATGAAGGCTCGACCGGTTGGGAGGTAGATGTAGCAGGGTAGGGACCGCATGGCGGCAAGCCGGCTTCCACAGCAGCTGCAGCCTCAGCTAGGTAGTGCAGGTTCTCCACGTAGGTTCAGATACTGATATACACTGCGCCATATAATAAAGATGAATGGAGATATAACACCAGTACTCTTCAATCCTTTATTGGCTAGGGTTGAGTACAGGAGCGCCGAGACGCTGGTTGGTTATGTGAGAGTCTGGTGTGAACTCAAGGACTTGCTGCCTCCACAGGCCTGGGTGCCAGAGGCACCCGCAAGTCTAAAGTGTCTGTGGTGCCATATGGTGTTGGACAATAGTGGTGTATACATTATTATTATAATAAGCTTGGTGCTCCCTTCTCGCAGCTGTCCGGTTCAGGTGTTCCTTCAGGCTACGTCTGAAGGAATACAGTGTTCTCTTTTCACAGACTGACTGGGGTAGGTCGTTCCAGTCTTTGATGGCAGTGAAGAAGAATGTATGCTTACCCTGTCCTTGGATTCTCGGGACCTTAAAATTAAACATCCTGTTTCTTGTATTATGTCCACTCCTCTCATTTGCTTTAACAAAATCATTCTTTAGATACTCTGGAGCTATGTCATAGAACATTTTGAAGGCATTAGTGAGCCTGATTTGTTTGACCCTGTCAGAGACATTGAGCATACCTAGTGACTGAAGTTGTTCCTGGCCAACATGTGATCTGGGTCCTAGGTTCAGCATGAACCTAACCATTTTATTTTGAGTGAGCTGAAGTTTGTGCTGTGCTGATTTAGATGATGCAGAGTACCAGTATGACACAGAATAGTCAAAATGACATTGAACAAGCGCTTGGCAGAGGGTCTTTTTGGTCGCCGCGGGCAAGCATCCCACCTGTCTATACAGGTTTTTATACGTGCTCTACACTTACTCAGTATAGATTCCAAAATTGTTTCACCTGACAAACTCGCGTCCAGTTTTAGTCCAAGATATTTAACTTGTGACACTGTTGTTATAGGAATATCATTACAGTTGACCGAGAAGCCCACAATGTCTTTCAGTTTGCGTTTTGTTCCACATAAGATGGCTTCCGTCTTGCCCAGGTGAAGAGATAGTCTATTGTCCACTAGCCATTCACTACATGATTCTAGTTCTTTGGAAAGTGAAGCGGCAATACTTATTGGGTCTTTTCCTGAAACCAGAAGCACTCTGTCGTCTGCATACAGTAATAATTTACATGAGACGCTCAGTTCCATGTCGTTCACATAACAGAGAAAGAGTAAGGGACCAAGGATGCTTCCCTGCGTGACACCACAGTTAATTGGCATAGTATCAGATATATTATCATCAATTTCGACTCTTTGGGTTCTATCACTAAGATAAGATTTAAACCAGTTCACAGACCCTATGCCCATTGCTTGTAGTTTATTACATAGGATATCATGGTCTACTGTGTCAAACGCTTTTTGTAGATCAAGAAGAACCATACCGGTGTAGTTACCTTTAGACATTTCTTTACGAATGTGATCCATTAAGTGGATGAGACAGGAGTCTGTCGAGTACATGCATCTGAAACCTGATTGAAACTTATAGAATCGATAATTTTGTTTGAGGTAGTGTTCAATTTGGGTGTATACCGCTCTTTCAAGGATTTTAGATACAATACATAATATGCTAACTGGTCTGTAGTTGCCAACTTCTAGTTTATTTCCTTTCTTGAATAGAGTGGTTACAATAGCTTCCTTCAGTTCAGCAGGTACAGTGTTGGTGTTAATTGACAAGTTGATGATGTGGGTTAGGGGGCCTGCTATACCAATGGCTCCATCTCGTAGAAATTTGGCAGGAATTTTGTCTGGTCCTGTGCTTTTATGTACATTTAGGTTAGACAGCTCGTCAAAGGTGTATTTTGGTGTAACATTTTGCAATCCAAATGTGTTCAGGTGTATGTCTTTATCTCTGTAGAAATTACGAAAGGTGGCCGTTGTTGTCGTGTATTAATTGCTCTTTCCATTCACATATGCATAGCCTACGTGAGTTGCAGTTGGGATGTGTGTACATGCTTAGATTGATATGCAGGATTCGAAGTTGCATAATAAATCGTAGGCAGTGTCCACCATTCTTTTAACTGTCTTCGTGGTGCGATGCATAAGGTGTTGATTTTCGGTGTGAGCATCCTGGATTCGAATCCACGGACTGCCACATGTGTTTGTAAATTTCATTAATCGATTTTAGGAGTATAGTTGGTTGTTGGAAGGAACATAATAATTGATATTGGTTCAGGGGTAATTTATCGAGAGGACTTCCCTAGTGGTTAAGGCCCCATTAATTGCTCTTTCCATTCACATATGCATAGCCTACGTGAGTTGCAGTTGGGATGTGTGTACATGCTTAGATTGATATGCAGGATTCGAAGTTGCATAATAAATCGTAGGCAGTGTCCACCATTCTTTAACTGTCTACGTGGTGCGATGCATAAGGTGTTGATTTTCGGTGTGAGCATCCTGGATTCGAATCCACGGACTGTCACATGTCTTTGTAAATTTCATTAATCTATTTTAGGAGTATAGTTGGTTGTTGGAAGGAACATAATAATTGATATTGGTTCAGGGGTAATTTATCGAGAGGACTTCCCTAGTGGTTAAGGTCCCATTAATTGCTCTTTCCATTCACATATGCATAGCCTACGTGAGTTGCAGTTGGGATGTGTGTACATGTTTAGATTGATATGCAGGATTCGAAGTTGCATAATAAATCGTAGGCAGTGTCCACCATTCTTTTAACTGTCTTCGTGGTGCGATGCATAAGGTGTTGATTTTCGGTGTGAGCATCCTGGATTCGAATCCACGGACTGCCACATGTGTTTGTAAATTTCATTAATCTATTTTAGGAGTATAGTTGGTTGTTGGAAGGAACATAATAATTGATATTGGTTCAGGGGTAATTTATCGAGAGGACTTCCGTAGTGGTTAAGGCCCCATTAATTGCTCTTTCCATTCACATATGCATAGCCTACGTGAGTTGCAGTTGGGATGTGTGTACATGCTTAGATTGATATGCAGGATTCGAAGTTGCATAATAAATCGTAGGCAGTGTCCACCATTCTTTTAACTGTCTTCGTGGTGCGATGCATAAGGTGTTGATTTTCGGTGTGAGCATCCTGGATTCGAATCCACGGACTGCCACATGTGTTTGTAAATTTCATTAATCGATTTTAGGAGTATAGTTGGTTGTTGGAAGGAACATAATAATTTATTGAGAGGTTGAGGTAGGTTCTGTGCAAGTGTGTTTGCTATGGAAGTGAAGAAGGAGTTGAAGTAGGTTGAAATTTGTCGTTTATCGTGGCAAACCTGATCATTAATGGTGAGAGCAATATTAGTGTTAGACAAATCCCTTGTTTTATGGCTGTAGCCTGTTGTTTTTAGGTGCCTCCATAGTTTCTTTTGGTTATTCTGATATTCCTCTGCCTTATTGTGAAAATAATTAGTTTTCGCTGATTTTATTTTCCTACTTAGTTTATTCCTGGCCCTGTTGAACTCATGTTTCAGACCTTGATCCTGTCTATGTTTCGCTAGCCTTTTTAACAGATTGTCTCTGTGTTCCAGATGGTGTAGTATGTCGTTGTTGATCCATGGGTCTGACCTTGCTTTAATTCGTATGTCTTTCAGAGGAGCTATTTCGTCTAGGATGTTTGTGATGATGGTTCTGAAGCCAACCCCTGCGTCATTAACGTTTGTACTTCCAAACACTGGAGACCAGTCTGTATTCCATAAAATGTCCAGAAATGTTTATTTATTGTAGTTTCTGAGTGACCTTGTTTTGATAACCTTGTGATTCTCTAAGGTAATTTTTTTTGTTTTCCGTGTGCAATATGTGACGAAGTGATCACTTATCCCAGTCTGTATAACCCCTGATTGGGATATTTTGTCCTTTCTGTTACAGTTTATGTGGTCTAATATTGTGGCAGTGTTCTCAGAGATACGTGTGGGGTTGTGATGAGTTGTTTGTGATTGTGCATTGTCAGTATATGCCTATATTCTCGTACAGGCCTATTATTTCGTTGTTTGTAACACAGGTTTAAATCCCCTAGTATGATGGATTCATGCCGAGGGTCTACCGATGACAAAGTTCGTTCAAATTTGGTCAAGAATTGTGTATCGTCTGGTGGCCTATAGCATACCCCAATTGTGATGGGTCTTGTCCTCGGCAGGTGTAGGTCGATCCACAGAGCTTCGTGATTTTCTACATGGAGGTCGGTCCTAGTTGTGTGTGTGAGGTTGTTTTTTACATACAGACATACTCCCCATGCCTATTGCGGTCATTCCTAACCATATTGAAACCTTGAATGTTTATTTCACCATCGTTTATACTTGAATCCAGCCAGGTTTCTGTGATTGCAATTATTGAAGCTTTGGCCTTATTAGCTAACAAGTTTATTTCTCACAATTTATGGTACATTGATCTGCCGTTAATGTGGATAAGATGGAGCCCTTTGTTGGTGAACACTCTGTATTCATCTTTGATTTTGAATGTGTCCTGGCTGGATTCTGAGTTGTTAATACTTGGATCATTTACATTAATATTCGGTAATGAATGCAAGGCACACTTATTGCAAAGGAATTCCCGTTCTTCACTGTTGGTCTTCTTAGAGATGCACTTCATGTGAGCTACATGTTTACACTTTACACAGTTTTGGATCTTCTGACGTCGTGTTATGAGTGATTCACAAATAAAACAAATGGTTTCGCGATGTTGTACAGCTGAGTTCCTACATTTAACACATTCAACTTCGTTTCTACTGTTAACGTAAGTACATCGGTTATGAACAATTTCATTACAACTGTTGCATTGTAAAAGTGAACTCCTATTGTTGAAACCAATATTACAGACTATACATAGTTTTTTCTTACTGTTTATCATACGACTGGAGGTGTGGTTTGGTCCGCGTCGATCAGCTGTTTGTGCGGGAGAGGGCAGGGGATACTTGGGGTCGGGCTGTGGTTGTTTACTGTTGTTATAATAATAATAATAATAATAATAATAGTTCTTAAAGCTAGCGCATGCTAAGCTAGCTAAGGATAGCTCAATAAGGCCGATTAGGCGTATTTCCATTGGGGTCCTGTACTACTACCCCCTCCCTTTGCTCATGAGGGATGGTAACGACTCCGTGCTTGTGAAAAATCTTTAATGCGCCGAGCGTGGGCGCGAACCCGGGCCTTCTGGGTGGAAGTCCGAGACGCTAGTCACTACACCAAGCGAGCCGCTATTGTTGTTTTCATTGTCCGTTGATGCTGCTTCCCTGTAGATGTATTTGCGAGTGCTACCTGTTTTTATTGTTGTTCTTGTTGCATGTTGTGCTACTTGGGTCGCCGATATCTGTGGTATTAATGGTAATGCTGTGGGTAATGTAGTGTTGGTGGAGTGGGTAATTGCTAATTCCCTGCATTTATCGCATTCCACTTATTTTCTGCTGGTAACATAAGTACATCGATCGTGTACTGTTTCATTATAAATACTACATTGTGATGTTGGACTCCTTTTGTTGAATCTAATATCGCACACTGTATATAGCTTCTTTTTATTGTTCGTCGTACGTCTGGCGGTGTGGTGATCAGCTGTGCTGCTAGGGTGTGGGCGCGGGGGTTGGGGACTGTCTGTGGCTATGTCTCCCCTTATGACCCCTCCCAGCCCCACCTGTATTTGCTGTTTGATGATGTTGTCCTTATTCCTGGCTGCTAATGCTGCTCCATTGTTGATGTTGTTGCGACTGATACCTTTCTTCCTAGCTGCTCCGGTTACATGTTGAGCCACCGATAGTGTTGTGTTGTGTTGTGGGTTGAATTGGAGCGTGACGACGGGAGACTGGGTCGCCGACCGTGTTGGGTTGTGTTGTGGGTTGAATTGGAGCGTGACGGGAGGCTGGGATACCTGTAGGCCCGGTTTGTAATAACGAATTTTTCTGCTAGGGACTGTTGAAATGACGGTGTCTGTCTTACTTGGTTGGTGGTGAGGATTCTTCAGTGTTGACCTCGGGCCGAGGTTGGTCTCTACATCTCCCAGCTAATTAGAGTGTAGCACAATAGGTGTTGTAGCGAGGTTGTGTCAGAGTACTTGCCACGCCGCTGTGTCTTTCCGATATATAAACTTGACCAGGCAGGAATGGTGACAGAAGGTTCACTTATGTGTGATTTCTGTGTGACGAGGTCCCTCAATACTTGTTTAGTGTTGACCTGGTACACTACCGGTCCCCTCTGCACCTTTATATCGGCACAGCCCCTCTGGATATTGAGGAGGATGATACACAGGGAGAGAGCTACGCACGCACCCTTCACTCCTCTCGCCATCTTGGCATGGGGTTCTCGGCTAACAATTGCCCATTCTTATCTGTCACACCCTCACTACTTCCCTTGCTGCCCTCCCTAGCTTTCTTGATCTCTTTCTAGAACAGTTTCTTACACTCCCTCCAGTTTACACTTAGATTCACTCCAAATTCCTCCTCTACTCTTCTCTTACTTTCCTTCATTACTTTCTTCACCATTCTATTTTTCTCCAAGTACCTCTCCCTTTCCCGTCTCTTCAAATCTTCATTCCCTCTACTACCCAACCACTCTCTATACGATTTCTTCTTCTCTTCAACAGTTAGTTTTACCTCTTCAATCTACCATGCTGTACCCTTCACTCACCTCCCTTTTTCTCCAAACTCCATATACCTCCTCACATGCTGCACACATATCTTCCTTAAACACTTTGCTCACCACTTCCACTTCCTTTATACCCTCCAAGTCAAACCTACCTAGTTGTCTTTCTACTGTTCTCTTGAACTCTTCCCTGATCTCCTCCTCCTGTAACCTCTCCACCCTCTTCACCACGCCACCTCCCTCCCGCCTGTCTCTAACTCTATTCACCCACTTTTTCTGTATCCTAATTTTAGCTACAACTACATATTACTACTCTTGCTAAAACAGCTTTCCAGTAGTTAAGTGTGCACATCAGTCTCTCTGGGCTCTTCACCCATACAAACCTTGTGCACTGTATAGGGGCAAAGTGGGTCCATGTATCAAGTATTGTTTGCATGTGTGGGGAGGTTCCATCTATACTTCACTGCTCTAAAGGGGGATCCCACTGTGCGATTTTTCGATGGCGACCGCCGTGCGACCGTGTTTTTTGCCTAAGTCCTAAAAATCGCGATGAATATGGGATTTTCAGAAGCGAATGAAATCGAATGTAAGCGAAAAAGACGAATTTCCTCGAATGAAGTGCGACGGAAGTAAGACCAAAGGACAATTATGGCGCAATCTTTGGCGATAATGACGAATGTTGTGCGACAATTGAGGGCGATTAAGGGCGGATGAAGTGAGACAAAGGGCGAAAATGGCGGATGCACAGAGATTGACTTTCGAATGTTGGACGATGTAATGAGATAAAACTGCGGAGGTTGTGCAACGTATGGCGAATATGGCGAATGCCATGTGTGTGTGTGTGTGTGTGTTGTAGTGTGTGCGTGTGTTTGTGTGTGTGAAAAGGCGAAATGTGGAAAAGCTGGACATTCTGTGTGTGTGTGTGTGTGTGTTGTAGAGTGTGTGTGCAACTGTGCATGTATGTGTGCTGTAGTGAGTGTGTGTGTGTGTGAAAAGGCGAAATTTGGAAAAGGTGGACATTGTGTGTGTGTGTGTGTGTATCTACGGATCAATGTGTACAAACCTTATCCCGGAATATCTGAACAATACTTGGGAGAACAACAATGATACGCTGACGAATTATTCTGAACAATTAACAGTCCCATAGAGAACATTAACTTTGTTTTATATTTCGTTCGAAGTTCACAATCTCGTTTACATGTCTATTACAAAAATATATGCCCTCGAATCAAAATGTAAATATAATTGTGTGGGTATGTCTGAGTGTCTGCGCATCTATGGAATAGGTGTATTCTTACTCAAGATACAATTATGGATTTATTTTTCGATAAGTATCCAAGTATCCAAGTATCCAAGTATCGATATCTTCCTGGCAAGCGATAGCGAACCAGCATTATATGGAGAAATGCGGCTTCGCCGGAGACATTTTTCTATCGAAAATTTTACAAATTTAGCTTGCTCTCAAAACAAAAATATATATATGTTGGCTCGCTACCGCTCACCAGGCAAATATTGAAACCTGGATGGGGGTAAACGTCTTAAAACAGTAGGCTGAACGGGGCCAAACGGATACAAGGCAAAGAGAGAGGGAGAGAAATAGAAAAAAAAAAACGAGGAGAGAGAGGGACAGAAAGAGAAAAAAAAAAACAGCGAGGTGGGCTCAATGTTTGCGTTACGGCTTAACAATTGAGCCCACCTCGCCTTTTAGTTTTCTCTTTCTCTCCCTCTCTCCTCGTTTTTTTTTCTATTTCTCTCCCTCTCTCTTTGCCTTGTATCCGTTCGGCCCCGTTCAGCCTACTGCTTTAAGACGTTTACCCCCATCCAGGTTTCAATATTTTCCTGGTGAGCGGTAGCGAGCCAACATATATATTTTTTGTTTTGAGAGCAAGCTAAATTTGTACATTATTTGAAAGAAAAATGTCAGAATGCCAGAATGAAAGTTATGGGGGTGAAGGGGTTATGTCCAAGTTTATATAATTAGCACCACATTTCACTACAAAATCTTCAAAATAACAGAAATCCTGATGGGAACTTTGCATTTTTTTACCGTCAGTTGAAAAGAAACAGACTATAGTGAGAGACACATCAACAGTCACATAAAAACCCACCAATCACCTCAGTTCGCCACATGCCGCATGTCATTCGTATGGCATTGGCAATAATTCGTGGACACATTCGGTGCATTAGCGCTACTGGCGCGCTACTGTCGCCCTATTTGTTCAAAAAGCAGCGTTGCCAATAATTGGAATTTGCAAATTGGCGAATCAGGGTAAATTGGTGCGAATTGTGCGACTATAGTGCGACCAAGGGCGAATGAAGTGAGACAAAGGGCGAACATTCGCCAACATTCGCCAAAATGTTCAGTTCGCCGCCGTGTTTTGGGTATGCTTAAAATTTAACGGCGAATCTGGGTGAATCTTGGCGAACATGGGTGACGCTAGGGCGACCGTTGTGCGATTTTGGCAACAATTGGAGAATGTTGGAGCGAATATGGCTATTTTTGGAACATAGACAAAAAAATCATGTCGCCCTCTGTCACTGGGCGTTAGCTATCGAAAAATCGCACAGTGGGATACCCCCTTAAAGGGTTGAGTCAAAAGCATTTAGTCTCATTAAATCGCTAATTCTTCTTACTGATTACTTACAATCTCTCTGTACACAACGCAATGCTTCACATCTCTCGCTCTTCTACCACTATTACAATAATCAATGTTTTTTCAGACCTTTCTCAGTGTATACCCCCTCCGTTATGAATAGGGGGGAGGGGAGCGCACCTACTTTTCAACACACTTCCACCCCTACTGTGTCCAACTCTCTAACCCAGGAGTGAACCAATTTGTAGTTTTTCTTGAAATCAACAATAAGCTTTGGAACTCTCTCCCTTAATCTGTCTTTCACTCATGCTATTTAATTAAACTACTCAAATTTCTGTGTGTCCAGAAATGTTGGCTCTAATATACCTTGCATTTGGCTCTCTATCCCTCTTGCAGGTTTGAGGGAGATACTTTTTACAGGTAGCTTTCCCTTTTGTCTCAATCATACACATGGAAAGATAAGTGTTTTTGAGAGTAGGACAGAAAATATGGAATACTTAATATATATTTTAATGACTAATCATTTGAATTGTATACATTATATTTAAAACCTAACGACAATTCTTCTTGTGTTTACCTTTTCCTCGTAATTTCAGAAACACGTTTCCTGCTGGAAGTGAACCGTGCCTGGGAGATACTATGAAGCCTACAATACACCTCCCAACCCTTGTCAGCTCAGTGGAAGGAAAATGTAGAAAACAGTGGTAAACTTTGGTATTTTCTTCCCAGTTTCAGTTATGTAGCAGTTCCATAATTATGAATTAAAGTTGCATTTGTTGAATATAGAACACAAACTAGATCCTACATTTGTAAGAACAAAAATACAAAGTTTGATTTAAAATCAAATCCCAACCCTTGCTACTCAATTTTGCACTCTCACTTTTTTTGCACTCTCACAAGCCCTCATACGGGGCTTGTTGGGGGGGCTGCGGAGGGTTGGTGGGGGAAGAGTTAGGTGTAGAACAGGGGTTATTGGTAGAGGACTGATGTATTGATTTGGGGTTGTTAACAGGACGAATTTTGGGAATCTTCTTGGTGGCAGTCACGGTCTGGTTAGCGGTTATCTGGGGTTGGTGGGTTTGTTTGACATGCATAGAAAAAGGATGGGGTTTATGGGGTAACACAATTGATGGAAGATGATCGTTGGTGGATGGCTGGGCAGGGGAAAATTTAGGGATGGTCAGAGAGGATAGAGGCAAGGAAGAGTGCACTGGGGTTGGACTTTCACCGGAAGTCATTTTGGAAGGGTGCACGGAGTCTTGGATAGGGGCTGAAGGGTTGGATAGGGGATTCATCGAACTGCGTAGGCATTCTTCTCTGATGGAGAGCATATGTTCTTCGAATAAGCCATACGGGGTCGAGATGGGCGGTGATGTGGGGTGGGAGGATGTTTAACAATGCGGTGAATAAGAGTTCATTTTGTTGGTCGTAATCTTCATAGCTATACGTGGTCCTCACGTATCTGTAGAGTTGTATGAGGGTCACATTTATATCTCCTTCATACTTGATCTCGTCGACTTTTATTATTTTGGGGGCGACGGGGGAACCCAAAAGTGGATCTAAGGTCCGGATCACGAAGGATCGAAACTGGTTCCAGGTAAACTCTGGCGTATTCTGTGTCACAGTTTGGCGAATACATTCTTTAAAGGTAGGCTTATCAACAAGTTGGGAAACGGCTTCTCTCAACTGTATAATATGCGAAATTGCAACGGCGATTTTTTCGCGGTCATTATGAAGTACCACATCGTACACTGGCTTTATTATGTCTAAGTAACTGGTGATATCATACGTGTTTACATCATACTTGGGAATGTGCGCGAGTGGCTGAAGATTTCGCGATGTTGCCATGCTTCTACTGTTCCAAACTTGCAGTGTAATGCAACCTTTTATCCGAATCAAGAACCACCGCTGCCGCCAATGTTATGCCCTGTTTTTCTACAGGTTTAACTTGGGTAATGTGAGTTCTAATTGACTGGGTATATAAGGCTGCATGCACAATACAAGATATGAGGAATAGAGAACACAAAGAAACACATGGTAGCAAGTTACACGATCACGTTTATTGATATACCACTGCAGGATACTTGTGTAAGACAATATAATAGAATCGAACAACACTAGCATAAGTGGATCTGGATGGAGCCTAGTCTCCCACTTCCAACGTTCAGGTATTAATCTTCTGATCACTGGCTTTGATTTAACAGGTTTATATACCGAAGACCATCAATGTTTCTTATAAAATCATATTCACTGTTAGATTTCTTACTGGTAGCTCTGGTGCACAAGTAGTAGTTCACGGACTAGATTAGACACGCGTATTTTAGAGCACGGGAATTCTAGTAACCTCAGGGGGTACTGATCTAAGTTTTATATTCTTGTCTCAGAAATACATAGAACGCAAATCAGTGGGCGAACCTTCAGATATTACTAGGGTTTCCTTCTAGGTAATAATATCTGGGCATATGGTTGATTACGAGAGTTAGTATCGCCTGTTAAATAATGAACACTGATACGCTTAGCACTTCCTAATTGAATGGTTATATGAATTATACTGGGGCAAAGAGATAGCCACTTCGTAGAAATATTAATTAGTGAATCTCTAAAACAGCACAGTAATATGTAGTACTGCTAAAGGGAATCTTAGGTAGCATCTGATGGGTCTGGTCCTGGTTATCTTGTGTCCATGATGTTGGGGGCTAACGACTGGTTCCGCGGCCGTCCAGAGGGCCCATATGTGTGAAGTTCTTAAATACGTGGGCAGGTCCTTCTATCCAAATCTGCCACGGAGTCTGCCGGCTCTGGGATCTCACTCCGGAACAACACAAGGGCAGAGCTAGAAGTTAACTGCAGGGTAGTGACCCCTGGTTGGTGTCTAGCTTTCAACTGATTTGACTGGGAGTTAAGATTTATAGGCTCGGTTCTGGACCCTGTAGACAGTAGGGATCTCGAGTCTTATGGACTTAATTGAGCTCTCAATAGATATGGGGACTAGGTAAGATGGTATTTACTGTTGTGGCACAGGGCTATAGGAAGCCTTTATATTTTCATATAACTGAGCCTTAGTAAGAGGTACTATTTTGGCTATACTGGAAGTATTTAGGGGAGGGAGACTGGATCTACTTTGCGAGGAGGATGGGGACAGCTGTGATAGGAGCGTCTCTCTTAGATTGTGCAATCTTCATTCTATGGTATAGCTGAGGTGCTAATTTAGTGACCAGAGCATGCAAGAAAGGTAAATGGTTTATTGTGAGTAAATAGAGGTTAGTAAAGGTGTTAGTCATGCATGGTTAGTTCATTGATAGGAAGAATTCCTGTGCTACCTGGCAATGACTCGAAAGTCAAAACAGGGGCCAGGTATACCTCCGCGGGGGTGGGGGTCTCCCTCCTCGGGTGGGCAAAAAGGGGGAGCTGGGCGCCCTCTCTCTGTGATAGTCGTCCGGCGGCTGTGGCTAGGGGCTTGCCATATCACCAGTGTTTGTAATAACCCTCTGTGTATGAGACATATGTGAGTGTCCTTAATACCAAAACCGAAGGTGCCTTAGCTAGCTGGTTTTACTCGGCTGGTTGTTAATTGTAGGGTTTGCTGGATGTGGTGGAGACTGGGTTGCTAACTCTGCCACATTTATCTGGAAGTATGGCAATAGAAGTTAGTTACTGGCGGGGCGGCTAGCCTTGCACCGACGACCATTGGGTGCAGGGTTGTGAATGTGTTGTAAGAGAATAGATGGCATGCAAGGGGCTAGTAAAGTTCTAATGTTGTTCTGGCCTACTAAGTGAAGGTAGGCTGGATAGGAGTATATATAAAAGGTTGGAGAGCGTTAGCAACGGACAATTCAAGGATCTTCAAGAGGTATGAGAGAGAGGCTAGGTCGGACAAGAGTCGAGAAGCGCGGGTGTCTTAATGAGAGGGGGGGGAGAGTTCAAGGGCTACAGGGAAATTTTGCCCCTAAGGTCCCTGGGCGTGGGGGTGGCATTAGGCTACAATTGATATGGAAGTTTGAAAAGGCAGTAGAATACGTTAGCCAAATGCTACCGGGGAATGCAACTATGGGCTGGTATATGAGTCTGGAAAAGATAGAGTTATGTGATCAGTCCGAGGGTTATGGATACTATTAGTTGGCCCTGGGAACTGCGTTTTCTATTAAATATAAATATACCAACAACAGCGGCAGTTCGTAGGGGTACTTAGTTATTGTTTCGGGGTACTTATGACAGATACTGGTAACCAGGTTATCTTATACAATCTCTGGTTGGGGTAAGAGGTGTAAGACACGAAGTAAATTGGCGTAGTGTGGACTGTGGATACGAAGGAGGCAAGGGGAAGACGTATGACAATTGTGGAAAGTAAATGGAAAAAGGTGAACACAATGGCGGATAAAAATACTTAACCTAAGGATTGCATACATCGATGAATGATGACATTATAGTCGTCGTCCTAATAAGGTGATGAAACCTGGTTGATCTGTACTTGGCACAATACAACACAAGGACAGTGCCGCTATGTCGCATCAATGCTGGTGGCAGTTAATATTATAGACTTAGTTACTAGAGGAACAATGCAAGGGGCGACTGAGCACGGGTTACATATATCTATACTCGTCATGGAAATTGATATACGAGGTCTAGGGACAAGCGTGGGTGTTTTAACTTCTAAGATATATAACATCTACTTCTCGGATGTAAGAACATACATAGATATAATTATGGCTGTCTGATGTGTTGGCATTGGCTCAACGTCGGGACAGGGCATGAGTGTTTTTAATATGAATGTATATTCCCGTTCATCATCTTTGTAGCAAGGACAGTGCCGCTATGTCGTATCAATGCTGGTGGCAGTTAATATTATAGACTTAGTTACTAGAGGAACAATGCAAGGGGCGACTGAGCACGGGTTACATATATCTATACTCGTCATGGAAAATGATATACGAGGTCTAGGGACAAGCGTGGGTGTTTTAACTTGTAAGATCTATAACATCTACTTCTCGGATGTAAGAACATACATAGATATAATTATGGCTGTCTGATGTGTTGGCATTGGCTCAACGTCGGGACAGGGCATGGGTGTTTTTAATATGAATGTATATTCCTGTTCATCATCTTTGTAGTTAGGAGTGTAGGACACGAGGGGGTTAGTGTACGTGAGGTGTGGAAAATGGTCAGTTTAGAAAAGGTAAATGGGTGCAAGCCTGGAGCTGCTTAGCCCTGCGGGCTTGGGCCTGTCTGAAATGGCTGGCTCGGTCAGCTGGTCCTTTCGTTCTGTGGACCTTTCCTTTGGTGTTTCTGTGTGGTGTTCGTTCGTGGCTTCTGTGGTGGCTTCTCGTTCTGGGGCATTTTATCTATATTATCCAGTCTTCAGATAGCCTACACTTCACTTCTCCCTTGCTAGGGGTACATACTTTCCTTACCTATTCAATTGCTACATCATGTCAATGCTTAAGAACCTAACCACACATTTCAATTCATCAATCCCTGATGCTTTACCCATCTTCTTCAAAGCCTCGCACACTTCTGACCTGATCTCATCCTCCGCCACTGCTTCTCTTTTCCCTCTCATTTCCTTTGCAATTATGCTTACAAATCTTTTTTTGTCTATAAATTCACTTTATATCTCGGTTTTGTTTTATGCTTTTCCATTAGCACTTGCTCATTCTTTGATTGCCCACTCTTTACTTTTAAATAGTGATAATATACTGTTAAGTGTTTATGAAAGTAGGACACAGAATACTGTATACTATAGCTATTCCTTTTTAACCCAGAGGCTACAAGTTTCCTTCAGGAATGTTCTTTTGGTGGGCTGTGACCATCCTTCACGTATCTGAGATTTCAAACTTGTACCAAATCCGCGGGCCTAGGCCCAGGCGGCTACAAATTTGTTCAGGAATAGGCGTACATAAGAACTTTCGATACCAAACATCATAATACACATACACCTCATAGACATTCTCGCATTCGTAAACGTTCATAATCATGGAGGCGCTGACATTGCTCTTTGATCGTCCCTCATACCCAGATATATACAGGATACTATATATATAAGGTCAGATAAAGGGGGAGCAAGTGAAAGTCCCTTAGAATGAGCATGAGTTTACCTCGAGCACTGATCAATAGCAAGGGGAAGAAGGAATTCCACTGTCCCTCCCTCCCTCCTCTCTCTCACTCCCGACCCGATAAAAATATATGTGTTATTCTCCCCCTACACCGAAATATGGCTCCTCATTCTTCATATATGACTTGTAGTGTAATAATACTGCTATATAATAGAAGCGATATTACGTAAATCCTCCCCTCCCTCTTCCCCTGCGTGCTAGGCCAAAACAATGGTGCTTGGGTGACCATGCGCGCCAATTGTGCAACTACCGACCATGCCCACAGAACATCCACATAATTATTTCGCAAATTCCCATCGCAGTGGGATGTGCAAGTGTGATTCAAACATGCCGTTACCTCTTATGATGGTCGCCTTTTTCGGTTGTCTTGTGCATCACGGGCGGCTAGTTCTAACCTAGATAACGTAACTCTCAGGTTAATGACTTGAATTAATATCATTGTATAAATCCTATTTCAAATCTGACTACAAATTCTTCTTGTTTTCTACACTTTCCTCGATATTTCAGAAACACAGTTCCTGCTGGAAGTCCAGGAGAGTTGCTATGCAGCCTACAGTACACCTCCCACCAGCCTTCTGCAGCTCAGTGGAAGTAAACTAGGGAAAACCTTGGTAAATATTATTATTTCCCGATTTCCGATCTGTAGTAGTTACAACAAATATGATACTGTGTGCTGGTAGAGTTGCATTAGTTAACTATAGAAGATGAACTAGCTACCGGTAATATATTCTTCAAACATTTTTGTTTTATATATTTTGTGAACTATTTCAAAGTTTCAGCAATTTAGTAGTTCCGAAATTATGATACTGAATGTAGTATAAACACCCTATGAGGAAGAGCACTTTATTGACAACATTTCGCAGATAGCTTCATCAGGTCACTAGACCTAGTGACCTGAAGAAGCTATCAGCGAAACATTGTCAATAAAGTGCTCTTCCTCATATGTTTAGATTCATTCTTGCAAATTTTCAAAGTTATTTCAACATACTGTATGTAGTTGGATTACTTAAATATAAAGACTAACCAGATAATGTATTCTAAAAAAAGAAAAAAAAACAAAAAAACGAACCCGGAAAAAGATTACACAAATCTTGACCATTGCCACTCACTTTTGCCCTCTCATTGTTTTACTTTGTGTCTCCAACAAAATCCATGTATCACTCCTGTACTTCAATGTAGGGTTGACGACACTATAATGCATTGAGTTGTTTACTTCCATACACACAACCATATTCCTTGTCACTGCTTTTTGCGTTCCTACAACTACCTTTTCTGTTGCACTCTCTCGTACTTCATCTTCTATACTCCATTTTAAATAATCACAATGCTTATATACTTAATGAGTTGACCTTCTAATGTACTGGACCATTTAATCTTGCCTCATACAGTTTGATTACATCCCTCTCAACGACCATAACCTTACCCTTTTACACCCTGACCTTCATGTTACGTTTTTTACATACCACACCAAACATATTTACCTAACCCAGTAACTCTCACTCATTTTCTCTCATCAGTCTCTTTAGCATCAGCAAACATTAGCACAGGCAACTACCATTAGTTCCCACTGGTGATGGGCTGGTCTATGAGAATGAGAGCTGAGCGTTCTCTGCCATACCCATAGCTTACTCTAACAGTTCTATCTATCTATCTATTGCCTGACGCCGTGATCCCCGAAGGGGTGGCCACGAACGAACTGCCCCATGCACCTCTGTCCCCAGTCAGTCGACGCCCCTCCCCCCAACTAGCACCGCCTTCGTTCATGTACTTCCTCACTCCATCCTTCCACCTCTCATTCGGTCTACCTCTCCCTCTCTCTCCCTCCACCTCGCTCTCGTACACCCTCGTAGTCATTCTCTCGTTTTCCATACGTTCCATATGGCCGAACCATCTCAAGTTGTTCCTTTTCACACTTTCCAGCACATCTACCTCCACACCACACCTCCTTCTTACTTCCTCATTAGTCTGTCTATCCCTCCATGTAACTCCGCACACACTCCTTAAGTAATTCATTTCCACTGCTCTCACTCTTGGTCTGAGTCTCTCAACCAACGTCCATGCTTCGCTTCCGTAAGTCAGTGTCGGGATTACCACACTGTCATGCCAGGACTTCTTCACTTCCATACTGACCACCCTATTTCTTGTTACTGCTTTTAGCGTTCCTACAACCCTATTCCCCTGTTGCGCCCTCTCCGGCATTTCTTCATCCATATTCCGATTTGTATTCAACACACTGCCCAAATACATAAATGAGCTGACATTCTCAATAGCCTGACAGTTCAACTTCACCTCACACTCTGTGGCTGCACCCTTTTCAAAGACCATAACCTTACTCTTCCCAGCATTTACCTTCAGATTCTGTTTTTCACACAGTTCCAAATCTATTTGCCAAAACCTGCAACTCCATTCTCTATCGCTCATCAGAACTGTATCGTCGACAAGCAACAGTACAGGCAACTTCCACTTGTTTCCTTCCCATATCAGCGGTACACCAACATCCACTGATCTTCCTTATATTTCTCTCATGACTCCATCCATATATGCAGTACATTGAACAACCATGGGGACATCACACACCCTTGCTTTAACCCAACATTCAGATCAAGAACTCACTCTGTTCATTCTCCACATGTACCGACATCTTTGTGCCCTCATACATGCTCGTCACTGCTTTTCGCAACTTGCCATCTACTCTGTATATTCTCAGTACTTTCCACAGACATTCTCTTATTAACTTTGTTATAGGCCTTCTCCAAGGCCATAAAGGCAGCATACAACTTTTATCCCTTCTCCAGATATTTCTCCACAACACATTTCAAGGCAAAAATCTGGTCTACACATACTCTTCCTTACCTAAACCCACACTGCTCGCCACCTACCCATTTCTCCATTCTCGCTCTCACTCTCTCGATCACTTCCCTACTCTACATCTTCCCTACTCCGCTTAGAAGACATATCCCCCTTTCTCTCTCCCCTTTGTCCATGTAAAGGGGGACTATTTTCTCTGTTTCCAGTCATCAGGCGCACTTCCCTTCTCACATGCTAGTTTACACATTTTCCATACCCATTCAATCACTATCTCCCCACCATACTTCAGCTTTTTCCCACACACTCCATCTATTCCTGATGATTTGCCTATCTTCACTCTTTTCATGGTTTCACACACTTCTGACCTCCTGATTCCCACCTCCTCCTCCTCCTACTACTCTTCTTCTCCCTCCCATGCCCCATCCAACTGTTTGCTGTTGTTTCATTCCTTATGTTCAACAATTCGTTGAAGTACTCCCTCCATCTCTCTACTCTCTCTTGCTTCTCGGCTAACACTTGCCCATTCTTATCTTTCACACCCTTACTACTTCCCTTGCTCTCCTCCGTAAATTTCTTGACCTCTTTCCAAAACGGTTTCTTACACCCCCTCCATTTTACACTTAGATTCCTTCCAAAATCCTCATCTACTCTTCTTTTACTTCCCTACACTACTCTCTTCACCGCTCTATTCTTCTCCAAGTACCTCTCCTTTTTCTGTCTCTTCAAATATTCATTCCCTGTTCTACCCAACCACACTCTATACGCTTTCCTCTTCTCTTCAACAGCTAGTTTTACCTCTTCAGTCCACCATGCTGTACCCTTCACTAACGTCCCTCTTCTCCTAACTCCACATACCTCCTCACATGCTGCACACATATCTTCCTTAAACAATCTGCTCACCTCCTCCATTTCCTCCATACCCTCCAAGTCAAACGTACCTAGTTGTCTTTCTACTGTTCTGTTGAACTCTTCCCTGATCTCCTTCTCCTGTACAAAGGAGTACAAAGGAGTACAAAGGAAATCAAGCAACAACATATCTAGTGACCCTTCTAGGTTGCTTGTCCTCCAAAACACTGAGGATCAAGTGTCCAAACAGTGGTTTAGAGTGGGTAAGGGAACATTGGAAAGGGAATTACTGCCCTGGAACTAATGTCCGTGGCAGGATTAGGAAGTTAGTAGGGGACAGATGGGTTAGTAACTGAGGGGGGGATAAAATAAAGTTATTCATTTACAAACGCAGTCAGTCGCGGGTTTGAAGCGAGATATTTGTCTAGGCGGAGTTTAACCCGTACAGCCCCAGCGACGCGTCTGACGCGTCGGCGATGTATGTAACGCACAGCCCCAGAGACGCGCCTGATGCGTCACCCTAATTGCGCCGACCGTAACCTCAGGTGTAGCCACTCAAGAGGGCTCAGATTTGTATGGGAACTGTGTACGTATCCCACGCAACCGGGCCGATGGTTGAAAACTCTCAAAGTCCACGTGCGTGCGCGCGAGCGCGCAATAACCTGTTTTTTTGGGATAATTGCCTTCAATTTTTTACTCTTGTAAAATCCGTTTTCGGGGGCTCTGTAGGACCATTTTTAAAGCTTTTTGAGCGGTTTTTCGTGGTTTTTCCTTCATTCCTAACCCATTCGCTATTGTTTCTGGAATAACACAATTTTTTGAAAACCGGCCGGGTTCTGGTGCGCAAACATTACAAAACTAGCCGGGGCTCCACGGGTTAAATGAATCAACGGTGATGCAGTCTGTAGGTGCGAAGTTATCTATCAATCCATACCCATGTATCAAGTATTGTTTGCATGTGTGGGGAGGTTCCACCTATACTTCACTGCTCTAAAGAGTAGAGTCAAAAGCATTTAGTCTCAAGTTGCTTCTTCCTACTGATTAATTACAATATCCCTGTACACACCGCAATGTTTCACATATCTCGCTCTTATACCGCTATTACAATAATCAATGTTTTTTCAGAGCTTTTTCTGTGTATACCTCCTCCCTTACGAAGAGGGGGGGGGGGGACGGCACCCGCTTTTCAACACACTTCCACCCCTACTGTGTCCAACTATCTATCCCAGGAGTGAACCAATTTTCGTAGTCTTTCTTGAATTCAACAATAAGCATTGGAACTCTCTCCCTTAACCTGTCTTTCACTCCTGCTATGAATTAAACTGCTCAAATTTCTGGGTGTCCAGAAATGTTGGTTCTAAAATACCTTGAATTTGGCTCTCTATCCCTCTTGCGGGTTTGGGGGAGATGCTTGTTGCAGGCATCTTTCCCTTTTGTCTCCTTCATACACATGGAAAGATAAGTGTTAAAGAAAGGAAGACAGAAAATACGGTATACTTAATATTTATTTTAATGACTAGTCATTCAAATTGTATATATTATATTTAAACCCTAACTACAAATTCTTCTTGTTTTTACCTTGTCCTCGTAATTTCAGAAACACCTTTCGTGCTGGAAGTGAACCGTGCCTGGGAGATACTATGAAGCCTACAATACACCTCCCAACCCTTGTCAGCTCAGTGGAAGGAAAATGGAGAAAACAGTGGTAAACTTTGGTATTTTTTTCCCAGTTTCAGTTATGTAGCAGTTCCATAATTATGAATTAAAGTTGCATTTGTTGAATATAGAACACAAACTAGAACCTACATTCTTAAGAACAAAAAAATAGACAGACTTTGATTTAAAATCAAATCTTAACCGTTGCTACTCAATGTTGCACTCTAACTTCTGATTTGTCTCTTCGTAAACATCCATGCGTCACTCCCACACATTAATGTTGGGATTATCACATTATCATGTAGTGATTTCTTTACTTCCATGCTCACCACTATATATCACTATATACATCCTTTTTATTATTAAGAGACAATGAACGGAGGAAGGAAAAACACAGATAAAACAAAAAGGTCCATGTGCCTAAAGGCATCCTGCATTCATAAAATGTTTGTAACAACTGGATTTAAACTGTTGTAGATTGTAAGTTTGTGGAAAGCAACTCGAGGGAAGTGAATTCCAAAGAGTAGTAGTCCTGGGGATAAATTAATTTTGATAAACAGAAGTTCTGCATTGTGGAGGAGAAAGCGTAAATTCATGGGCGCTCTCAGCTGCCCTAGTTCTACGGGGAAAGATGTGGAGAGGCGGCACAATTGAAGCAAGTTCTTCGGAACAATTGCTGTGAAAATATCTGTAGAATAATGCAAGGGATGCAATGTTTCTTCGTATGGATAATGTAGGAAGGTCCTGTGTGATTGCAGGGTTATTGATTAATCTAATAGCTTTATTTTGAATTTTGTCCAACTGCCTCAATGCAACCACTCCACTTCCACTCCACAGAGGTGAACAGTAATCCATCTGAGAACGCACATGACTTTTACATATTACGGCCAACTGCTCGTCAGTGAAGAATTCTCGAACTCTGTACAGGAGTCCCAGTTTTTTAGAGGCATTCTTAGCAATGCCTCTAACATAATGTGTCCAGCTCAAGTTAGTAGTTAATGTTACACCGAGAATGTCAATACTAGGGGAAGTGGGAATATTTACATAATTTTTTTAACAAAATATTTAAGACTAAGAAATTACTCTGTTCATCCTCTACATGCGCTGCCATCATTGCACCCTCATACATATTCTATACCAAATCCAAACTTACAAACTACTCCGTATATTTGCAGTACTTTCCACGAATCTTGTTTAATCAACTGTCATAGGTTTTATCAAGTCAGTACATACATACATACATAATATTTTAAGACTGAGTGCTCCACACGTACGTGCAGTTTCGGTCTCTTGTCCTAGTGGCGGCGTTCCAGGCAACCCTGTCAATGGCTGCTTCACTTGTCAAGTTTTTGGATTTGAGATCGGCACGTATAGTCCGATCCCAGGTCTTCCTCGGTCCACCCCTTGGTGCAGCTCCCTCCACAATCACAGACCTGCATTTTTTCACCCAATTTTGTTCGTCCATTCTCTCCACATGTCCATACCATCCCAGTCTACTTGTACGCATCACTTCGCTAATGCTATTTATACCTAAACATCTCCTCAGCTAATCATTTGTTATTCTATCCTGCAGCTTGGCCCCAGGCATCCATCTCACCATTCTCATCTCATTACGTTACATTCTTTTGACATCCTCTACTTTAACGGCCCATGTATCTGAGGTATAACGTCATTGCACTTCTAACACATGAGGCATACACCTTTCCCTTCAGGAGGAAAGGCATTCTTTTCTTGGTCAGAATTGGCAGCAGTTCTCTGAACGTCCCCTAGCCACATCAAATTTTAGCGACAGTGGCAGCCTCGGCCCTACCACCAGCAGAGATGGTATCTTTTAGGTAACAAAACTAGTCCACCAGCTCCAATGACTCATTTCCAAAATTCACAGTCACAGGATCATCAGTTAACACAAGCTCGCCTTTGCACACTACACACTCAAATTTCTCTATTTTTGACTTATCCTTCGGCAGGGGTCGTTTCATTCTACTACAGCGCTTACTCTCATGGTGCACCCAGCATCGACAGATGCTACATCGAATTGAGTTAGCGCCCACATCCTTTCCACACACTGCAAATGGGTATGCACCGCTCTTTTCCAAATTGCCTCGTCTCAAACTACAATGCATAGCCTTGGTTTTGTTAATATTGCCTCATAAACCCTTGCTCGCCATGCTCTCTCTCCATCTTCTAAATTTGGCCTCAGCATCTTGCATAGTGTCAGCTACTAGGACTAAATCGTCTGCATAAAACAGTTCCAACGGGAGTCCGCCTCTAAAAACTCTAGACAGTGCCTACAGGACCATAATAAAGAGGAGGGGGCTTAACACTGAACCCTGATGAACTCCAACACGGACTGTGAACTCCTCACTCGGTACATCTTTCACCCTCACCGCAGTTCGCGAATCCTCATACATCTTCATTATCACACGAACCAGCCACTCTTCCACACCAAGTTTCCTCATAGGCCACTGCACAACATCTCTAGGCACCCTGTCAAAGGCCTTTTCCAGGTCTACAAACACAAAGTAAAGATCCCTGCCTTTTAGTAAGTATCTTTCCTGTATCTGCCTGACTATGAAGATAGCATCGGTTGTACCACGTCTTGGCATAAAACCAAAACTGCATATCATCAATGGAGATGCTTTGCCTGATTAAACCCTCAAAGACTCTCTCACAGATTCATGATTTGGTCAAGCATATTCAGGCCCCTATAATTACCTCTATCTAGCACATCCTCTTTTCCTTTGTATATATTTACTATTACACTTTTGTGCCAATCCTCTGGGATTTTCTCATCTTTAATAATGGTGTTTATCAACTCTTTGACTAAGTTGACACCAGTCTCCCCTGACGCTTTTATCATCTCAGCGACAATGTCAGAGCACCCTGGAGCTTTACCATCCTTCATTTTGTTGATTGCGTCGCTCACTACAGTTGTTGTTGTTGCTGTTCCCCAGGCTGCCTGGCCAAACAACCCCAAGGCCCCGAGCAAGGCCAAGGTCATAACCGAGCGCCCCCACAGAATCCTCCCTGCCTACCACAATAAAGCCTGGGTGACCGAAGCCACTCCATGGCGGGGAGCTGAGGAGGGTGCAGAAATGCCCGGGAAACCAAAGCCCCACCCAGTGTAAAGTCAGTGAAAATAGGCTAACCTAAACAGACCTCGGATGCGAGTAGTGTAAAGTCAGTGAAAATAGGCTAGCCTAAACAGACCTCGGATGCGGAAATACCCTGAGCCGAACAGGCCAAGTGGGATACCTCTATTGGTCTAACTGGTAAGGTGCCTGCCTCACACCCAAGGGTCGAGAGTTCGTGCCCCCACCAGGGCATGATATTTTCGTGAGGCTATTTCCGCATTTAGCGAAGTTTAGGTGTGCTGGTTAAATTGTTCAGATGGTTGAGAGTAAGATCGGAGCTCCATAAATCCTCTTTCGGGTATGGTGTAAAAACCGACCCCCATAGGGATCCCCGCAGGATGATATCCTGTGGGGATCCCTGTGGGGATACCCGAAAGAGGATTTATGGAGCTCCGATCTTACTCTCAACCATCTGAACAATTTTACCAACACACCTAAACTTCGTTAAATGCGGAAATAGCCTCACGAAAATATAATGCCCTGGTGGGGGCACGAACTCTCGACCCTTGGGTGTGAGGCAGGCACCTTACCAGTTAGACCAATAGAGATATCCCACTTGGCCTGTTCGGCTCAGGGTATTTCCGCATCCGAGGTCTGTTTAGGTTAGCCTATTTTCACTGACTTTACACTACTTCACCTTCCCCCAATCGAGTCTCACAACACTCCCTGCTCTCTCCTATCCTCTTCCTTGTCCTGTGGGGATCGGTTTTTACACCATACCCGAAAGAGGATTTATGGAGCTCCGATCTTACTCTCAACCATCTGAACAATTTTACCAACACACCTAAACTTCGTTAAATGCGGAAATAGCCTCACGAAAATATCATGCCCTGGTGGGGGCACGAACTCTCGACCCTTGGGTGTGAGGCAGGCACCTTACCAGTTAGACCAATAGAGATATCCCACTTGGCCTGTTCGGCTCAGGGTATTTCCGCATCCGAGGTCTGTTGATGTTAGCCTATTTTCACTGACTTTACACCAGGGCCCTGTGCCCCTCAGAAATTATGAAGAGAAAGTTGAGGCGCAAAGGAACGCTTTGGTTTTCAATCTACCAACATCTAGGTTGGCAGATTGGTAGGTCAATCCACAGAAGAGACGCCGTCACTTGAGATCTAGAAAATATATAAGTAAAAGGAACAGTCAGAGTAAGCTATGGGTGTGGCAGAGATCGCTCAGTTCTCACTCTGATAGACCAGCTCATCACCAGCTCACTACAGTTGGTGCTAACTGCTATCAAAGGAGGGGGTCCTGATATTGGTTTTTCGATGCTAGGCTGTTCCTTATCCCATTCAAACTCTACATTTAGCAATCGTTCATAGTGTGCCTTCCATGCTTCTCTGATTTCATTTTCTGCATACACAATATTCTCATTATCGTTTATAACACACTGTTCACCTATAATATCACTACTGTCATTTTTAACTCGCCTAGCTAGGTTGAAGATCCCATTGGGATTGTCAGTGTTACACACTTGTTCGAGGACCAGGTCCTTAATGCCTCTTTTAGCATTGTAAATAACTCTTTTTGGCAGTTCGTTTAGCTGCCTGGTATTCCTCCTTGCTGCTTCCCTTCTTCCATGCTTTGAAGCATCTCCTTTTCTCTTTCACAGCATGTTCTACCTCATCGTTCCACCACCAGGAGTTCTTATTCCTGGGGTGACCCTTTGTTTTCCCACAGACGTTGTCAGTGGCCGCAAGAAGGCTATGCTTAAAAAAATTCCATTGACTATTTACATCGTTAGGCTTAGCTTCCTTATTTCTATTAATTTCCTCCAGTTCACTATTAAACCTATCCCTAACTTCCTTGTTCTTCAGCAGCCACACTTTCCTTTCGAGCATGTATACCTTCTTGCGCTTAAGATCTCTGTATAAGCTCATGTCGCACACAAGTAGCATATGCTGGGGGATACTTTCTTTGCTCGGGATGGCCTTTACATCCCGAACCAGAATGCATACAGCTTCTTACCCATCTCCAGACATTTCTCTACAACATATCTCCAGGAGAATATTTGGGATAAGAAGATTCCCTTCCAAAACCCAGCCAGTTCCTCATCAACCTCTTGTTTGGTGTCTCCCTCTCTTGGATGCCATCCTGTAGTACATCATCTTTACTATGATAAGGAAACTTATCCCCCTATGATAAATAAATGTTTTGTTTATGAGTGAGGGAGACAAAAGGCAGAACAGCCTTTAGCGAGTGCCTCTCCCAGAGTTGAAAGAATGCCAGTGCCAAAATCAAGGGACGTTCGAGCTAAAATGCCTGGACTCATGGAGTTGAAGCAATGTAAGTCATAGGAGGAGGGAAAGGCAGATTCTGGGAGAGAGTTCCAGGGCTTAGCCGTTAAATAGAAGAAAGACTGAGAGTAGTGTTTCACTCTTGGGTTGGAGAGTTGCACAGAGTAGGGATGGGCTTGTGTTGCAAGACGGGTACCACGTACCCTACGTAGAGGAGGTGGTGTCGTGAATCCTAGCTGGTATATATATCGTAGTTTGAATTTCCCGGGTTCACGACAGCTGGTTCCTTTTTGTTTATACGCATTACTTTATTTATCTTTGTGGATAAATATTACTGTGGTTGCACCAATTATATCTTAGTTTATTTTCCCCTATTTAATCACGGGGGACGATATAGAACCCTTAAATATATTTTATATTGTCACGATAAAAGGGAATATCAGACACACTTCACACAGACTTCGTCCCGCTAACAACAAACCACCAGTTGCTGCCACATAACACCAGAACTTTCCTGATATTCACCTACTGACATGTCTATCACCTAACCTACACTCTTTGCATCACAGCTAAGTTCCTTTAATACTAGAAGTACTTCATAGATATTACTGGGACTACCACAGATAACCTACACATACATGTTTACAAGTAAGTCAAACGCCGACCCGGTATCATTTTTATAGCCTAGGCCAATTCATCTTTCCAGGTTTAATTATTTAATTTATATCCGTTTCTCCTCTACCTCCTAGGAATAATAAACAGGATATAATTGGTGCTGTGACCAGGATACTGGGCCACCTGTTATATATTGATAAGAATGGGGGGAGTATTAGGCCTGACTTGTCTGCCTTTGTGTAGAGCTGGGCGATCCAGTGGACAAATGTTGAGGGGCGCATATGTCCGGGATTTTCCGCTGGACCGTCCAGTGCAGTGCCCTGCTTTTTTTTGTTAAGCAGTTCTATAGACCAGGGGCAAGGGTGGACACTGTCAGGCAGACCTCAGCCTGGGTTAGATGTGCCAGGGAGCCGGAAGGTATTAGATGGGCTACTGAACAGAGCGCATGCCTTCTTTGAGAAGAAGGACAGGGCCGAGGAGGAGCAGTCGACGCAATAGGCTAGATCTAAAGACTATGACGACGGCTGCGGCTGTTCCTCCTTCAGAGGAGTCTTGATCCTTCTTTCTTTTTCTTTGTAATTTGTTAAAATTTAATATAGCCTAGGAAAGTAAATATTGTAAAGTAGAGTAATATGACATAGGGTAAAATTTCCTTTTCTTTGATAATTTGTAAACTCACGCGATCTGCATGCTTCAATTTGTTTGGTCGCTGTCGTCATCAATGTAAGTAGGTTAGCCTAGGCTTAGAAAAGGTTAGCCTACAGTAACGATTAGTAATGTTGTTCCTTAAGCTTTAGTTACCGTAAAATTTTAAGAATGGAGGAGAAAGTAAAGTAATTGCGGCAGTTCAGGGCCGCCAAGAAGGGAGGGATTACTAAGCTTACCTCTAATCTGTCTAATTTTATTGAACATGCTGCTACACTGCATGATGTAAGGGGTGTGAACATCACTGTAGAAAAGGCCCTAGCTGATATCGAGTCGTATAATGTAGAGTTGTATAGCTTATATTCAGATGATCAGTTAGAGGAGGAGATGGTGAAAGATATGCAGTATGTTAATCAAGTAAACAGTCAGTTAGCTGAGTTAGATATTGCTCTACAGACAACCACTACTGGTAGATCTCATGATAGCGCAGCAAGTAGGAAACAGAAGGGTATTAAGCTACCCTCCCTGAAGTTGCCAGTTTTTGACAGGGATCCAACACAGTGGGTGGGTTTCTGGGAGCTCTTTGATTGTAGTGTTCACTCCCAAACAGACTTAACTGACATTCAGAAATTTACGTATCTAAA
The DNA here is from genome assembly GCA_032716605.1 of Paralithodes platypus. Classification (NCBI taxonomy): domain Eukaryota; kingdom Metazoa; phylum Arthropoda; class Malacostraca; order Decapoda; family Lithodidae; genus Paralithodes; species Paralithodes platypus. Next base: position 16,508,087 of record CM064515.1, on the reverse strand, counting down.
GGGACAACTTAGTGGTGAGGCTCTACAAATTATTAGTGGGTTTAGTTTGGTCGCTGCAAGTTATGAACCAGTGGTCACTATACTGAAAAACAGTTGTGGTCAAAAGGATCGCATCAAAGCAGCTCACATAGCGAAACTGTGTAATCTCCCGCATCCTAGCCAGGAGGTCAGTGCTCTGAAAGATTTTTCCGCGTCATTTGAGTGTGCGTTAATAATAATAATAATAATAATAATAATAATAGTTTATTTCAGACTCACACAGTACAGAGGGGACCATACTGGGGTCCATATATACCTTACAGTAACATAGATATATATAAGCTACTGTACATAGGCTACATAAAATAAAAATAAATTAAATAATACCCAGCTTGCTATCATGTAGTTCACAGCACTGCCTCAACCAAAAACAGTGGTCATCAAACTACTGTGTTACCAAAACCACTGTCCTAATTGTGTACAGTACATAAGAACATAAGAAAATGGGAGTCTGCAGAAAGCCGATTGGCCTAAGCAAGGCAGATCCCTGTCCCACACAACCCCAATTCATTACAAAGCCCAATTATAGGCTTCACACTCTAATACCCTGAGGATCATCTTACCAAAACGGTTAGAGATTAACGCAGGATTATGGAGGTCTGCAGAGCGCTGATTGGCCCAACCCGGCTGATCCCCCTTCACACCCAACCCTTCTCGTCCATATGCTTATCCAATTTTATCTTAAAGCTCCCTACAGTTTTAGATCCCACTATAGCACTTGGTAGTCCATTCCACCCATCTACAACTCTGTTACCAAACCAATACTTGCCTATATCTTTTCTGAAACGAAATTTATCTAATTTGAAAACCATTGGTACGAGTTCTTTCGCTATCACTGAGCTTTAGTACATTTGCCATGTCCCCTTTGTTAATCCCACTAACCCACTTGAACACCTCTATCATATCCCCTCTAACTCTGCGTCTCTCTAACGAATGTAAACCTAATTTCTTCAACCTTTCTTCATACGAAAGATTTCTAATATTATGGATCATTTTTGTCATTCTACGCTGTACTCTCTCCAATGAATCTATGTCCATTCTGTAATAAGGACACCAAAATTGGACAGCATAATCCATATGGGGTCTCACTAATGACAAGTAAAGTTTTAAGATAACATCAGCAGTTCTGTTACTCACACTCCTAGAGATGAACCCGAGAATCCTGTTTGCCTTGTTACGAACGCTTATACACTGTTTTCTAGGCTTCAAATCATTGCTAACAAACACACCTAGATCTTTCTCGCAGTCTGAATTTTCTAATTCTAAATTAGCTAGTTTATATTTAACATTTGTTTGCATCTTCCCTATCTTTAATACCTTGCATTTGTCAATGTTAAACTTCATCTGCCAATTTACTGACCATTCATGTAAGGTATCTAGATCCCTTTGGAGGCACTCTATATCGCTATCTGAATCAATTGATCTCCCTATTTTAGTATCGTCTGCGAATTTACTTATCCTACTAGTTATACCTAAATCTAGGTCATTTATGTATATAAGAAACAACAGGGGACCTAATACTGATCCCTGGGGGACACCACTTTTGACTGCTCCCCATTCTGACTTGGTACCATTTATGCTGACTCTCTGCTTCCTACCAATTAGCCATGACCTAATCCATCCTAACAACGCCCCACCTATTCCATGTGCCTCAACCTTTCTCATCAATCTCTCATGAGGGACTCTGTCGAAAGCTTTACTGAAATCTAAATATATATCATATGACTTGTCATTATCTACTGCTTCATATACCTCTGAGAAAAAACTAAGCAAATTAGTAAGGCAAGACCGTCCCTGAGTGAATCCATGCTGAGAAGAATTGATTAAGTTAAATGTTTCTAAGTGGTTTCTCAGTTTCCTAGCAATAATTGACTCTAGTAGTTTTCCTATGATTGAAGTGAGACTAATGGGACGGTAATTGGATGCTATTGATTTATCACCTTTTTTGAAGATCGGAACTACATTTGCAAGCTTCCAAGCTTCTGGAACTATACCTGTTTCTAATGACTTGTTAAATAGAAATGTTAATGGATAACTTAACTCATCTCTGCATTCTTTTAATACTCTAGCATATACCTCATCAGGACCAGGCGATTTATGAGGTTTCAGTCTGTCAATTTCCTTAACCACATCATTTCTACTTATAGTAACCGTACTTAACCTATTTTCTATACTATCGCTGTATACCTTACGGACTTCTGGAAACTGTGCCAAATTTTCATTAGTGAAAACGGAAAGAAATTGACTATTTAATGTACTGCACATTTCTAAATCAGTTTCTGTCATTTCTCCTATCGAAGTTTTAAGGGGGCCTATTTTATCTCTAACTTTAGATTTATATAGCTGGTAAAAAGCCTTAGGGTTATTTTTTGAGTCATTGGCTATCCTGATTTCATAATTTCTTTTGTCTGTCCTTATACTTTTTTTAACCTGTCTTGATAGATTCTGATAGTAAGCAAGTAGGTGAATTTCGCCTTTCTTAATTTTTCGATATATTCTTCTCTTTTTTCCTAGAAGGTCTAATAGTCTATTATTCATCCATTTGGGTTGGTTCTGTGTTGATCTAAATTTTCTTTTGGGGATATATTTATTTTGCGCATTGTGGAGTGAAGAAATAAAATGATTATATGTAACTGTCAAATTATCCTGAGTTAAGACAGGTATCTGAGAGAGAGTATGTTCATTAGCGCACCTGGGTCCACTTAATAGTTTAACAATAGGATCGACTCTTAAGGCTCTTCTTAATCCACCATAATTGGCTTTTCTGAAATCTGGGATAAGTGTTGTATTCTCTTTAGCCTTTCCTGTCCATTGTATGTTAAAATAAATTGATTTATGATCACTATTTCCTAGTTGGTCTCCTATCTCTACATTATTTATCATTTGTTCATTATTACTGAGAACTAAATCGAGGATATTATTACCTCTAGTAGGCGAGTCTCTGAATTGAAATACAAAACTATCCTGTACCGCCTCAATAAACTCTTTTGAATCTGAGTCGCCGATTTGATGCTGCCAATCAATATTCGGAAAATTAAAATCCCCCATAATACACACATTGCTAAACCTTGATGCTATTTTCACTTCCTGCCATAAAGCTGTACCTTCGTTTCTACTCATATTTGGTGGTCTATAAATAACTCCAATAATTATGGTCTCACTACCTTCGCTAACCTCTACCCAAACACTTTCGTTATCAGTATTTAGTCTAATACCTGATTTAATACAGCTTTTTAAAGAACTCCTGACAAACACTGCTATTCCGCCGCCCCTCCTACTTGTTCGGTCGCGTTTAAACAAACTATATCCTGGTATATGGAATTCTGCTAAAAAAAATCTTGATTCTGTATTAATCCATGTTTCAGTCAGTGCTATAATGTCTATATTTTCGTTGCTAACAAGTGCTCTAAGTTCATCCATTTTGTTACATAAACTCCTACAGTTTGTATAATATAATCGCAATGAATTTATTTTACTGGTATCGGATTTACCTTTATTTCTAACTGAATTCCCATCTTCTGTTACACCTTCAATATTTCTACTAGAAGTACAATTAAAATCCTGTGACTGATATTTTCTATTCCTATCTGATGTACCAGTACGGCAATTTACCCTATCTAGACAATTATTCTTACTCATATTCTCAGGCTTTACTTTCAGCGAAACCCCGCGCTGAAAGTAAAGCCTGAAAATTTGAGTAAGAATAATTGTCTAGGTAGGGTAAATTGCCGTACTGGTACATCAGATAGGAATAGAAAATATCAGTCACAGGATTTTAATTGTACTGCTAGTAGAAATATGCTTGGAGTTTGTAGAATTTTAATGATACTGTTCTCAGAAGTGTTAAGGCGCTGAATGAATTTATATGTTAGCTTTCTAATGAGTGATTGGTAACAGTGTAAGTTCATATAGGCACATAGCGTACCTGTACTCTCATATTTTGAGAGCCCCAGAAACATTTTCATGATATTGTGATATGAGATACTTAGTCTATTCACTGTCATTTTCTTATAGTTCCACCATAGTTGTGCTGTATACATTGGTGAGCAGTAGGAGTTGAACAATGTTATTTTTGTATCCCATGTGCACATATGAAATTTTCTTAATATTGAATTTCCCTGCATGTAAAGTTGCCTTCGCTGACGACCCATATCCTCATCATCTGAGCGATCACTTGAAATATAGTGTCCTAGATACATTACTTTACTTACTTCTTTTATAATTTCTTCATACATTTAGGGGAGGTGTGGTGGAGTGGTCTTGCCACTGGCCTGGTAATCCAAAGGTCCCGGGTTCAAATCCCGATGTATCAATGGGAAGATATTATTGGGATGGAATTTGTGCTGTACCTGGTATCAGTGCATTACCACAAGCCCACCGAAACGTCAATAAAATACCCTCATTGTTCCCTGATTGAATAGCACTGTATGAATATTCCCATATTCAAAATATGCTATAGGGGTGCAATGCCTGGTGAGTTATCTGCTCAACAGGTGGCGTTGTGTATGTGTAAGTGTGAGAGTCCGAGTGTAGTGGGTGAGACAGTGAAGCACAGGAACGAGGTGGCTTCAGAGATGGGGTCGTTTCGGGCCATGAGTGAGCACCGTGCCTCATGTGAAGGCAAGATGGCAGGTGCTCGTTGTACTCTACGTGCTTCACATGTCTCACTCCCTAGACTGGAACAAGACCTCACGGGCTTCACTGTTCATTGTAAACCGGTGAATGTTAAGGCTCTCAGCCTATGCCCGAGAGGAAGTAAGTTGGAATATAGAAAAAAAAAAAAAAAAAAAAATACAAATGGAATTTAGGTAGCTTTGATTTCAATAGAAGGTTAGATTTAAATATTATGATATTGCTCTTTATAGGATTAAATTTGACTGAATGTTCGATTCCAAATTTTTCACATACTCTTAATAATTTATCCAGTCCTGCTCCAGAGGGCGCGATTAAGGCTAGGTCATCAGCATACATGAGATGATTTACAATGGTGCTGCCAATGCAGCACCCAGTGCGAGTCTTGTTCAGCTCCAGACTAAGATCATCCATGTAGACGTTGAAAAGATACGGAGACAATATCCCCCCCTGCCTAACACCATTGGTTACGGCAAAAGAGCCTGACAGGATGTTGCCCCATCTTACACACATTTTTTGATTAGCATACCAGAAAATAAGTATCCTAACAATATAGCTAGGCACTCCCCTGTTAACTAATTTTTCAAATAAGGTTTTGTGACACACCCTATCAAAAGCCTTACTTGCATCAAGAAAACAAGAGAAAATTGGGCTATTTAGTTTGTTGTATGTATCAATCACTATTTTCAGCACATATATGCATTGGTCTGTGCCGTGATTTTTCTTAAAGCCAAACTGATTGCTGCTGGTGACAATATATGCAGACATTCTTTCTAGCATTATCACTTCAACTACCTTACTCACCACACTAGCAAGTGCTACTGGGCGGTAGTTGTCTTTAGCTGTAATTTTACCTGATTTATCTTTAATGACAGGAACAAGTATTACGGATATCATAGACTCCGGCAGGACACCATGCGTAAATAGACTGGTGATGCAAGAACTAAGTTTATCTATTAACAACTTATCTGCATATTTAAGATGTTCTGCATATATACCATCCAGCCCACAAGCTTTGTTTAGGTTAAGTTTTCTTATGGCATTCTCAAGATCACTTTCAGTCACTTTAATGTCTTCATAATTACTGTCTTTCACATATTGAATTGCACCATTAGTAGACCTTTGGTTTACACTGTTAAGTAGTTCCTTAAAATGAGTTTTCCATAAGTCAGCAATGTTATCTTTCGTTAGAGTCATTACGCTCTATGGATGTAACAGTAAGTGAAATGTGTGCAGTACTGTTGCATAATAAACTTCCTAGTGCACTCTCTGAAGTGATTAACCCTTTGGCTGCGGCTATGTTTGGGCTATTTAGGGCATATTCAGGCACTCCTGAATGATAAATCAAGCATCTGCATAAAATGAAGTGTATTCTGCCGAAAACTAGGCGAAAATAGCTTCAAAATGACACCAGAACGGACCGTATACGTGGTCTGGTTCACCCGCAGTGATCCAAGTGAAACGCGGGAACCCCGCTATTATGTAACACTCGCTCGCTTGGCTACACTGATGAGAGAGACAGAGAGAGACAGAGAGAGACTCGCCCGAGACACAGCCTGGCTCAGTGAGCCGCTCGGTGCTCTGAGGGTCGGAGGTGGGCCCCTCACGCTCCCACCCACTGACACTCAATATTTACGTTTTTTACAGGCTTTTAAATCCTGGAAATTGCTGTAACTTGCCAAAACATTCCAGAACGTCACCCACAGCGAAAGGGTTAAGCGTGAATTAAAAGACAACTGGCTGGATGTGGATGAATATGTTCGTGTGTTTAAGACTGAAGTGTGCAATCTAGAAAGTAGACATAATCCACTAGAACAGTTTGGGGCGACCGCCACAGCAGCATATGCGGTGTATCAGAAACCCGATACCAAGCAGAAGTATGGATGTAAGTTGTGTTTAAAGACAGGACATTTTTGGGCAAAGTGTGCAAAATACAAGAACAGTCCCACCAAGGCCAATAGAGCAAGGCAGTTGAAATTGTGCGTCGGGTGCCTGTCGTCAGAACATGGCAGCCAGGGGTTTACTAACCCTAAAATTAGGCCGTGCCGATTCTGCCAACAGAAACATTTTAATTATTTGTGTCCGACGCCACGCCTTGAACAAACTGGACAACCAGTGGCCCCTGAACCAACAGTGACCATGGCTGTGGCTTCGGGCCGTAATGCAGTGTTGATGCCTACCATTCAGATTCCCTTGACCGACAGAAACGGTCATACCAGTAAAGTAAGAGCTTTGTTGGACCAATGTTCACAACGTACCTTCATCTTGCGCTCTGCTTTATCGCAGCTTGATTACGTTAGGGTCAGTAAGGAAAAGCTAAGGCTCCAGGGATTTACTGGCTCACTTGGTAGTACTGAGTATGAAATAGTAGAGTTAACCTATCATCACAGAAGAAGGGTGCGTAAATTGAGAGCCGTTGTGGTGGAGGAGTTACCAGTATACATACCAGGGAGAGAACTAGAGATGGAGGTAAATGCTATCAAGGCTCGGGGTTACAAATTAGCCGATCCAGGTATCACTGATGGAGATATGATAGGGTTACTGATTGGGGCGGACTTTTATTACCACTTTGTACATTCAGGCTATGTCAGGGAAGGAAGTATCGTTATGTTACCCACAATTTTTGGTTATGCACTGAGTGGCACTTATCAGTCGGATATAGAAGAGACCCATGTAGAGTTAGTCACTGTTCTTAAGTTAGCAGTAGACCCTTTAGTGGAGATACAGGAAGATATTGGCAGGAATTCTCCAGAATTAAAGGATCTGACATCTCTATGGGACTTGGACCATATTGGTATAAGTCCTAATGAGACTGGTAAGGGTGGGGAGAGAGTCTTAAATAGATTTTCTGAAACGGTATAGTATTCCGAAGCAGAGGGACAGTATATAGTGGAACTGCCGTGGAGAGATAACATAGATAAATTACCTGATAACTTTAAGTTAGCCCTGGGCAGAATGAGAGGCTTGTAGTGTAAATTTATAAAGGATCCCAACTACTGTCAACAGCATACAAAGGTTCTGGATAATCAGATAGAAAGGGGGTTTATTGAAAGGTTAGAAAACAGGAATCAAGCTGGTCATCCCATTCACTACTTAGCTCACCATGGTATTACTAAGGATAGTGTTACTACGCCTGTACGGATAGTGTTTGAGTGTTCGGCTAGGATGGATGAGAAGGCGTTCAGTCTGAATGACTGTCTCCATACAGGTCCATCGCTAGTGGCTGACCTCACCCAGGTACTTCTACGCTTTAGATGCCATCAATTTGCCTGGGTGAGTGATATTGAGAAAGCATTTCTCATGGTGGGGTTGAGTGAGAAGGATAGGGATGCTACTAGGTTTCTGTGGCCAGTTGATCCCTTGGATGTTGCAAGTCCTTACATTGTCTACCGGTTCCGTGCAGTTCTGTTCGGGGCCACCTGTTCCCATTTCCTCCTTAATGCTACCATTCAAAAACACCTGTCATGATACAGGAGAACAGTGAAGTAGTTAATAAGTTAAAAAGGGGGTTGTATATTGATAACTTACAGGGGACTGGTGATGATGTAAGTGATTTGCAACAACAATGTTGGGATGCCCGTAGAATATTTTCCAGCGCTAACCTGTCTTTACGTGAGTGGGTCACAAATAATGAGAGTTTGCGGGAACTGTTGCACCTGAAGGGTATAGCTTCCGCCAAACAAGACGGGGTTAAGGTCCTTGGCGTTGAGTGGCTAACTGATAAGGATATGTTACAGGTTAATTGCCGCAGAAGTAGCCCTGCATTGGTTAAAAAATGCGAGGCTCTAAGTCTAACCGCGAGTGTTTTCGATCCTCTAGGAGTGTTGCTACCGGTAACCATCCGGGCGCGGAGGTTCATACAGGACTTGTGGAGATTAGAGTGTGGGTGGGATGTACCCATTCCAGGTGACATGAGAGCTAACTGGCAGGGTATTTATGACGATATGATAGATAGTAAAGGTATCATGTTTCCCCGTCAGGTCACTAATTCTAAGAGGGTTACGCTGCACCTATTTAGTGACGCTAGCTCAATAGCATATGGTGTAACGGCCTATGCAGTTAGTGATGAGGTGAGTAGGTTAGTAATGGCCAAAGCTAAGGTGGCGCCTATTAAGTCCCTCACCATACTTAAGATGGAGTTGACTGCTGTTCTTCTCGCAGCTCGTCTCGCATGTTATATATGTGAGGCCTACGCGGACGAGCTGATTATAGAGAATGTATACCTCTGGTCGGACAGCCAAATAACCTTATGCTGGATGTCTAGTAAGAAGATTTTGCCTATATATGTTCAAAATAGAGTTGATGAGATAAAGTCATTAGTCCCCGGATCTCATTTTCGTTATGTGTCCACAGAGGACAACCCCAGTGATCTAGTTACCAGAGGGATATCATATGTGTCCTTAGTTGCTTCTTAGCTTTGGTGGGGAGGGCCCACATGGCTACCTCACTACATGCTATGGCCTGATCATGGCCCAATAGGAGGGGACACCACTGTGGGTTGTAACACGAGTCAAGATGGAACCCTGTCATTGCCGGTACCGGTTGCCCCTACTGCCATATTGAATTGGGACCGGTATGGCTCATATATGAAGTCATGGCATGTAATGGCATGGGTCCTTAGGTTTATTAGGACTCTTAGAGAGAAGACACAAGGGAACTATCAGGCAAAACCGGAATACTTGACGGTGCCGGAATTAAGAGCAGCAGAGTTAGCCATGATTAAGGTAGCTCAGAGAGAAGCTTACTCTGAGGAACACCACTATTTGTCAAAAGGACAGGGCACACCAAGCAATATAGTGAAGCAGTTAGGCCTCTATATGGAGGGAGGCATGATACGCTGTAGAGGTAGGCTACACTTGTCAGCCAAGTACCCTATCCTTATCCCTAATAAACATCGTATAGCCACTCTCCTTAGTAATTACTGCCACAAAGTATGTAACCATAGTGGTGTTAGTTATGTTGTAAATTACATAAGGCAAAGATGGTGGATCCCCAAGATTAGATAGGTAGTAAAGAAAGCCTTAAGGGGATGTATCATCTGCAAGAGATTGCAAGGTACATCATACCGTGCTGTACAGGCCCCTCCATTGCCGGAGTTTAGGGTTCAGGAAGTGAGTCCTTTCCAGGTAACGGGGGTAGACTACACAGGTGCCTTGCCAGTAAAAGAGAAGGGGGGTACTGTAAGTAAATTATATGTAGTCTTATTCACCTGTGCAGTTACTAGAGCGGTCCATGTAGAGACGGTGTCTAACCTCTCCTGCGAATCATTTTTGCATGCGTTCCGTAGGTTTAGTAGCAGGAGTGGTTACCCTGAGATTATGATGAGTAATAATGCCACCACATTTGTTAGCGGAGCCAGTATATTACGGGAGTTGATAGATGATGCAAGGTTAAAAGGTACTCTAGCGGAATTCAAGTGCGAGTGGCGGTTTATACCGGCCAGGGCGCCATGGTTCGGTGCCATATGGGAACGGGTCATTGGCATCCTAAAGGCTGGCTTGAAGAAGGTACTGGGTCGAGCATTGGTTACCACAGAGGAACTGAATACGGTATTACTGGAGCTCGAGGCCACAGTCAATGATCGCCCGCTTGGCTACACCTACAGTGATCTTGAAGACCCTCTACCCATCACTCCTTCACAACTGGTTCATGGGAGGCGGATCAGAAGCTTTCCAAGGCGAGAAGTCACGGATGAGGATCTCAAGGACACGACGTGGCGTAACAACGATTCCGTCAACCAACGCCTCCAATATGTAACGAAACTCTCACATGACCTGTGGAAAAGGTGGAGCACTGATTATTTAATATCACTCAGGGAGCAAAATCGTCACTTAATGGTAAAAAGAGGGATAGCATCGCCACAAGTTGGGGACGTCGTTCTAGTCCATGATGACGGCCCCCGACTTTTTTGGCGTATAGGTCGGATAATGAAACTTCTTCGTGGTCCTGACCACAAATGTAGGGTAGTTCAGGTAACAACAGGAGCCGGTTTGACCACCAGACCGGTGGTTAAGCTATACCCACTAGAGATAGATTTAGAGGTAGTGGATGGCGACAGCACGCCGAACTCTGATAATATCCTTCCTGCTAGTGGAGCGGACCGAGGTGATACCCCTCAGAGGCCGTCACGTCGGGCTGCTTTGGGTTCCTCCCAGTTGTGGCGATCCATGATCGGGACGGGACAATTGTAATTACTTTGTATATAACTGGTGGCGGAGTATGTCGTGAATCCTAGCTGGTATATATACCGTAGTTTGAATTTCCCGGGTTCACGACAGCTGGTTCCTTTTTGTTTATACGCATTACTTTATTTATCTCTGTGGATAAATATTACTGTGGTTGCACCAATTATATCTTAGTTTATTTTCCCTTATTATTTAATCACGGGGGACGATATAGAACCCTTAAATATATTTTATATTGTCACGATAAAAGGGAATATCAGACACACTTCACACAGACTTCGTCCCGCTAACAACAAACCACCAGTTGCTGCCACATAACACCAGAACTTCCCTGATATTCACCTACTGACATGTCCATCACCTAAGCTACACTCTTTGCATCACAGCTAAGTTCCTTTAATACTAGAAGTACTTCATAGATACTACTGGGACTACCACAGATAACCTGCACATACATGTTTACAAGTAAGTCAAACGCCGACCTGGTATAATTTTTATAGCGCCAATTCATCTTTCCAGGTTTAATTATTTACTTTATATCCGTTTCTCCTCTACCCCCTAGGAATAATAAACATGATAGGTGGTATGCACTGGGAGAGCTCTGAGGAGCACTGATTATTGTAGTAGCGATAGAATAGCGAGAGAGATGCAACATTGCGGCAAAGAGAGAGAGTTTGAAGAGGGAACTACTATATCTTATATTATCCAGTCTTCAGGTACACTTCCCTTCTCTCATGCTCATTTACATATTTTCCATACCTATTCATTTGCTACCTCATGTACATACTTAAGAACTTCACCACACACTTCATCTATCTCTGATGCTTTACCCATCTTCACCCTCTTCAAAACCTCGCACACTTCTGACCTGATCTCATCCGCCAGTGCTTCTCTTTTCTTTCTAATTTCCTTTCCAATTATGTTTGCAGATCTGTTGGCTATACATTTTGTGGATGGCTTGAATAAAGTAAGTCCTATTTGAAGTTTAAATCCGTAATAATGACTAGAAACATTTGAAACATTGAAACAGCAAGTTCAATTATATATAATGAAGCATTAACACAACAAAGTTCTATCGCGAACATAACATTATGACATCTCCACCCTAATGAAATTTGAGCATTATACTCTCAACCACATAACATACTTAAGCTTCCTAAAAAAGTTTATTTCAAATACTAGCATTAAATTTAGGTTTATTTACTCTCAACCACAAACATACTTAAGGTTCCATTCTTCAATAAGACGTTGTGGTTTCTTGATTACCCTCCCAGAAGTTCTCCTTGGTATAGGCTCTGTAACTTCTAACGATCCTGACGTTGTAGAGGTCAAAGGCACATGTGTTGTAAATGTCAAAGGCACCGGCGTGGTAGGTGGTGTCTGCTCCTCGTCCTCCATGACTGTACTAGAAACTGGTTCCATCGGTAGAGTACCTGTAATTGGTTGTAAATGCTTCCGGTTTCTCCTTACTGTCCCACCTGAGGTCTCCACTAAGTAGGTTGTCGTGGATGAATCTTTAACAATTTTGCCACATTGTCCCCAGGCCTTTTCGTTGTCCAGTTTCACCAGCACATGTCCTATATGGCGTGGCTTAAGGGGAGACTATACCTCAGAACCTTATTCCACCCTCGATAAAAGATTAATTTCTGGCCTTTTGCTATGTATGTGTACATAGTAATAGTAAGACTTGCTGAAAATGTCATTGCTCTATGTGCGTGCGCGCATTTTTCAGCTTACATATCAGAAAAAAAATTCTCGGCAAATTTCGTTAATTTTTTGTATGAGGTAACTTAGATATATACGCTCTTATTTACCCCAAGTTGATAAATGATCATGTTGAAAACTGCAGGTAAATATCAATTATACAATTTTGGCCCTATTTCCAATCATAAATATAGATTTGAGCTTCGAAAATGTTGCTAGAAACCCATTCTAAGAGCGTACAAATTGTCATTTATGCTTGGTCTAATTCTGTGAAAAAAATGGAGGCAATCGGACAGTAATCAGATCAATGGATAGCCTCAGACGTTGAAAAAGCATAATTTTACATAAGCACCTTTATAAGCATAGGTGGGCACGATAACCAAAAACCTTAACTTCGTTAACCGTTATTTCGTTAACGAAAACCTTAACTTCGTTAACCGTTAACCGTTAACCGGCGATACATTTATCGCTCGTTAACCGCTCCATCTTATCCACATTAACACCAGATCAATGTACCATAAATTGTCAGAAATAAACTTGTTAGCTAATAAGGCCAAAGCTTCAATAATTGCAATCACAGAAACCTGGCTGGATTCAAGTATAAACGATGGTGAAATAAACATTCAAGGTTTCAATATGGTTAGGAATGATCGCAATAGGCATGGGGGAGGAGTATGTCTGTATGTAAAAAACAACCTCACACACACAACTAGGACCGACCTCTATGTAGAAAATCACGAAGCTCTGTGGATCGACCTACACCTGCCGAGGACAAGACCCATCACAATTGGGGTATGCTATAGGCCACCAGCCGACACACAATTCTTTACCAAATTTGAACGAACGTTGTCATCGCTAGACCCTCGGAATGAATCCATCATACTAGGGGATTTTAACCTGTGTTACAAACAACGAAATGATAGGCTTGTACGAGAATATAGGCATATACTGACAATGCACAATCACAAACAACTCATCACAACCCCCACACGTATCTCTGAGAACACTGCCACAATATTAGACCACATAAACTGTAACAGAGAGGACAAAATATTCCAATCAGGGGTTATACAGACTGGGATAAGTGATCACTTCGTCACATATTGCACACGGAAAACCACAAAAATTACCCTAGAGAATCACAAGGATATCAAAACAAGGTCACTCAGAAACTACAATAAGGAAACATTTCTGGACATTTTATGGAATACAGACTGGTCTCCAGTGTTTGGAAGTACACACGTTAATGACGCATGGGTTGGCTTCAGAACCATCATCACAAACATCCTAGACGAAATAGCTCCTCTGAAAGACATACAAATTAAAGCAAGGTCAGACCCATGGATCAACAATGACATACTACACCATCTGGAACACAGAGACAATCTGTTAAAAAGGCTAGCGAAACATAGACAGGATCAAGGTCTGAAACATGAGCTCAACAGGGCCAGGAATTATAAACTAAGTAGGAAAATGAAATCAGCGAAAACTAATTATTTTCACAATAAGGCAGAGGAATATCAGAATAACCCAAAGAAACTATGGAGGCACCTAAAAACAACAGGCTACAGCAACAAGACAAGGGATTCGTCTAACACTAATATTGCTCTCACCATTAACGATCAGGTTTGCCACGATAAACGACAAATTTCAACCTACTTCAACTCCTTCTTCACTTCCATAGCAAACACACTTGCACAGAACCTACCTCAACCTCTCAATAAATACACGACAACAACGGCCACCTTTCGTAATTTCTACAGAGATAAAGACATACACCCGAACACATTTGGATTGCAAAATGTTACACCAAAATACACTTTTGACGAGCTGTCTAACCTAAATCTACATAAGAGCACAGCACCAGACAAAATTCCTGCCAAATTTCTACGAGATGGAGCCATTGGTATAGCAGGCCCCCTAACCCACATCATCTACTTGTCAATTAACACCAACAAGGTACCTGCTGTACTGAAGGAAGCTATTGTAACCCCTCTATTCAAGAAAGGAAATAAACTAGAAGTTGGCAACTACAGACCAGTTAGCATGTTATGTATTGTATCTAAAATCCTTGAAAGAGCGGTATACACCCAAATTGAACACTACCTCAAACAAAATTATCTATTCTATAAGTTTCAATCAGGTTTCAGATGCATGTACTCGACAGACTCCTGTCTCATCCACTTAACGGATCACATTCGTAAAGAAATGTCTAAAGGTAACTAGGTTCTTCTTGATCTACAAAAAGCGTTTGACACAGTAGACCATGATATCCTATGTAATAAACTACAAGCAATGGGCATAGGGTCTGTGAACTGGTTTAAATCTTATCTTAGTGGTAGAACCCAAAGAGTCAAAATTGATGATAATATATCTGATCCTATGCCAATTAACTGTGGGGTCCCGCAGGGAAGCATCCTTGGTCCCTTACTCTTTCTCTGTTATGTGAACGACATGGAACTGAGCGTCTCATGTAAATTATTACTGTATGCAGACGACAGCGTGCTTCTGGTTTCAGGAAAAGACCCAATAAGTATTGCCGCTTCACTTTCCAAAGAACTAGCATCATGTAGTGAATGGCTAGTGGACAATAGACTATCTCTTCACCTGGGCAAGACGGAAGCCATCTTATGTGGAACAAAGCGCAAACTGAAAGACATTGTGGGCTTCTCGGTCATCTGTAATGATATTCCTATAACAACAGTGTCACAAGTTAAATATCTCGGACTGAAACTGGACGCGAGTTTGTCAGGTGAAACAATTTTGGAATCTATCCTGAGTAAGTGTAGAGCACGTATAAAATACCTGTATAGACAGGTGGGATGCTTGCCCGCGGCGACCAAAAAGACCCTCTGCCAAGCGCTTGTTCAATGTCATTTTGACTATTCTGTGTCATCCTGGTACTCTGCATCATCTAAATCAGCACAGCACAAACTTTAGGTCACTCAAAATAAAATGGTTAGGTTCATGCTGAACCTAGGACCCAGATCACATGTTGGCCAGGAACAACTTCAGTCACTAGGTATGCTCAATGTCTCTGACAGGGCCAAACAAATCAGGCTCACTAATGCCTTCAAAATGTTCTATGACAGCTCCAGAGTATCTAAAGAATGATTTTGTTAAAGCAAATGAGAGGAGTGGACATAATACAAGAAACAGGATGTTTAATTTTAAGGTCCCGAGAATCCAAGGACAGGGTAAGCAAACATTCTTCTTCACTGCCATCAAAGACTGGAACGACCTACCCCAGTCAGTCCGTGAAGAGAGAACACTGTATTCCTTCAGACGTAGCCTGAAGGAACACCTGAACCGGACAGCTGCGAGAAGGGAGCACCAAGCTTATGTCTACTACTAAATACGACATAAGAGATAGACAAACCAAACTGAAATGATTACTGATATTTACTATAGGATGTAAGGTATCTCAAAAAAAAACCTAACAGTGTCATTAAGGTTCCTTAATTATTATGTTTGACATAAGGGAACTTATTGCTCCCTTTACCTTCTCAAATGCTTGTTGTTGTCCTGGCCCCCAAAACCATGCTTTCCCTTTCTTCAGCAGGCTGGTTAGTGGCTAGATCAGTGTGGAGAGACTTGGAATGAATTTTGCCAGGTGATTAAACATTCCCAATGCTGATCGTAGTTCTGTTACTGACGTTGGTGTAGGAAGTTCCATGATGGCCCTCACTTTTTCTGCACGAGGTTGTATTCCTTGTTCACCCACTGTGTGTCCAAAATATGTGAGTTGTGCTTTGCGGAATTGACATTCTCTTTATTTAGCTTGAGTCCTGATTGTTTAATAGTTTTCAGTACAGCTTGAAGTCTTGCATTATGTTCCTCTAAGGTCTCCCGTGAATCAGTATGTCATCCATGATCACCTGTGTCCCTGAGTGGTACTTCAAAAGGTTGGACATCTTGCGTTGAAATATTTCTGGAGTAGAGGTAATACCAAAAGGATTTTTTTTTTTTTTTTTTTTTTTTTTTTTAAAGAGACAATGAACGGAGGAAGGAAAAACACAGATAAAACAAAAAGGTCCATGTGCCTAAAGGCATCCTCCATTCATAAAATGTTTGTAACAACTGGATTTAAACATTTGTAGATTGTAATGTATCATCTTAGTATTGCAAGGCAAATACTATTCCATTCCTGGATAACTGGACCCTCTTCTACGGTAAGGATGAACTGTATGCCCAGGATGGAGTACATCTCTCTCGACTAGGAGTTTCGACCTTAGCCAGCTCACTCGACAAGTTTGTTGCGGGGTTTTGTTAATAAACCATAGGTGTGTAAGTAAAATAGAATCCCAGCCACATCAAATTGATAGTAATAACGAACATTCTGATAGCGTAGATGTTCCGTCTAGGTCCAGTAGTTCAACAGGTAAAAATAAATTAGTTAAAAACAATAGAAAAATAGTTGCAAATACAAGTAATAGTTTGAGTGTTTATTATACAAATTGCAGGAGTTTATGTAACAAAATGAACGAACTTAGAGCACTGGTTAGCAAAGAAAATATAGACATAATAGCGCTAACTGAAACATGGATTAATACAGAAACCAGGCATTTTTTAGCAGAGTTTGATATACCGGGATATAGTTTGTTTAAATATGACCGAACAAGTAAGAGGGGTGGCGGTATAGCAGTGTTTGTCAGGAGTTCATTAAAAAGCTGTACTAAATCAGGTATTAGAGTAAATAATGAAAATGAAAGTGTTTGGGTAGAAGTTAACGAAGGTAGTGAGACTTTAGTTATTGGAGTTATGTATAGACCGCCAAATATGAGTAGAAATGACGGAACATCATTATGGGAGGAAATTAAAATAGCATCAAGGCTTAGCAACGTGTGCATTATGGGGGATTTTAATTTCCCTAATATAGATTGGCAGCAACAAATAGGCGACTCTGATTCAAAGGAGTTTATTGAGGTAGTACAAGATAGTTTTTTATCGCAATTCATAGATACGCCGACTAGAGGTGATAATATTCTCGATTTAGTTTTCAGTAACAATGAACATATGATAAATAGTGTAGAAATCGGGGACCACCTAGGAAATAGTGATCACAATTCTGTGTATTTTAATATACAATGGAAAGGTAATACCAGAGAGAATACAACATTAATACCTGACTTCAGAAAAGCCAATTATGGTGGGTTAAGAGAAGCCCTGTTAGCGGACCCTATGGTCAAAAAATTAAGTCGATCCAGGTGTCCAAATGAGTGTATCCTTTCTCAGGCACCTGTCATCTTAAGTCAGGAGGAGACGTCAAACTTGGTAGATACATACGATAATTTTATCAAGTCAGTATTCAATGCGCAAAATAAATACATCCCCAAAAGAAAATTTAGATCAACACAGAACCAACCCAAATGGATGAATAATAGACTATTAGATCTTCTAGGACAAAAGAGAGGAATATATAGAAAAATTAGAAAAGGCGAAATTCACCTACTTGCTTACTATCAGAATCTATCAAGACAGGTAAAAAAGGATATTAGGAAAGAAAAAGAAATTATGAAATTAAGGTTGCCAATGACTCAAAAAATAATCCTAAAGCTTTTTACCAACTATATAAATCCAAGGTTAGAGATGTAATTGGTCCCCTTAAAACTTCTATAGGAAAATTGACAGAAAGTGATTTAGAAATGTGCAGTACATTAAATAGTCAATTTCTTTCCGTTTTCACTAATGAAAATTTGGCACAGTTTCCAGAAGTCCGTAAGGTATACAGCGATAGTATAGAAAATAGGTTAAGTACGGTTACTATAAGTAGAAATGATGTGGTTAAGGAAATTGACAGACTGAAACCTCATAAATCGCCTGGTCCTGATGAGGTATATGCTAGAGTATTAAAAGAATGCAGAGATGAGTTAAGTTATCCATTAACATTTCTATTTAACAAGTCATTAGAAACAGGTATAGTTCCAGAAGCTTGGAAGCTTGCAAATGTAGTTCCGATCTTCAAAAAAGGTGATAAATCAATAGCATCCAATTACCGTCCCATTAGTCTCACTTCAATCATAGGAAAACTACTAGAGTCAATTATTGCTAGGAAAATGAGAAACCACTTAGAAACATTTAACTTAATCAATTCTTCTCAGCATGGATTCACTCAGGGACGGTCTTGCCTTACTAATTTGCTTAGTTTTTTCTCAGAGGTATATGAAGCAGTAGATAATGACAAGTCATATGATATTATATATTTAGATTTCAGTAAAGCTTTCGACAGAGTCCCTCATGAGAGATTGATGAGAAAGGTTGAGGCACATGGAATAGGTGGGGCGTTGTTAGGATGGATTAGGTCATGGCTAATTGGTAGGAAGCAGAGAGTCAGCATAAATGGTACCAAGTCAGAATGGGGAGCAGTCAAAAGTGGTGTCCCCCAGGGATCGGTATTAGGTCCCCTGTTGTTTCTTATATACATAAATGACCTAGATTTAGGTATAACTAGTAGGATAAGTAAATTCGCAGACGATACTAAAATAGGGAGATCAATTGATTCAGATAGTGATATAGAGTGCCTCCAAAGGGATCTAGATACCTTACATGAATGGTCAGTAAATTGGCAGATGAAGTTTAACATTGACAAATGCAAGGTATTAAAGATAGGGAAGATGCAAACAAATGTTAAATATAAACTAGCTAATTTAGAATTAGAAAATTCAGACTGCGAGAAAGATCTAGGTGTGTTTGTTAGCAATGATTTGAAGCCTAGAAAACAGTGTATAAGCGTTCGTAATAAGGCAAACAGGATTCTCGGGTTCATCTCTAGGAGTGTGAGTAACAGAACTGCTGATGTTATCTTAAAACTTTACTTGTCATTAGTGAGACCCCACATGGATTATGCTGTCCAATTTTGGTGTCCTTATTACAGAATGGACATAGATTCATTGGAGAGAGTACAGCGTAGAATGACAAAAATGATCCATAATATTAGAAATCTTTCGTATGAAGAAAGGTTGAAGAAATTAGGTTTACATTCGTTAGAGAGACGCAGAGTTAGAGGGGATATGATAGAGGTGTTCAAGTGGGTTAGTGGGATTAACAAAGGGGACATGGCAAATGTACTAAAGCTCAGTGATAGCGAAAGAACTCGTACCAATGGTTTCAAATTAGATAAATTTCGTTTCAGAAAAGATATAGGCAAGTATTGGTTTGGTAACAGAGTTGTAGATGGGTGGAATGGACTACCAAGTGCTATAGTGGGATCTAAAACTGTAGGGAGCTTTAAGATAAAATTAGATAAGCATATGGACGAGAGGGGTTGGGTGTGAAGGGGGATCAGCCGGGTTGGGCCAATCAGCGCTCTGCAGACCTCCATAATCCTGCGTTAATCTCTAACCGTTTTGGTAAGATGATCCTCAGGGTATTAGAGTGTGAAGCCTATAATTGGGCTTTGTAATTGAATTGGGGTTGTGTGGGACAGGGATCTGCCTTGCTTAGGCCAATCGGCTTTCTGCAGACTCCCATTTTCTTATGTTCTTATGTTATCTTATTCTCCAGGTAAGAGAGGAGATGGTTGTGGTGAAGGAAGAGGTCTTGGCTCTAAGGGAGGTTAATGTTAAAATTCAGAGGGAAGTGGATTTGATTAAAGATGAAAATCTAGCTTTCAAGCTTAGCCAAGAGGAAATAAAGTCAAGTAAGGGGAAAAGGGAGGAAGTTGATGACAAATTGTATTCATGGCAGGTTGTTAAAAATACGGGTGGGAAAGTCACACTCAAGAAGCAGGATAGTTGTTGTTGTTGTTGTTGTTCCCCAAGCTGCCTGGCCGAACAGCCCCAAGGCCCCGAGCAAGGCCAAGGCCATAACCGAGCGCCCCCACAGAACCCTCCCCGCCGACCACAATAAAGCCTGGGTGACCGAAGCCACTCCATGGCGGGGAGCTTGAGGAGGGTGCGGAAACGCCCGGGAAACCAAAGCCCCACCCAGGGCCCTGTGCCCCTCAGCAATTATGAAGAGAAAGTTGAGGGGCAAGGGAAAAATGTGACGCTTTGGCTTCCAATCTTGGTAGATTGGGAGGTCAATCCACGTTAGAGACGCCGTCACTTGAGATCTAGAAAATATATAAGTAAAAGGAACAGTCAGAGTAAGCTATGGGTATGGCAGAGATTGCTCAGTTCTCACTCTGATAGACCAGCCCATCACCACAGGATAGTAGAATAGGTATGAGTGTGACAAATACATTCTCTCCTTTGCGAGACGAATGTGAGGGAAAAGATAGTCAGGATAAGGGAGGGATAACCGATGTGCCTGCCGCCGACTCAGCTCCAACCTCTGACGCTGTGCTACCTACCACCACCACTACCCCCACCACCACCACCACCAAGGGAGCTTCTGCCACCACCAGGGGTTCTCCAACTGCAGCTGCTGGATCCTCCCGAGGGAAAGGTAAGTCTGTGTCGATTGTGGGCGACTCCATGGTAAGACATTTAGTTAGGACTACCCGCACTAAACTTAGGAAGGTTGTGTGTCTGCCTGGCCATGGAGTTGGGAGGGTTTTAGAGAAGATGGACCACATCTTGGAAGATAGTGGAGATAACCCCATTATCTGTCTCAGTGCCGGGAGTAACGATGTTGGTAAGGGTAGAAGTGAGGAACTGCTGCAGCAGTATCGGGATGTGTTAGATAAAGTTAGGATGAAGGGAGGGATCCCTGTAGTACATTGTATCCTACCCAGAAGAGGAGTTCCCAAGGAATGGACATCCAGGGCGATTGGTGTCAATTGCCGTTTGGAGAAATATTGCAAAGAAAAAGCAATACCATTCATTGATAACTGGGATAGTTTCTATGGGAGAGATGGGATGTACGCAAGGGATGGGGTTCATCTTTCACGGTTAGGGGTTTCTACATTAGCTAGATCTTTGGTTGTGGGGTTTTGAACAGAAATATTGAGAGTGTAAATGAGAGGTTTAATGGAACAATTTTAGCGTCAGGCGAAAGCGATAAGGATATTCAGTCTCATGCTAAAAATGATGACTATAATGCAAATGATAGTAGTGATGGTGCAACGGAAGATGGAAATGTCGTTAGAAATAAAGGTAAATTAGGTATAAAGAAAAGAAGTAAATTGAGAGTATATTACACAAACTGTAGGAGTCTATGTAACAAAATGAACGAACTTAGAGCCCTTGTTAGCAAAGAAAATATAGACATAATAGCGCTAACTGAAACGTGGATTAATACAGAAACCAGGCATTTTTTAGCAGAATTTGATATACCAGGATATAGTTTGTTTAAATATGACCGAACAAGTAAGAGGGGTGGCGGTATAGCAGTGTTTGTCAGGAGTACATTAAAAAGCTGTATTAAATCAGGTATTAGACTAAATAACGATAATGAAAGTGTTTGGGTAGAGGTTAACGAAGGTAGTGAGACCATAGTTATTGGAGTTATGTATAGATCGCCAAATATGAGTAGAAATGACGGAACGTCATTATGGGAGGAAATTAAAATGGCATCAAGGTTTAGCAATGTGTGCATTATGGGGGATTTTAATTTACCGAATATAGATTGGCAGCATCAAATAGGAGACTCTGATTCTGAGGAGTTTATAGAGGTAGTACAAGATAGTTTTTTATTTCAATTCATAGATACGCCGACTAGAGGTAATAATATTCTCGATTTAGTTTTCAGTAACAATGAACATATGGTAAATAATGTAGAGATAGGGGACCACCTAGGAAATAGTGACCACAATTCTGTGTATTTTAATATACAATGGAAAGGTAATACCAGAGAGAATACAACATTAATACCTGACTTTAGAAAAGCCAATTATGGTGGGTTAAGAAGAGCCCTATTAGCCGACCCTATGGTCAAAAAATTAAGTCGATCCAGGTGTCCAAATGAGTGTACCCCTTCTCAGGCACCTGTCATCTTAAGTCAGGAAGAGACGTCAACCTTGGTAGATACATACGATAATTTTATCAAGTCAGTATTCAATGCACAAAATAAATACATCCCCAAAAGAAAATTTAGATCAACACAGAACCAACCCAAATGGATGAATAATAGACTATTAGATCTTCTAGGACAAAAGAGAGGAATATATAGAAAAATTAGGAAAGGCGAAATTCACCTACTTGCTTACTATCAGAATCTATCAAGACAGGTAAAAAAGGATATTAGGAAAGAAAAAAGAAATTATGAAATCAAGGTTGCCAATGACTCAAAAAATAATCCTAAAGCTTTTTACCAACTATATAAATCCAAGGTTAGAGATGTAATTGGTCCCCTTAAAACTTCGATAGGAGAAATGACAGAAAATGATTTAGAAATGTGCAGTACATTAAATATTCAATTTCTTTCCGTTTTCACTAATGAAAATTTGGCACAGTTTCCAGAAGTCCGTAAGGTATATAGCGATAGTATAGAAAATAGGTTAAGTACGGTTACTATAAGTAGAAATGATGTGCTTAAGGAAATTGACAGACTGAAACCTCATAAATCGCCTGGTCCTGATGAGGTATATGCTAGAGTATTAAAAGAATGTAGGGATGAGTTAAGTTACCCATTAACATTTTTATTTAACAAGTCATTGGAGACAGGTATAGTTCCAGAAGCTTGGAAGCTTGCAAACGTAGTTCCGATCTTCAAAAAAGGTGACAAATCCAATTACCGTCCCATTAGTCTTACATCAATCATAGGAAAGCTACTAGAATCAATTATTGCTAGTAAAATTAGAAACCACTTAGATACATTTAATTTAATAAATTCTTCTCAGCATGGATTCACTCAGGGACGTTCTTGCCTTACTAATTTGCTTAGTTTTTTCTCAGAGGTATATGAAGCAGTAGATAATGACAAGTCATATGATATAATATATTTAGATTTCAGTAAAGCTTTCGACAGAGTCCCCCATGAGAGATTGATGAGAAAGGTGGGGCGTTGTTGGGATGGATTAGGTCATGGCTAATTGGTAGGAAGCAGAGAGTCAGCATAAATGGTACGAAGTCAGAATGGGGAGCAGTCAAAAGTGGTGTCCCCCAGGGATCTGTATTAGGTCCTCTGTTGTTTGTTATATACATAAATGACCTTGATTTAGGTATAACTAGTAGGATAAGTAAATTTGCAGACGATACCAAAATGGGGAGAACAATTGATTCAGATAGAGATATAGAGTGCCTCCAAAGGGATCTAGATACCTTACACGAATGGTCAGTAAATTGGCAGATGAAGTTTAACATTGACAAATGCAAGGTATTAAAGATAGGGAAGATGCATACAAATGTTAAATATAAACTAGCTAATGTGGAATTAGAAAACTCGAATTGTGAGAAAGATCTAGGTGTGTTTGTTAGTAATGATTTGAAGCCTAGACAACAGTGTATAAGCGTTCGAAACAAGGCAAACAGGATTCTCGGGTTCATCTCTAGGAGTGTGAGTAACAGAACTGCTGATGTTATCTTAAAACTTTACTTGTCATTAGTGAGACCCCATATGGATTATGCTGTTCAATTTTGGTGTCCTTATTACAGAATGGACATAGATTCATTGGAGAGAGTACAACGTAGAATGACAAAAATGATCCATAATATTAGAAATCTTCCGTATAGAGAAAGGTTGAAGAAATTAGGCTTACATTCGTTAGAGAGACGCAGAGTTAGAGGGGATATGATAGAGGTGTTCAAGTGGGTTAGTGGGATTAACAAAGGGGACATGACAAATGTACTAAAGCTCAGTGATAGCGAAAGAACTCGTACCAATGGTTTCAAATTAGATAAATTTCGTTTCAGAAAAGATATAGGCAAATATTGGTTTGGTAACAGAGTTGTAGATGGGTGGAATGGACTACCAGGTGCTATAGTGGGATTAAAAACGATAGGGAGCTTTAAGATAAAATTGGATAAGCATATGGACGAGAAGGGTTGGGTGTGAAGGGGGATCAGCAGGGTTGGGCCAATCAGCGCTCTGCAGACCCCCGTAATCCTGCGTTAATCTCTAACCGTTTTGGTAAGATGATCCTCAGGGTATTAGAGTTTGAGCCTATAATTGGGCTTTGTAATTGGGGTTGTGTGGGACAGGGATCTGCCTTGCTTAGGCCAATCGGCTTTCTGCAGACTCCCATTTTCTTATGTTCTTATGTTCTTATGTAAGTTTGTGGAAAGCAATTCGAGGGAAGTGAATTCCAAAGAGTAGTAGCTCTGGGGATAAATGAATTCTGATAAGCAGAAGTTCTGCATTGTGGAGGAGAAGGTATAAATTCATGGGCGCTCTCAGCTGCCCTAGTTCTACGGGGAAAGATGTGGAGAGGCAGCACAATTGAAGCAAGTTCCTCAGAACAATTGCTGTGAAAATATCTGTAGAATAATGCAATAGATGCAACGTTTCTTCGTATGGATAATGTAGGAAGGTCCTGTGTGATTGCAGGGTTATTGATTAATCTAATAGCTTTGTTTTGAATTTTGTCCAACTGCCTCAATGCAACCACTCCACTTCCACCCCACAGAGGTGAACAGTAATCCATCTGAGAACGCACATGACTTTTATATATTACGGCCAATTGCTCGTCAGTGAAGAATTCTCGAACTCTGTACAGGAGTCCCAGTTTTTTAGAGGCATTCTTAGCAATGCTTCTAACATAATGCGTCCAGCTCAAGTTAGTAGTTAATGTTACACCGAGATTGTCAATACTAGGGGAAGTGGGAATATTTACATCATTAAAATATATATGGGAGTCAGTGAGATTCTGTCGGTTAGAAAATTGAATGTACTTGGTTTTCTGTGCATTAAAGGAAACTAGATTCTTTTGTCCCCATTCATTAATTCTAGAAAGGTCCTGGTTCAGAGAAATTGCAGTGTTTATTTTTGAATTTATAAGATCGGGTTGGGTGAAAGAATTGATAAATGTGAAGGAACTGTGGAGTGTTGAGTCATCTGCGTAGGAATGTATTGGATTATGAGTGGTAGATATGAGATCATTGATATGAATGAGGAACAGAGTTGGGGCCAAAACTGATCCCTGGGGAACACTAGCATTTATTGAGTGAAATTGAGAATAAAGGCCATCTACCATTACACGTATTGTTCTGTTATGAAGATAAGAAGAAATTAGTGGAACTAATGATGCAAGGCCGTAGTGTGACATCTTCGACAATAAGGATTGATGCCAGACTCTATCAAGTTGAAGCAATATCTCCCAAATGGCGTTATAAACGTCGTAAGAAGAGAACTATCTGCATCCAAAGGTATTAGTAGAAATCCACTTGAAGCATCCAGTGTATTGAAATATTTTGATCCCACTATATTAGGCGAAATGTCATCTAAATTTGGCAGCATGTATTGTTCCCTCTTCACAGCAGCGTTGAGTTTCTTGAGGTCTACACATAGTTGAATCTTCCCATTCTTCTTCACTATTGGTACGATGGGTGCGCACCAATCAGTCGGTTCTGGCACCACTCTAATAACTCCATCCTTCTCCATGCGGTCAAGCTCATTTTTCACTTTATCCATGATGGGAAAAGGGATTCTTCTTGCTGTAGTAATGCAGTATGGTTTCACTTCACTCCTCAATTGTACTTTAACAGGTTCTGTTTTCATCAATCCAATTTCACCAAATATATCCTTGTTGATTTCGTCCAGTCTCGCTACCAACCCCATTTTGCTTGCAGCAGTACGGCTTAACTGACTGTTCTTTATACTATTCACCACAATGACACGAAACTCATACTGTACTCCATTTCTCACTGTGGTTGCATAGAACTCTCCTTTGCACTGAAGCTTTCCACCGGGGGAGAAAAGTCGAGTGGAGTTAACTTGTAGTGGTGGGCGGTGAGGTAGAGACTCAAACTCAGACCAAGGCATAAGAGAAATGTCCGCACCGGTGTCGATTTTGAAGGCAATCTCCTTTCCTGCTACTGTTAACTTCTCCTTCCATGTATCTCTATCATCGTGACATACAACTGAACCCACAAAGTATCCGTTGTCATCACTTAATGGTTCTTCCTGATATGTTACTTCTCTCGTCTCCCTCGACTTTCTCTTGAGACACATCACTCCAAAATGCCCAGTCTTCTTGCAGAAGTTACAAGTTTTTCCAAAAGCTGGACATTTAGCACTCTTCCCGTGATTGAGCACTTTTGCGAGTTATTGTCCCTTTCTTTCACTTTGTTTTGTCCCTGGACACGCTTTTTGTTGGAACTGAACGATTTCTTGTGCAAGCGAACTTCACTGACGCTCCCTGGGTCTTGTTTCATTCTTTCTTGAAGTTTCATTTGTTCCTTAATAATTTCTTCCCGACGAGCAACAGCAATAGCCTTCTCTAAACTCAAATCTGAAGTAAGTTGCAGTTTCTCTTTAACCCGAATATCTCGTAAGCCAATCACTAGTCTGTCTCTAACTTGATCATCAGCGTCACTATATTTTGTAGTATTTCACTAAAGATTGAAGATCATGAACGAATTCTTCGACAGACTCGTCCTCCCTCTGCACACGTTGGTTAAAAATGCATCGTTCATGGATAATATTTCTCCATGGGATATAATGATCCGTGAATTTCTGCACCAACACTTCGAACATTGTATCCTCTTCTTCAACTTCGATGGTTGCCGTAGACTTATTCGGATCCGGAATATCAATCTTGCTCCACTTGAAAGTCGCCATCACGTGTTCTGCTTTCTCAGTACCCATACAATACAGAAGCTGGTCTCGTTGAATATCACTAATTTCTTTGTGAAGTTTAGAAGTCGTCCTGAACCTACAAAAGTCTCATATCCAGGCCTGCCACTCATTAGGCTTGAATGAGAATCTTGGTGGAGGATCAAACCTTGCCATGCTGGAATGTATTGATGTATCTTGAACGTGATGAGGCAGACAGCAGACTGTAGCACCATAGATTTCTTCACAGCACCAGCAACATCGTAGAATATCTTGGTTGCTTGATGAGTTGCATAAGTTTTCACCGAATTTTTCCAGTCACTTCTGACACCATGTGGAAGGCTTGAATAAATATAATAATAATGCAAATAACTGGAACCCCTAGTTGTGGTGAAAAGATATCTTGAGCCACAACTATCAACACAATTCAGTACCGAATAGCAATACTGAGGAGGATCCTTTCTAAGCTGCACAAAGAAGAGAAAGCTCTGATTCAATTTACGTTAATTAAATTACGGTAAATACATGCCAGCAATAAATACCAAAATGATGAAGCAAATATCAAACATAAACAAATTAATCAAAGGATGAAACAAACACCTGTCAACCACCACCCACCTAAGCTTAAACTAATAATCGTTTAGGTGTCCTAAGCCGACTTCAACTCAATGGGTTTTTATAATTGTGCCAGTGCTCGTGCGAGTAGAGAAAGAATACCCAGGTAGGCAACACAGCCTACCTGCGGCGCACTGTAACACAACTATAAAACGCCACAATCTATTTTGTCCAGACTATCTGTTTGCTTGGCCGAAGTAATCCACCCTGTAACTGACAGACTATAGAAGTCCACCACCCACTACTTAGAACAAAGCAACCCCAATAGCCTGGACCCCTAGCTAAATAATATATATAATGCACAGGAAATAAAAAAACTATCGGCTGGAATAAACACAAGTCACTGCAGGAATAAAAGAAAATACGTAATGAGTCCTAGCTATTATGCCAACGAGGAATAAATCTTACCCCTCCACCAATACCAAGAGTATACTGGCTACCTTAACAAGGCCAAGGTTGCGGCTCTACAAAGACTAAGAAAGAAAGAAAGAAAACTTATATATAGGACACCATTACCTGTCAGTGTTGAGGGGGTTACGGGTGAAGAGAACATTGCTGACTTATGGAAAACTCCTTTTAAGGAACTACTTAACAGTGTAAACCAAAGGTCTACTAATGGTGCAATTCAATATGTGAAAGATAGTAATTATGAAGACATTAAAGTGACTGAAAGTGATCTGGAGAATGCCATAAGAAAACTTAACCTAAACAACGCTTGTGGGCTGGATGGTATATATGCAGAACATCTTAAATATGCAGATAAGTTGTTAATAGATAAACTTAGTTCTTGCATCACCAGTCTATTTACGCATGGTGTCCTGCCGGAGTCTATGATATCCGTAATACTTGTTCCTGTCATTAAAGATAAATCAGGTAAAATTACAGCTAAAGACAACTACCGCCCAGTAGCACTTGCTAGTGTGGTGAGTAAGGTAGTTGAAATGATATTGCTAGAAAGAATGTCTGCATATATTGTCACCAGCAGCAATCAGTTTGGCTTTAAGAAAAACCACGGCACAGACCAATGCATATATGTGCTGAAGGAAGTGATTGATACATACAACAAGCTAAATAGCTAAATTTTCTCTTGTTTTCTTGCTGCAAGTAAGGCTTTTGATAGGGTGTGTCACAAAACCTTATTTGAAAAATTAGTTAACAGGGGAGTGCCTAGCTATATTGTTAGGATACTTTTTTCTGGTATGCTAATCAAAAAATGTGTGTAAGATGGGGCAACATCCTGTCAGGCTCTTTTGCCGTAACCAATGGTGTTAGGCAGGTGGGGATATTGTCTCCGTATCTTTTCAACGTCTACATGGTTGATCTTAGTCTGGAGCTGAACAAGACTCGCACTGGGTGCTGCATTGGCAGCACCATTGTAAATCATCTCATGTATGCTGATGACTTAGCCTTAATCGTGCCCTCTGGAGCAGGACTAGATAAATTATTAAGAGTATGTGAAAAATTTGGAATCGAACATTCAGTCAAATTTAATCCTATAAAGAGCAATATCATAATATTTAATTAAATCTAACCTTCTATTGAAATCAAAGCTACCTAAATTCCATTTGTATGAAGAAATTATAGAAGAAGTAAGTAAAGTAAAGTATCTAGGACACTATATTTCAAGTGATCGCTCAGATGATGAGGATATGGGTCGTCAGCGAAGGCAACTTTGCATGCAGGGAAATTCAATACCTTGCGACATATATGACGCGATCGTGTCATATGAATAAGTCCACCAAAAACTCATATGACGCGATCGCGTCATATGGACTTATCTCTATACCTCTCCAATAAGTTTATGACGTGATTTTGCGTCATATGAGCTCAGTAAGTCCGATAAGTTACCATACGATAAAACCGTTGGTGGCAACCTCAGCCTCCTGCGATAATTCTAACGGCCTCAGTGTTGTTGTGAGTGTAGTGCGAGGCAGTGGTAATGATCCTGGGGCTCCCGCCTCCTCGGACTTACTGGAACATAATATGGCTGAAGGAGTTAAGAAAATTTCATATGTGCACATGGGATACAAAAATAACATTGTTCAACTCCTACTGCTCACCAATGTATACAGGACAACTATGGTGGAACTATAAGAAAATGACAGTGAATAGACTAAGTATTTCATATCACAATATCATGAAAATGTTTCTGGGGCTCTCAAAATATGAGAGTACAAGTACGCTATGTGCCTATATGAACTAACTTACACTGTTACCAATCACTCATTAGAAAGCTAACATATAAATTCATTCAGCGCCTTAACACTTCTGAGAACAGTATCATTAAAATGCTACAAACTCCAAGCATAGTGTACACCTCTACACTGGCGGAAGTTGCTCTATATTTAAGCTTAAGTAATGATTTCAGGTCTGTTTCTCTACAGAATTAGCATACCGGTACTGAACCTCATAGTACAGTACAGTACTGGTATTCCTATACTGTACTGTAGCAATATACTGTACCGGATGCTAAATGATGTGAGGCATGGTACTGTACACAATTAGGACAGTGGTTTTGGTAACACAGTAGTTTGATGACCAATGTTTTTGGTTGAGGCAGTGCTGTGAACTACATGATAGCAAGCTGGGTATTATTTAATTTATTTTTATTTTATGTTGCCTATGTACAGTAGCTTATATATATTTATGTTACTGTAAGGTATATATGGACCCCAGTATGGTCCCCTCTGTACTGTGTGAGTCTGAAATAAAGTATTATTATTATTATTATTAATATTATTATTATAGGAAAACGCATATAAATCTGCAGTAAATCCGCCACCCACACACCCTTAGAGTCCATCTAATATTACGTTAACGATACCAATGAATAAGTAAAAGAGTAAGATAATAAGGATACTCTTGCCAATATGAGAGAAACGAGAGCTAGGTGTTGCTCTTTCAATAGTTAAATGCGGTCTAACTCATGTCCAGCTTGTATCCACTGAAACCACCAGATGGCTCCACATGAACCAGCTTGGTAGATGGTTTCTTATGCACAATGTAAGTCTTACTTATATAATGCAAGTAGGACCACATAGGACTAAACAACTAAATAAAACATGCTTACACAACGCATAATATAATATGTGTACTACATCAATATACCGGACAAACCCATTAATAATGAATGGGTTGCATAATTTCGCCACAGTTTAGAGAATGGGAAAATCATAGAGACCACGTCATTAAACGAAATAATACATACATACACATTCATAAAATGTTAAGACTGAGTGTTCCACACATACATGCAGTTTCAGTCTCTTATCCTAATGGCGGCGTTCCAGGCAACCCTGTTAAGGGCTGCTTCACTTATCAAGTTCTTGGATTTGAGAACGGCACGTATAGTCCGATCCCAGGTCTTCCTCGGTCCACCCCTTGGTGCAGCTCCCTCCACAATCACAGACCTGCATTTTTTCACCCAAGTTTGTTCATTCATTCTCTCCACATGTCCATACCACCCCAGTCTACTTGTACGTATCACCTCGCTAATACTCTTGTCCAAACTCTGATATGGACAGTCTTACTTTAACCTAAGAAGTCCACACTCCTGTGCTGATGTATTTGAGCTGTTCCCATCACTAACATCGTTATTTTACCATAAATAGCATTAACACCTTACGAGCGGCCTATGCGGTTTATTTATATGTACCGCCCAGCGGGGTGTTTTTAGCCAAAATAGGGCTGTTTACGTGATCATTTTCATGCCTAAATAAGACCCAGAATGTAAAACAAGTACCTATCCCTGAAAGGGCATAAACAGAGCTTTCGAATGACACCATAACGATCCTTTTATGATGGCTAGTTTTCTTGCAATAACCGTGCAACGCGAGTGCAAAAAGCATGTAATTCGGTACTTTCCCCATATAATTCAGTATGTAGCGAGTGAGAGAGGGAGGAGGGAGCTGAGATTCATGTCAGTAGGTTCGCCGCGGTGGTCTGGAGCAGTCATACGCTCGCTAGTCTCCTGCCACCACTTGTCTCTCTCTCTCAGCAACATTACGTGCTGAAATTGCCACTCGACCTATGTCGAGCGCCGCCACATAGTCCAGCTTTATTTAACTCGACTTATGTGGTGAGCCGCTAATTAATATGCGCTATTATAGGTTGATTATAAAGGTATTTTTGTTACAACAATAAAACAAGTGGAAACAGCGTTTGGATGGTCAAAATCGGCGATACAGGCCGGGAGTTACATAATGTATGACTGAGGCAACCTCCCTTCCCACCACTTTTCCCCACGTCTGGAGAGAGACTGTCAATCGATACTCTCTCTCTCTCTCTTGCACTCGCTTGCTAACAGTGATGACAATGCCCTGCTTGCAACTCGCTAATGTTAGCACGAAAATATACCTCAGAATAAGGGAATAACAGGGAAAATAGGTGATAACTGAAGGAGGTGAGGAAAGTGGGGAAGGAGGGGAGGTGGAGGAGTGATATTTGGCATGGCCCAGCGGCAATACAAAAAAAAAAAAAAAAAAAAAAAAAAAATGTTTTGGGGTGCTTTAAATGGATTTTTTAATAGACTTACTCTTAACCTCTGAAGTGCGCATGGGGGTAATTGGAAACGTCCCCCTGTGCTGACGTATTTGAGGTGTTTCCGTCACTAAAATATTCATTGTGCCATTAATAGCATTAATACTTATCCATATGCGCCTATTATGGGTTGATTATAAAGGTATTAACCTGAAACAACAATAAAACGAGTGAAAACAGCGTTTGGATGGTCAAAATCGGAGATACAGCCCGCGAGTTGTATAATGTATGGGTGAGGCAATCTGCTTTCCCGCCAATTTCCCCCAAGGCCACTGAGACACAGTCGATCGATACTCTCTCTCTCTCTTGCACTCGCTTGCTATCAGTGATGACCACACCCTCCAATCGGATTTCTAATGTTAGCACGAAAATATACCTCAGAATAAGGGAATAACAGGGAAAATAGGTGATAACTGAAGGAGAGGAGGAAAGTGGGGAAGGAGGGGAGGTAGAGGACTGAGATTTTGCATGGCCCAGGGGCCAAAAAAAAATAAAAAAATAAAAAAAAAAAAATATAAAAAAATATTTTTTTTTCGATGTCAAAAGTTGATTTTTATTTTCTCTGACTCTTAAGAGTCTTCCCGCAGTGTCTTAAGAGTCTCCCCGCAGCTCCCGGGTTAAGAGTCTTCCCGCAGTCCACCGGGGGAACTCTTAAGAGTCTTCCTGCAGTTCCCAGGTTAAGTATTACAATAAGTTTCTAGTATTAAGTTTGTGGGATCAATAATTATGTAGAATAATTAATTATTTTCTGTATTGGATATTGGGTAATCTATCATCCTATGAACTTAGGTAATTATAATTGTCTGGGAAAATATATACCTACCTATTCGCGCATGCGTGATATTGGCGGACCTCCCGCGAATATTGTGAGGGTCCTGAACGGAAGGCGTTGAATGTAGCTCTAAAACATGACATCACTCACCATCTGCACATGCGTGAGAATCTAGGCCCCCTTGGCCCCGCCCCTCACCTCCGTGGCGTTTAAATATACCCTTCAAACCGATCCACCCAGATCTCTCCATAGCTCACTCGGTAGAACACCCGCCCGTCACTGAGGAAACCAGCAATCGATCTCACTCGTATGTGGTATACATTTTATTGTTTTATTTTGTTATATTTGTTATTTTGGTTATTTTTGTTATATTTTAGGGTTAGGTTAGGTTAGGTTAGGTTAATCTAATCTAATCCAATATAATAGTTGTACATTTGAGATGCGGGGCCTAGATTCTCACGCATGCGCAGATGGTGAGTGACGTCATGTTTTAGAGCTACATTCAACGCCTCCCGTCCTGAACACTCTCTCCCTAGCTGCCACAACCAAAGTATATAGACACTACCAAGTAAACCTACTGAAAAAATATTGGAACCTCAGAGTGTACTGTGACGTCACGCTCCAGAACCAAGGCCATTCTCGGTCAAGGTCCCTACAGTCGTACATGTTTACAACTTGGAGTAGCTGTTATTATCTATTTTACCATATTTTCCCATCGATTTCTGTTGTGAGCAGCTGAATATCGAATTAAACAGTCTCTACTAATGGGCAAACCAAGAGTGTGTGCGATATATGGCTGTTCTCCTGGAAAAAATGACACTAGAAAATGTCATAGCTTCCCATAGCAGGAAGAATTCAGGAGATGGTGGGTTCAGAAGTGTCGCAGAAAAGACCATATCAATGTAAATAATGCTGCTATCTGTGAAGTACATTTCAGTAATGATCAGAGAAGAAGAAATTTAAAATATGAGCTGCTAGAAGAAGAAGAAGGTTGTCCTGTGCCCAAAAATTATAGGGATCTAAACCCTGACGCAATTCCTGATCAGATTTGAAATTGTATGCCAACTGCCAGACAGTGTGGATGCAGCTGCTCCCTCTCCTTTTCCCGCCCTGCCTCGCCCCACCCCCTTGTCCAGCTGAGTGGTTTTTAATCAACCATGATTAGTTTTTTTTACCTTGACGCATTGTAATCTTTCTTTACAATTTAGAATTAGACCTTTTAACATTTGACTTAAGCAACGCTAGCAATTTTTTAAAATATACTCGTTTAATGTATGTTATTAATCCTGACTGGAAACTACCCCAAACTACCATGACAGGCCAAAATAACTCAGTTCGAGTATGGCCGAGAACACGCAAACACCGGAAATATTCACTCTCACATAAGGTAAAGTCTTTACATCTAACACATTTCTTAGCCTCACACATTACCTCACATACTATTACAATTACACTCCTTGCTTTGACACTACATTCAGTTACACATAAACTAGCTCAAACACCACCAAGCACATACAATGACACAACAACACTAGCCCTCTCTGTAATCCAGTGCTCCAAACCACACCACAACAATACAAACACACATCATAAACACACCATCCTACTTCTGTTGCTACTGTGTGGTGACACAGGCGCTATGGTCAACCCTGGACCCTACTGTCCCAAATACCCATGTTATATTTGTAGAAAAGCGGTTAAATGGGGGCAGAGGGCCATTCAGTGTGAACCCTGCGGTGATAGGTCCGAACATGAAGGCTGGTATCATGTCAGCTGTCTCGGATCTTTCACACAGGTTTATGCTGGATTAGTTGACAATAGCGTCTCGTGGATCTGCGACAGTTGCGGCATGCCTAATTTCTCTAGTTCTTTCTTCTCATCTTCTCCCATCCCATTATACAACTCCTTCGACACACTAAATGAACATAACACGAACAATCCTCCTAAACAACACAGGACCCTAACACTGAACCCTAAACACTCAACACCAGTTAAACATACTCCATCTCACAACTCTCCACCACTAACTCTTAGCATAATACCAAGTCCCCAGATGTTCTCCCAGTGTTCCGGGGACTCATCGACCTCTCGCAACTCATCCTCAATAATAAATACACCCCATTCCAACCAAAATAATTCACATACTCACTACTCACCTGCTCTAAAACATTCTCACCAATCACTACCACCCTCAAACCATCCATCTCCTTCCTTAGCAATGAGCCCCACACTACCAGTTCCTTCTTCCTTAGAATCCTCACCTTCCACTTATATACATTCCCATCCATCCATCTCTTCTTCCTCCTCCCTAAACTCTCACCCAATCTCTCCTATCATTGATAGGGTGTGTCACAAAACCTTATTTGAAAAATTAGATAACAGGGGAGTGCCTAGCTATATTGTTAGGATACTTATTTTCTGGTATGCTAATCAAAAAATGTGTGTAAGAAGGGGCAACATCCTGTCAGGCTCTTTCGCCGTAACCAATGGTGTTAGGCAGGGGGGGATATTGTCTCCGTATCTTTTCAACGTCTACATGGATGATCTTAGTCTGGAGCTGAACAAGACTCGCACTGGGTGCTGCATTGGCAGCACCATTGTAAATCATCTCATGTATGCTGATGACCTAGCCTTAATCGCGCCCTCTGGAGCAGGACTGGATAAATTATTAAGAGTATGTGAAAAATTTGGAATCGAACATTCAGTCAAATTTAATCCTATAAAGAGCAATATCATAATATTTAAATCTAACCTTCTATTGAAATCAAAGCTACCTAAATTCCATTTGTATGAAGAAATTATAGAAGAAGTAAGTAAAGTAAAGTATCTAGGACACTATATTTCAAGTGATCGCTCAGATGATGAGGATATGGGTCGTCAGCGAAGGCAACTTTACATGCAGGGAAATTCAATATTAAGAAAATTTCATATGTGCACATGGGATACAAAAATAGCATTGTTCAACTCCTACTGCTCACCAATGTATACAGCACAACTATGGTGGAACTATAAGAAAATTACAGTGAATAGACTAAGTATCTCATATCACAATATCATGAAAATGTTTCTGGGGCTCTCAAAATATGAGAGTACAAGTACGCTATGTGCCTATATGAACTTACACTGTTACCAATCACTCATTAGAAAGCTAACATATAAATTCATTCAGCGCCTTAACACTTCTGAGAACAGTATCATTAAAATGTTACAAACTCCAAGCATAGGCTACACCTCTAGGATCCAGGCACACTGGAGGAAGTTGCTCTATATTTAAGCTTAAGTAATGATTTCAGGTCTGCTACTCTACAGAATTAGCATACCGGTACTGAACCTCATAGTGCAGTTCAGTACTGGTATTCCTATACTGTACTGTAGCAATATACTGTACCGGATGCTAAATGATGTGAGGCATGGTACTGTACACAATTAGGACAGGAGTTTTGGTAACACAGTAGTTTGATGACCACTGTTTTTGGTTGAGGCAGTGCTGTGAACTACATGATAGCAAGCTGGGTATTATTTAATTTCTTTTTATTTTATGTAGCCTATGTACAGTAGCTTATATATATTTATGTTATTGTAAGGTATATATGGACCCCAGTATGGTCCCCTCTGTACTGTGTGAGTCTGAAATAAAGTATTATTATTATATATTATTATTATTACCCCCCCCTAGGTCTCATTCCTCCTTATCTTCCAACTCCACCTCCATACCATCCGACTCTACCCTAGACTGTTCCTCCATATCTTTTCCCAACTCACTTGACTCCAACCACAACTCACAACCCTCCGCCTCCTTAATATTAATTTTTGCAGCATCCAATTTAAAAATACCCCAACTACAGCATACCATCACCACCTATAACCCTGACATCATAATAGGGACAGAGACATGGTTGACGCCGGACATTGACTCGACAGAAATATTCCCACCTCCCTTTAACATGAGAGTAATACGTAAAGACCGCTTGCCGGAGGCCGGGAAAGGTGGTGGTGTACTGATTGCCACCAAACCTGGCCTCACAGTTAAACACAGACCGGACCTAGACACAGACTGTGAAATCGTCTGGATCCACCTCCAACTTTCCAACTGTAAATCACTCCTTCTCGCTGCTTTCTACAGACCACCTTCTTCCAACACTGATTACTTACACAACCTTCACACATCCCTAGCACGTATTAACGCAGACAAGCACATATGGATCTCAGGCGATTTTAACCTCCCTGACATTGACTGGACTGCCATCTCTCCCCTCGATCCTCCTGATGCTGACACTCCTGATCCTATCATTCCCCACACTAACTGATGCCAAGTACACGATACCTTCATAGACACCATCAACACATTCTCACTTTTACAAACAGTACTCAAGCTAACACGAACACAAATTCGCCCCGGTGGCGACGGCGGCCCTTCTACCACATCTCACACTTTAGACCTATTTCTCACTAACATCATTCTTCACATAACAAACACACAAGTTGTTCCAGGACTGAGCGACCATGACATTGTACTTGTTGACGCTGATCTCCAACCAACTAGACAAAACCAGCGACTAAGACCTATCTTTATCTACTCCAGAGCTGACTTAGACGCGATCAAACAAGACTTGACTAAACTCAAAAATGACTTTTTTATAACAGACCCACACACAAGACCCCTCTTAACAAACTGGAACAACTTGCAACACACCATCCATACAGCCATGCACAAATATATACCACAAAAAACCCCATCAAGTAGTATTATACTCTTCCATGGTTCACCAGGGATCTACGTAGACAACATCGCAAAAAACAAAGACTTTATAAACGCGCGCAGACACACAACACACCTGTAAACTGGACCGCATATACATCACACCAAAAAACATTTGCCAAAAACATAAAAAAGCGGAACGCAAACACATAGCTTCTTATCTCGCAGACAACGTCAGAAACAACACCAAACATTTCTTCAAATTTTTCAAGTCGTGCAGGCAGGATACCACCACCATCACATCACTTAAAGACAACAACGACACTCTACAAACCACTCCAGAACACAAAGCACAGATACTCAACACTCATTTCCAATCAGTATTCACACAAGAAAACAACCAAATACCTAACATGCCAGAAAACCCCTACCCACCCATACCCCACCTAGATATAATGACTAACGGCATACAGAAACTACTAGAGACACTTGACACAAACAAAGCCACTGGTCCTGACAACATCCCTGCCTTCATCCTTAAAAAATGTGCCTCAATCCTTGCCCCCACCCTGCAAAGCATCTTTATTCAGTCACTTCACACAGGCATCCTTCCACCTGACTGGCTTTGTGCGAACATCACTCCCCTTTTCAAGACAGGTGACAGGACTGACCCAAAGAATTATAGACCCATCTCACTCACATCCATCCCATGGAAAATTTTAGAACACATTATACATAAACACATTATGAATCACCTAGACGCAAACAACATCCTTACTGACACACAACATGGATTTCGGCCCAAAAGATCATGCGAATCACAACTCATTGCCACATATCATGACATAACTAAACAACTGGACCGACGAGACATTAAACAGGTTGACGCTATTATCCTCGATTTCGCCAAAGCCTTTGACAAAGTACCCCACAAAAGACTTCAGCATAAATTAGCTTTTTACGGTATAACTGGACCTACTCTTCACTGGATCACTAATTTCCTTACAAAACGGACTCAACGAGTACTCCTTGACGGCTCTTCCTCAGACTCTGTCCCTGTATCTTCTGGTGTCCCACAAGGCACCGTTCTTGGCCCTCTTCTTTTCCTTCTTTATATTAATGACCTTCCTCTGTCAACACCTAACTCTTCTACTAGACTATTTGCCAACGATAGTTTGATATTTAGACCCATACTGATTAGAGATGACTGGACTTATCCAGCAAGACTTAAACGCCCTCGAACATTGGGAGAACACCTGGCAGATGTCTTTTCGCCCCGATAAATGTAAACTTCTCCGCTTTACCCGCTCCCGATCACCCATCACTTTCAACTACACATTACACAACCAACCACTAGAATCAGTTCCTTCATACATATATCTTGGCGTCCACCTCTCCACCAACCTAAGATTCAACACCCACATTCATCACATACAAAGTCAGGCAAACCGCACACTAGGGTTCTTGAGGAGGAATTTACACAATTGTACACGAGACATCAAACACATAGCTTATAACACCCTTGTTCGCCCAACACTGGAGTACTGCGCCGCAGTATACACTCAATGTAACATTAACACACTTGAAAAAATGAACACAAAAGCAGCCAGGTTCATCACACACAATTACACGCAAACCCCAGGCATCACAACCCTTATCAAAAATCAAATAAGCATGGAATCCCTTAACCCGGGAACTGAGGGAAGACTCTTAAGAGTTCCCCCGGCAGACTGCGGGAAGACTCTTAAGAATCAGGGAAAAAGAAAATCAATTTAAAACACCGATTTTTGTTTTTTTTTGCCCCTGGGCCATGCAAAATATCACTCCTCTACCTCCCCCTCCTTCCCCACTTTCCTCCCCTCCTTCAGTTATCAGCTATTTTCCCTGTTATTCCCTTATTCTGTGGTATATTTTCGTGCTAACATTAGCGAGTTGCAAGCAGGGCATTGTCATCACTGTTAGCAAGCGAGTACAAGAGAGAGAGAGAGAGAGAGAGAGTATCGATCGACAGTGTCTCTCCAGCCTTGAGGAAAGGTGGCGGGAGAGGAGCTTGCCTCAGCCATACATTATGTAACTCCCGGCCTGTATCGCCGATTTTGACCATCTAAATGCTGTTTTCACTTGTTTTATTGTTGTAACAGGTTAATACCTTTATAATCAACCTATAATAGGCACAAATGGATAAGTATTAATGCTATTTATGGTAAAATAAATATTTTAGTGATGGAAACAGCTCAAATACATGCGCACAGGCAGAGGTGTCTCATACACCCCATGCGCACTTCAGAGGTTAATACTCGAAGACTCAGGCACAGACTCACAGTAATGTATAAAATCACACACAATTATATTGACATTAACAAACATGAATACCTACACATCTCAAACACCTGCAATACTCATAACACACATTCTCATAAGTCCCTTCAGGAGATTGAAAGCAAACTCCTAAAATCCCATGAAGACCAGAGGAAGAGAGAAGAACTACAAGCAGTCCAGAACATAAGCAGTAACTCTAAGTTTTTCTTCTCATACGCTAACAAAAAATCCAAAAATATATCGGCAGTAGGGCCATTAGAAGACGTCGATGGAAACCTGGTGGCCGACTCAGGGGAAATGGCAGACATCCTAAGGGCTCAGTATGAAAGTGTCTTCAGTCTTCCTAACCCCCACAAAACTGTGGATGACCCAGCGGCTTTCTTCACAATGCAAGAGCCCTCTCCCTCACCATTACTGACCGACATAATCCCAAAAATTTATGATATAATTCAAGCCATTGACGACATAGCAGCCGACTCAGCAACAGGTCCAGACGGGTTCAGTGCACAGCTCCTAAAAACCTGCAAAGCTGAACTGGCGCTACCACTGCAACTAATCGCTGCCAAGTCCCTAGCTACTGGTACAGTTCCCTCATCCCTGAAGGAAGGGGTAGTGAAACCTATCCACAAAGGGGGTAGCAAAGGACTGGCCAAAAACTATCGGCCCGTAGTGCTAACCTCCCACATAACAAAGATAATCGAGCGGGTCGTCAGAAAGAGAATAACGAAACACATGGAGGACCTCGACGCTTTAAACGGGGGACAGCACGGGTTTAGAAAGGGCCGGTCATGTCTGTCGCAGCTACTTGCCCACCATGAGGCTCTACTAGAAGACATCAGTAAAGGCAAGAACGTCGACGTGATATACCTGGATTTCGCCAAGGCATTTGATAAAATAGATCACGGCCTCGTTCTTCACAAGCTGAAAAAGCTAGGTATAGGAGGAAACCTTGGCAAGTGGCTGCACAGCTTCCTAACACATAGGGAACAGAGAGTATCGGTCCAAGGACACCTTTCAGACCCAAGCGAGGTAATAAGTGGCGTTCCGCAGGGGTCTGTACTAGGACCACTTCTGTTCCTTATCATGATAGGGGATATTAATCATGGTCTCCAGCACTCCAAGGCCACCTCATTTGCAGATGACACAAGAGTAATGAGGAGGATAGAGACAGCTGACGATGTGGCCCTGCTACAAGAAGATCTGAATCGCCTTCTGGACTGGGCAGATTCCAACAACATGAGGATGAACGGCGAGAAATTCGAATTGCTAAGGTACGGCCCTCTACAAACCATCAAAGAGAGCACCAGCTACCAGGCCAATCAAGAAACCATCACTCCAAAAGAACATGTGCGGGATCTGGGAGTAACAATGAGTAACGATGGAAGTTTTTCTCGCCACATCAACCAAACCACCGAGACAGCTAGGAGACTCGCAGGATGGATACTCAGGACCTTCCAAACTAGAGAGAGGGCCTGTATGCTGACACTCTGGAAGGCTCTGGTCCTCCCAAAGGTGGAATACTGCTGCCAGCTATGGATTCCCCACAAGATAGGTGACATCGGCAAACTGGAGTCTCTACAGAGGACCTTCACCAGCAGGATCTGGGGTCTCCAACACATGAATTACTGGGAACGCCTGAAGGAGATGCGGCTCTACGCCCTTCAGAGACGACGAGAACGTTACCTAGTGATTTACGTGTGGAAGACCCTAGAAGGGCTGGTACCTGACGTGGGACTAGTCATCAACAACCACGTTAGAAAAGGGTGACTGTGCTACATCAAGAGGACTGAGGCTACCTCTCAGAAAATAGCAACAGTCGCCCACAACAACTTCAGCAAAAATGGGGCTCGGCTCTTCAATACTGTACCAAAGGCCGTCCGGGAACTGACGGGAGTCACGACAGACTCCTTCAAGCGTCAGCTGGACCGATGGCTGGCTACAGTAGCAGACGAGCCCCCAATACCAGGATATCCCAGCATCGCATCCAACTCGTTAGTAAATAGACGGAACGAGGGAGTTGCGGAGCTGCCTGGCTGCAGCGGAGGTCCACTTTAGCTGCGTCCACAGAGGACGGAATTCTACCACCAAGTATGACCAAGTATGACCAAACATACCACACTAATACTGACTTCTACAAACACTCATTCTTTCCACGAACCATACGGGATTGGAACAGTCTCCCAGAATATACAATAAATAGCTCTACACTAGACACATTCAAACAGAGAATAAACTAACATTTCGCCCACATCACACACACACCATAAACCCTCCACTTAGCTCCCCCCATCCTATATCCTGACCCCCCATCCTCCACCCTAATACCCTTATATGTGTGATATGCGCAAGTCCAGCGCCCTACACATTATTAATCGAGATTGAGATCGAGAATTTACCAACTACAACCTCCTGTGGCCCTGCTGTTTCTGATGTTTCCTGTGAACTGGACGATCTTCCCAATAGTAAAGGTAAGTACAAGATATGAACATGAACTTATGAAATGCATTGTTGATAAACTTGAAAATATATAGCCTAACCAAAGCCTAAACTAATGTTGCTTCCCCAATTATCAACTCGACAGAGCATAGGCTAACTTAGGATTAGGGCTATATGTTGGTTATTGGTAAAACATTCCTTGATTTTAACTTTACTTTCAATAGAATGTATCTTGTATATGTCTATTTAGCCTTTTTTCAAGTTTTGTAATGTGCTTTAATAGCCTAACATTGAAGATTAGCCTAGTTAGGCCCTATCTAGCTTAGGCCAAGTTTGCCTGTGTTTTATAGGCTATTTGTAGTTTTACTAGACTAGACCACAAATATAAAACCTTCCTAAAGACCTAAACATACTATGCTGAGTATAAATAGGTTGATGTAGATGTAGTAGAACTGTTGAAGAGACAGAAGAGAAGGTAAATTTCTATAAGTGTACCATAATGAATTTGTATAGGCTAAGTAAACATGACTTTTCTGCTAGCCTATATTTTCATGTTATAGCCTAGCCTATGTGTGTTTTGATAATTTATTTCTTAAGGAAATCTTCATTATAGAGATAGGCTCTACCATGACCCATGAAGAGCCCCGATACTGGGGATTCGGAGAAGCCTATGAATATCAGGGACAATGTGGGGTTAAAGTCTTAAATGGTGTAAAAAAACTATAATAGGGCTAGGCCTACAGCCTATTTTTTATAATACTTTGCCCAGGTTTTCTTGTTTTTTTCAATAAAGGAAACCCCAAAATTGGAGAAGCCGAGCCAAGTTTTGTCAAAACTTGGCTTGGATTTACAGGATTAGGCTAGGCCTATTACAGTAAAAAACCCTCATGGGATACATGACGGGATGATTGGATCAATTTGGATGAACCAACCATCACCCACCTGTGACTTATTGAAATATGCATCTATGCTGCCAGTAGGGGGCCTAAATAGGGTAAGAGGGGGCAGAAGTACAGTATAACCAATTTCTGCATATGCTCACCTATATCACATAACTTTCCTCATTGAAACGTCCTGTTAGAAAATATTATAAAACATTTAGCTCGTAATGGTGCACTTATTGAATAATTCCAAAGAGAATAGGCTAAGTCAATTTTATTTGTTAGGCCAAATTATTTTGTTACTGTCCTAGGCCTATCATTACCCCACTGTCCCCACACCCCCCCAGCACTAATTGTTATCATATACAGTGTACCCCCGCCCTCTCGGACTCATTTTACTCGGAAACCCGTACCGTACTTTTTGGAATGGCATCTCATGCCGGACATGTCCCTGTAGATCTCGGCGAATTTCTGAGTTAGACAGGATTTGTGTCCGGTTTAGGCCTACATTGTACTATTACTAGGTGTTAAGTGGTTGTAGGATAAATTCAAACCTGTGCCTTTTAACTATCGTGTTAATATTAATGGCAAGAATGTTAAGTGCGGGCGTACCGCCATCATTATTTATACTACGTGTAGTGGCATCGGACCTTTGCCATAATGTTCCCATCTATTTTGACTGCCTTTGGATATAAAAATATGTTGAAGGGGGCTTTGCCCCCCTCACTCCCCCATGACATATTGTCATCATCATATATATTGCCAGCAGGGAGCAAATAACTGAAAAAATCGGCGTAAAAAATAGACGCGAACTTACTACAGCGATCGACAAATGTAAACATGACGGCAGGGAGGCGTCGGACCTTTGCAATCATGTTCCCGTCTATTTTGAATGCCATTGGATACAATAATGTGTTGAGGGGGGCTTTGCCGCCCCCCCCCCCCCCCCATGACATATTGTGATCATCATATATATTGCCAGCATGGGGCAAATAACAGAAAAAATCGCCGTCAAAATAGACGCGAAGTTAACCACGGCGATCGACCTATGTATACATGACGACCGTATACCCGGTAACTACATCCATCCCATATTAATTACTATGTAGCCTACTGTACTGTCCCTGAAAACATAATAATGTTTGCATGTCATTAATATGATGCAAGGACGTCTTCACTTCCATACTGACCACTCTATTTCTTGTTAATGCTTTCAGCGTTCCTACAACCCTCTTCTCCTATTGCACCCTCTCCCGCACTTCTTCATCCAT
This sequence comes from Paralithodes platypus, assembly GCA_032716605.1. Taxonomy (NCBI): domain Eukaryota; kingdom Metazoa; phylum Arthropoda; class Malacostraca; order Decapoda; family Lithodidae; genus Paralithodes; species Paralithodes platypus. Next base: position 16,463,400 of record CM064515.1, on the reverse strand, counting down.
AGTCCCATCTTTACTCAACACTGCCCAGATACTTAAATGAACTGACAATCTCCATAGCCTGACCGTTCAACTTCACCTCACACTCTGTGGCTTCACCCCTTTCGAAGACCATACCAGTAACCTTGCTCTTCCCCGCATTTACCTTCAGATTCCGTTTTTCGCACACTGTTCCAAACACATTTACCAGACCCTGCAACTCCCGTTCATTATCGCTCAACAGAACTGTATCATCAACAAACAGCAGTACAGGTAGCTTCCACTTATTTCCCTCCCTTATCAGCGATACACTAACATCCACGGCTCTTCCTTGTATTTCTTTCAGGACTCCATACATATATAGGACAGAAAACAACCACGGGGACATCACACACCCCTGTTTCAACCCAACATTCAGGTCAAAGAACTCGCTCTGCTCATTCTCCACACGTACTGCCGCCTTTGCACCCTCAGACATGCTCTTCACTGCTTTCAGCAACTTGCTGTCTGCTCCGTATATTTTAAGTACTTTCCACATACCTTCTCTATCCACTCTGTCATAGGCCATCTTCAAGTCCATAAAGGCAACATACACCTTTTGTTGCTTCCCCAGATATTTCTCCACAACACAATTCAGGGTAAAAATTTGATCTACACATCCTCTTCCCTTCCTAAAACCGCCATGCTCGTGTGACTTATTGTCATCATCACATATATTGCCATCAGTGGCCAAATGACAGAAAAAATAGCCGTCAAAATATACGTGAACTTAATTAACCGCGAGCGATCGACCAATGTAAACATGACGACCGCACGCCCGAATTCTACATCTTTCCCAAAATGACCGTTGGTCATCATATATAATGCCAGCATAGAGAAATAAAGGTAATATTTTACCGTGTGACAGCCAAGAGTTTTAATACATATTATGCCCTATAGGCCTATATACCGGTAGTATTTTTTATTTTTTTATTTGACATACTGTACGGCGTCGTTAGACAGCAAGGAATGCAGGAAATTAGTACAGTATTTACCCATTTGCCCGAATACTACATCCGTACCAAAAATGAGGTCAACAGTAAACGGGTGCGGTGCTACGTTAAACCCGTCCGCGAGACCATCGTTACCCTCACATATGATTAGGCTTTGCATTATGAACACATACTGGTACGGTACTGTAATAAAAATAATACAGGAATTCAATATATAATACCTATCCAGGCTTCAGTAAGGGGTTAAATTCAAGCAACCTTCCATGGTGATGTTTGTATGCTCTCGGTCACACCTGTTACACGTTAATTTGACCATTACCATCATACTGTATATACTAAACATGTCTTTTTTTACAGAGTGTGGCAGAGAACACCGGGATGGACGTGTATGCAAGAGACAGCAGACTAGAATCGCCAATGAACTACTCTTGTCAGGTATGATTATTACAATTTGCGTACCATTCAAGATAACCTACGCAACCTTACTTACCATATATTTTTGTATATATACATGATTTTTTATAGGATTAAAATGTTTTATTGTTGTTTATCATTGTTTAAGTGGAGGATTTGCATTAGCTTACCCATGACTCCAACAATTTTAACCCATGAACTGCTGTCACCTGTGTAAATAAAAAAAAGTAATAGTAAAGAACTGTTGGTGCACATTTATGACTTCCATATTATTGCCGTCGATTCCATTTCCGGTACTCCTACCTGTGAAGCACAATGTACATCCTGGTTACTAGTCAATTACCTATCAAGATGTGCACAATGCTACAGGTTAGAAGCGCCTGTAATGCAATCTGTGAGTTCTTAAGAAAGTTGGGAGGGTTATGAAGATCCTGGGATACTGTGTGGTAAATTGTTCAACCCATATAAATGTTTCATATACAGTAGGGTACTTGAAACCCAAAATAACCCAAGGCCTAACTGGTCTTTCAGCACCATGGTTTTAACTCTTGAAACACATAAATCACCTCAAATGTGGTCAAGTACCTGTATCCATAATTTTTACCCCCTTAACCCTTCCTCTCCGGGCTGTCTTACCAAATGACGGTCGCCCCTACCCGGGCGATATGGCTGAAAAACGTCTAGGCCTAGGCTACCGTATTTATGTTTATTTTCACTGCTAGAACTTTCCCACTCATCTATAATCGTAGTGCGGTTTTCAATCTGTATTTTGGCATTGAGTAGAGCTCTGTAAGTCAACTGGTTCAGTTGTGATGACGATTTCAGTGGAGCCAATATTGCAGAGATGTTGCCAATATGGGGGCTTTTTAGACACTAATTTCGTCATGACGTCAGAACAATAACATTGAGGAGTCTTCTCCTTCTTGTTTTCGGAGGTGCGGTGACGAACGCTTGGGTTTGTTGACATACGTCGTACGCACGGCGTTCGGACCAAGCTTAATTAGGCTATTAAGCTCATGCCTTAGATAAGGCATACCGGGTAGCAGCCCTTCTTTCGTGCTGTCCTTACCTAAGGCAGACCGGGTAGGAAGGGTTAAAAAGAAGGGGTGTGGGGTGAGGAGTGGAGGATGTGGTATGGAGAGATGTCACTACTGTACTTTGTATCTGTTACCCACTTTGGAGATATTTCCCATTTTTTTTTTTTTTTTTGGTACACTTATGTTTGAATACCAGGCTTCAAGTGAGGCGTGTAGCAGTTCTTGGGTTAAGACACCCTCTCACTAGTGGGGAGGGCTATGAAGAGCAAGGAAAATGTGGGGTTAAATAGGAAAATCAATCAAGAATTTGCAATAGTGAATGTTATCTCCCGTACTGGTATACTGTACACTAGTCACCATAGTCTGTACTATGTGTTAGGCACTAAACAAGTGTTTCCCACAGTTTTGTTAATGTGCGGTATATTTCAGACGGAGTATCGCTGCCATCTAAGCATCCAAGAATAGACTGCCCCAGAGAGGAGACTGCCCCTTCTTCAGAAACTGCCAATGTCCAGGATATGCAGCAAAATATCTCAATATCCACCACTTCATCAGTGTACAGTTCCTTGGATTATCTACTACATGGTAAGCTCAAGCTACAATCATGGCCATTCTGTTTAGCATTTCCCTTGGTACCGTACTTCATCAATTACAACTCTGGGAGGGAGTAGATTACATGGTACCGTATTGTTCATCTTGGGTATTGTCAACACTTGTTGCACTCTATAAATCTGTATCTATTGCCTGACGCCGTGATCCCCGAAGGGGTGACCACGAACGAACCGCCCCCATGCACCTCTGTCCCCAGTCAGTCGACGCCCCTCCCCCCAACCAGCACCGCCTTCGTTCATATACTTCCTCACTCCATCCTTCCACCTCTCTTTCGGTCTACCTCTCCCTCTCTGTCCCTCCACCTCGCTCTCGTACACCCTCTTAGTCATTCTCTCGCTTTCCATACGTTTCATATGGCCGAACCATCTCAAGTTGTTCCTTTTCACACTTTCCAGCACATCTACCTCCACACCACACCTACTTCTTACTTCCTCATTAGTCAGTCTATCCCTCCATGTAACTCCGCACGCACTTCTTAAGTAATTAATTTCCACTGCTCTCACTCTTGGTCTGAGTCTGTCAACCAACGTCCATGCTTCGCTTCCGTAAGTCAGTGTCGGGATTACCACACTGTCATGCAAGGACTTCTTCACTTCCATACTGACCACCCTATTTCTTGTTGTTGTTGTTGTTGTTCCCCAAGCTGCCTGGCCGAACAGCCCCAAGGCCCCGAGCAAGGCCAAGGCCATAACTGAGCGCCCCACCGAACCCTCCCTGCCGACCACAATAAAGCCTGGGTGACCGAAGCCACTCCATGGCAGGGAGCTGAGGAGGGTGCGGAAATGCCCGGGAAACCAAAACCCCACCCAGGGCCCTGTGCCCCTCAGCAATTATGAAGAGAAAGCTGAGGGGCAAAGGAAAAAATTTGACACTTTGGCTTCCAATCTTGGTAGATTGGGAGGTCAATCCACGAAAGAGACGCCGTCACTTGAGATCTAGAAAAAATATAAGGAAAAGGAACAGTCAGAGTAAGCTATGGGTATGGCGGAGATCGCTCAGTTCTCACTCTGATAGACCAGCCCATCACCAATGATAGACCAGCCCATCACCTATTTCTTGTTACTGCTTTCAGCGTTCCTACAACCCTCTTCCCCTGTTGTACCCTCTCCTGCACTTCTTCATCCATAGTCCCATCTTTACTCAACACACTGCCCAGATACTTAAAAGAGTTGACGATCTCCATCTGTTCCTGGTGCTTTCCCCATCATCTCGGAAAATCGGGCTTTTCGGAAGTGGTCTCCCCCCAATTAGTCCGAGATAGCGAGGGTTTACTGTATATTCATGTTGTCACCAACCCACCAATTAACTTACAAATATACCTAATTAATGAAATCAATGAAACTAATGAATACATGTGGTACTCCATGTTCTGGTCAGGTTTTGCTAGTTTATATAGTTATTTTGTTGTTTACATTTCCAGATAATGGCGTGGCTCTGCTGCATAACAGTAACTCCCCAAAACAAGATGGAGACCAGGACTCGGGTGGAAGTGACAACGCAGCTTCTTCCAGTGTGTTGACCGGAGTCGGATCACACGCCATGCTACCCTCTGTAAGCTATTCAGTCTCAGAAAGTTGTAGTACACAGAGTGACTTGAAAAATGAAATAGAAGCACTGCAAAATATACTGGAGTCTCAAAAGTGTAAAATTGAATGTGTTAATGAGGAAATGAGTCAAGCCAAGGAGATGATTAACCCACTGGATCCCAGCGTCGCACGTGATGCGTCGGCAGTGTTTGATCACCAGCTCCCAGCGACGCATCACGTGCGTCCGGCATATTAAAATCAGTTACGTGGCTCGTAAGGTAGGAAATGGCAGGAGAATAGGAGGGGGAGGTACCGTAGTTTGTGGGCGAGCCGGGCCGGTAGGTGTGAGCGGGCCAAGACAGCCGCGCGGCCGGTGGTGGTGGGCTTAGTGGGGCTACTTTACCCACTTACTTCACCACGACTTTGGACCTTCATTACTCCTGTCGTATGGGAGCTAGAGGGTTGAGATTTGTGTGAGACACTCCTTAGGATGTACACATTACAATGCCATACTCAGTATTCACCCTAGTGCTGCCGGGCGGGTGGTCATGCGGGGGAGGTGAACTTCCGACCCCCCCCCCCCCCCATGCCCCCCAAATGACCGAGGTGAGTATTTTTTTATTTTTTTCTTCATTTCTCACCTTTCTCTTCCATTTTAGCTAAAAAAAAAAAATTGAGGCTCCCCCCCCCCCCAAAAAAAAAATAAATATCTGAGGTGTTTTTTTTTTTTTTTTTTTTCATTTCTTACCCTTGTCTTCCATTTTAGCAAACAATAAAAAAAAGTGAAAATCGCTTGGGAATAGGATGAACAAAATAATATAACTAGCCGGGGCTCAGCGGGTTAAGAAATGCATGGCTGCATTGTCAAAATCTTTCACCAAAACACAAATCAATCATATGATATCTGGCCAAAATATAAGGGAATGGACAGAAGAAGATATAATAAATGCTCTTAGTGTCCGCAGTCTTGGCGTGAAATCTTACAGATTCATTAGGGAGTACTTAAATATCCCTCTGCCAAGTATTTCTGCTTTGAACAGGCGAATGTGTGACATCAACATAGAACCCGGTATCCTCAATTCAGTTTTAAGATTGATGGCAATTAAAGCTCAATCTCTTACAGAAGGAGAACGAGCATGCATCATCTCTTTTGATGAGATGAAAATTGATAATAAATATTGTTATGATAAAATCTCTGACAAAATATATAAGCCACATCAGTCAGTTCAGGTTCTAATGGTTAGAGGAATTCTTGGGAAATGGAAACAGCCTATATATTATGATTTTGATGCTAGAATGACTAAGGATATATTGTTAAGTATTGTGAAGAAACTTGAGGTAGCTGGCTATCCAGTCCATGCTACTGTTTGTGATCTAGGTGGTGCCGATGTAGGTTTGCTTTCTTCTCAAGGAATATCAACTTCAAAACCTAATTTCCCAAATCCATTCAAGCCAAGTAGAGTAATCCATGTCTTTACAGATCCTCCACATTTGATCAAGTTGATTATAAATAATCTTCTTGATCACACCATTCAAACTCCAAATGGTGGAAGTAAATGCTAAGCCTCTTCTTGAATTGTTGAAATATCAGAGTGGTGAATTTAAATTGGCTCCAAAAGTATCAAACTTTTCCTTGCTTGTGAAGGGGCCGGACCGACAGAGACTTAAAACTGCTTCACAGCTACTTTCAGAAACTACATTTAAAGTGCTGACATATTTAGGTGAAAGTGATATAGTCCTTCCTTCAGGTGAAAAAATAAGTTTCCTTTCTGCTAGTAATTGGGATGTGACAGCTGAATTCATTGGTCAACAAAATTGGTCTTGTTGACCAATGGTTTGATGTCATGAATTCTGCTAGTGTCAGAGGAGATAAATTAATGAGAAATGCTTTTAGAGCAAACAAATTACAACTTGATGTGCTCCATAAGATCATAGACATATTTAGCTCGACAAAAGTTTGTGGCAAAACATTCCAATTCATTAGAGGTGTCTTGTATTCTTCCAAATCTCTCATCAACTTGTTCCATGACCTAAAGTTGTCTTATAACTTTCAATATGTTATAACAAGAAGGTTGAACCAAGATGTACTAGAGAATGCATTTGGAGTTTTAAGACAGATGGGAAGTGCACATGATCATCCAGACACTGTTAGCTTCAAATACAGAATGAGGCGCTACATTCTCAGCCGTAAGCACGTACTTGTGGCTGTTAATGCAAACACAATCGTCTCAAGAGATGATGTGTTGATTGCTGAAGGGCTAAAATGTTTTATAGCTAACAGTTCTCCAATAAAAAAGAACAACACTTTCTAACAGCCTGAATGTGAGTCTGATGACTGTATCCTTACCTCTGAAATGGTTGATGAAGATGACAACCGCCCAGAATTTGTTTTGCCAGAAAATTAAGTTGAAGGGTTTGAATATGTACTAGGTTATGTGGTTGCTAAATTTAGGAAACGATATCCCTTTTTAGAAAGTTTTGAAGTGAAGGAAAATGATTGGATTGACTACAAAAACAGAGGAGGTCTTTGTCGAATGGCTCCTTTAGTGAAAGACCAATTAACAAAAGTAGAAGAAACCTTCAGGAATTATCATGGAGACTCTTTGGTAGGTCATAGAGCGGTTTTGGGCATGTTAGAGAAGGTTCATGAAAGCATTGATATTCCTAGAGAAGTGATTGAATTTTACATTAGGTGCAGAATTTATTTTAGAATAAGAACACTAAACCAAGCTCTAAAATTGGGGAAATCTCGCCCCAAAATAAATAAAATTAAGAAGCTTGTTGTGTGCAAACCTGGTACATGAATTGTAAAAGACTTGGCTTGCTCTAGTACTGTATTATTATGTTTGTAAAGAATCATATACATACTAGTACAGTATATGGTACGTTTAAATCAGACAAATAGTATTTCACATGGTATATTATCAATATAAACCAATAGAATGGTATACAAAGTTATATTGACCTTGTAATATTTCAGTAGTAGATTAATTAAATGGTAAAATGTGGGGTCAAAGGCAATACGGCAGCTACTGTGACCTGATAATGAGTAGTGCGTATGTGTGTCGTAGGTCATAGAGCAGTTTGGGCATGTTAGAGAAGGTTCATGAAAGCATTGATATCCCCGTTTTGACGGAATCAAACTGACAAATCCCCGTTTTGACGGACATTCACCCTTATTTTCCGGGGACGGAAGCGCGTCATTTAGAGGTCCGACAGAGAGGGTTTACTGTAGTTTCATTGATTTTTCATTAATTAGGATTATTTGTAAGTTAATTGGTGGGTTGGTGATAATATGAAATGTATAAATATTGTACTTTGTAAACATGTCTAGTTCAAAGTTTTATTTCCCCATTTTTTTTTAAATTATAAAAATATAAAAAGAAATACATGGCCGATGTTTTTATTTGTTACCTACTGTATGTTATGATGATAATTAATATTGTTAGGGAGCCGGTATATATGAAGGGTCATGCCTGGATGTGAGGTGAGCGGGCATTGTGGTGTGCTACGCTATGCTGTGTGTCTGCTTGCTGTAGGCTATGTATTGACTGGGGACAGAGGTGCATGGGGAAGTTTCATTCGTGGCCACCCCTTCAAGGATCATGGTGTTCGGCAATAGATATATTTCCCAATTAGATATGATTGACATGTCAGAAGATAGCATCATCACACGCATGAATTTCAAAGTGTATTTACCTGATGTTGATTTAGATACTCTGCATGTATGGTCAGTGAATTGACAGGGGACCTTCAAAATTGATACATGCAAGGTGTTGAAGATAGAAAGGATAAATAATGAAGCAATATATACAGATGGCAATAGGTAACTCGAATGAAAAGGGCCTAATAATGATTGTCAGAACTCACTGTACTGGAAGTGTATGAAATGATGTAAGAGTATTCAAAATAAATCATTTTTTTGTATACATCTTCAGGAGGGTGAGTGACAGAACTGTTGACTTTACTTTAATACTTGGCATGGGTGAGACATTATGAAATATGCTGGTAAGTCTTGGTTTTCAAATTATAGCTAGAATATACTGTGTGGGGATGGTTATTCGGTTGGGTGGTAATTTTATATGCTTGTGATTTAGTTTGTTGTTCTGATGAAGGTTCCTAGGGCTGAGGCGATGACATGTTTGTTGTGTTGTGGTAGGTCTCCTCCACCTAGGAAATGCTTGATGTTGAATGTTCCTCCTTGTTGGGTTACTACACTTCTGAGATGGGTGCGGGCACTGTAGTGTCTGGCAATGGAGTAGATAATGCTCCACTGTCTCTGGGGTGAGGCAGTACGGACAATTTTCATCTTCTTGGAGTCCCATCCTGTACATAATATGCCCTCCTAGTCTGGTGTGTCCTGTTCTGAGGCGGAGAGCGGCGGTGTTTAAGGCTTTGTTCTTGTAGATGGAGTGTTTCCACACTGACCACTCTGACTTTATGTTACTGTATTGTGTGCCAGCTATGGTAACTTTCCACTCTTCCTTGAAGTCTTGGAGTAAGTCTTCTCTGAGGATGTTTGTCCGGTCAGTTGTGGTGTAGGGTATGACTGTTGTTAGGTGGAAGAAGTGCATCCCTTTGGCTAGTCCATCCACTATTTCATTATGGAGGATGTCAATGTGGCTGGGTACCCATTGGAGGGATATTGTATATCCTTGAGAGTGGAGGGTGGTGAGGAGTTGGATCATAGGGTATACTATTTCCTTGTTTGTCTTGGTGTTATAGTTAATGGCTTGTATGGCACTTTTGGAGTCACAGCAAATGGTGTAGGCACTTACTGGGAGGGTGTTGATGATCTCAAGTGCACGGAGGAGTCCATAGAGCTCTGCTGTATACACTGTGGTTTGTTTGGGTAGCTTCCATCCCATGGTAAGGTGAAATTGTGGGATCCATAATGCTGCAGACACAGATTTGCTGTTGTTATTACTGGTACTGATGTGTGGTCCATCTGTGTATACATGGGTGGAATTTTGGTGCTGGGTGTGGAGGACTTCGAGGAACTCTTGCTTGAGCTCAGAAGAGTTGTTTTTCTTGGTTGTTGAGGTGATGAGGTATGTGTGGACTGTGGGTGGGATGTATTCCCATGGTGGGACTGGTGGTACCATGGGGTTTGAGTGGCAACCAAGGAATATGCATGCTTTTTATGTATAATTTGCCCCACGCGCTCTCGGAAAGGTGCTTTATGGATGGGAGCTCCTTGAGGCTGTACTGGTACATTGCGGAGAGATGCTGAGAATGGGTGGGAAGGTGGGACAGCATAGGTTTTTGAGAAGTAGGTGGCACACTGTATATCCCTTCTGGTGTGGAGGGGGATAAGATTTGCTTCACACTGAAGGCTAGCCACAGGGGTTGATTTAAGGGCCCCCATTATGATCCTTATTGCTGAATTCTGTACCACCTCCAGTTTATGAAGATGGGTCGGTGCAGCTGAGGCGAAGGCTTGGGCACAGTAGTCAAGTTTGCTTCTGATGTATGCTATGTAGAATGTTCGGAGGGTTGTGGCGTCTGCACCCCACGTTGTGCCTGCGATTGCTTTCATGATGTTCAGTCTTTGGTTGGTGTTGTATGTCAGGTAGTCTATGTGGTCTTTCCAAGTGAGGAGTGGAGCATCAAAAATTACTCCGAGATATCTATGGCTCTGTGTAGGAAGCAAATCTTCTCCATTAAGCGTGAATCTTGGAGGTCTGTAGTTTTTCTTTCTCGTGAAGATCTGGTATAGCAATTTGGTTGGGTTGATACTTAGTTTTGATTCATTAGTCCAGTTCCCTAGGAAGTTGAGGGCGTCCTGAATCCTTTGTTCGGCTATTTGAGGATTATGGTCCGAGGCGTATATTGTTATGTCGTTGGCGTATTGTATTGTTTTTGCTGGGTTTATGTCTGGCATGTCCGACAGGTACGCGTCGAATAAGGGGGGGCTGAGTGAGGATCCTTGTGGTAATCCTTTTTTTGATGTTATGGTCTTAGACATCTGTCCTTGAATGAATACTTTGTTTGTTCTGTTGGAGAGGGAAGACTTTAACCATTGCAGCATGTGTCCTTTTACTCCCATTCTGGCTAGTTTCAGCAGTAAGAGATCGTGGGGAACGGTGTCGAAAGCAGATGAGAGATCTAAATATACTACGATACAGGTCTTTTGGCTTGAAAGGGCTGATAGTATTACCTGTTCCAGGTGAAGTACCTGGTCTACTGTAGAACAGGTAGGTCTGAAGCCGGCTTGTGAGGAGGGGATGAGGTTGTTGTTTTCAAGGAGCCAGGAGAGTCTTGTCTACCATTCTTTCTGCCAGCTTGGCTATTTCAAATACAAATTAATGGACAACACCAGGAATTGTCAGATAATCTAGGTTTCATCTCCAAATGGCTGTGGATGGTCAATTGCAGTAAAGTCAACCCAATTACTATACAGTAATACAAACTAATATTTACTAAAATCCCAATAGATCTACCACGTCATAGCCTGTACAAATTTAGGCCAATGCAGTATATTTGCAGTATATTTGATTTTCCATACAAAGCCTAAGCAAAGCAGTGATACACAAGTATTTTACTGGAGTTATCTAATTCCACTTTTGCTGATCAGAGCATATTAGTAACAGCTAGCTAAGCGTTTTGCAGGGTTATACACAATCAGAAATTGACATCAGATTCTCATAAAGCAATACTGGTAGTAAATATGAGATGCTACAGACCTATATAGGCTAAAGTAGATCGAATTCCTATTTTATTTTGGATGCAATGCCAGGCCTATACCTTTATCTTTAGTAGCTGCACTAGCTAGGCCTAATTACAATCGAAAGCATAATGTTCAAGGGCATCTTCGTTTTAGATTGTTTGGTGTAGGCCTAATGGTAATGTTAGCACATAACAAGCACTAATGTTTCCCCAATTAATTAAATAGCCACAAATCAAGCTAGATGTCGATCGTTTTGGGGAAAGAGGCCGTGGCCGCAGCCGTCATGCCCATACATTTGCGCCTGATCACACTTGTATTTTGATGTGCTTTACTTAATTTAATTATTATAACTAACCTAACCAGCTGAAACTAACCTAATGCAATACAATTCAGTACAAAATAAGTAAAATTACATCTAAATACAATCGTGATTAAGCGCGAATGTAGAGACATAGTGGCTACTGCTAAGGTCTCCCGCTCCCCACTGCTACAATAATAATACTCCAGATTTTGGAGCGAAATATGTTGCTGGTTATGAAAACGTGACAATAAGAGGATGCAGAGACATATTAGTTTTTTAAGTTTTCATAAAGTATCGAGGAATCAGCTGCTAATGGATTTAATTGGCCATCAGGTAGAAATAACCCCAAACTATAGCCACAGTATACCTTGAGCGTGACGTCACCATTTTACAAGACTTACACACTTCGGCGCCCTCCAAGAAATTTGAGTATACAGTAGGTTTACTTGTTAGTGTCTATATACTTTGGCCACAACTACCAGACCGTCTGCCTACGCTCCCGTGTTTTCACCTCACCTTTCGCCCCATTAGTGATGTTACTTAGCTCATCAATTCTCCATCTATCCATACTAATCAATAGATCATTAATCATCATTTCCATCAATCATCAAGTATAGTGGCCCCCTTCTTTATTCATCAACTCTAGTCTATTAGCTAACACTCCCGTTTCCCACACGCCATCTTGTAACAACCCCATGGCTCAACAGGTCAACTAGGCCCTACAGCACTAGTTCCAGTTTTCAGGTGATATAAACTATTGTATGGCATTTTTATACAGTCCACTATATAATCCTAACTACGAATATCCATATAATATATGGTCCTTCGCCCGTCCTACTGTGTTCGTTGGCCAGGGCCAGGCCTGCTTTGTTTACTTGTCGGTGCATTTGATGGCTACTCTCCCGCGATTGTTTTCTTCTTTTTTCGCCGCGAGGGTTTTCCTGATTTGCCAACATGGCACATGGCTTTTTTAAGCACGGGGCAGCGGGAGGTGGTGTAGGGGAAGGTTTTGAGCCAGAGAGGGCTATTTACCCTGGCCTTATAAAAAAGGTGGCCATAATTGGCCACTCCTATGTGCGCGAACTGTACATAGATAAGTCTATCTACCACCCCCACTACACAATCAAATCTCTTGCCGCCCCAGGGGCTAAAATAAGTACCTTGCGTAGCACTGAAGCGTGAGACCACTTGCTTAGCTTGGCTTTTCTAAATTATTAGTAAATCTTGATGCATCTAATTTAACCCTGTTTTTCAAAATTTCTGTGATAGCCTAACTTTTCAATTTACATTGTGGCATCTAAATTCTAAATTTTGAAGGGTTGTATTTTGGGTTTTAACTTTAATGATTTCGGCACTCGGCAGGCGCGTACATTTAATTCTACAGTCCTAATTCCACCCATGTTCTGATAGTTTGCCATTTATCCCGTCGCTCGCGTTTAGTGTTAGGTCCGAACCCGAGTTTGATCGGCTATTTATCACCATGTCTTGTTAGTATATCCTTTGTTTTTCCCTTTTTTTTTTTTTTGCCGTTGCTCACGTTTAGTGTTAGAACCCGAGTTTGATCGGCATGATAAGTATTGCAATTTGTTTTCCCTCTCGCATTTGATGTTACTCGCATTTGTTCTCGCTCTTTGATTATCTGTCATTGGTCGCTCGCGTTTAGCCTTAGTTTGATCGGCGGAAGATTTCCTGTTTCGAATAAACTGTCGTAAAGGTCTGGGATTTGCAATTTCCGTTTGTTTTGGACTGGAGGTGACAATATGGAAGCTCTAGCCCAAGGCAAACGCTGTAGGGCAGGTCTTAAAGGTTCATTGACTGTCCTGACAGAAAATTTAGATGAGTTCTTGGAAACCGCATCTCGGGTAGAAGTCGAGGCAAAACTGCATAGCGTGCAGACCCAAGTGACCAAGTTTGAGGCCAATCAAGAGGTCTTGTTGCCGGTATATTCCTCAGACTCTGAATATTTTCAAGAGAACCAAGCGAATACCATTTACTTATTCAAGATCTATGGGATAATCGTCAGGTTAAAGGAGAAATTGGGTAAAGCAGAAGGGCAAACTCGATCCGACAACAAAAAAGGATCGGGAGTTACAGTGCCGCACCTGATCCTACCCACCTTCGCTGGCGACTCAACATTATGGACTGGGTTTTGGGACATGTTTCGATGTGTGGTGCATGAAAAGACTGACTTAAGTGCAATTCAAAAGTTAACATACTTAACACCTTACGAGCGGCCTATGCGGTTTATTTATGTGTACCGCACAGCGGGGTGTTTTTAGCCAAAATAGGGCTGTTTACGTGATCATTTTCATGCCTAAATAAGACCCAGAACGTAAAACAAGTACCTATCCCTGAAAGGGCATAAACAGAGCTTTCGAATGACACCATAACGATCCTTGTATGATGGATAGTTTTCTTGCAATAACCGTGCAACGCGAGTGCAAAAAGCAGGTAATTCGGTACTTTCAGTACATAATTGAGTATGTAGCGAGTGAGAGAGGGAGGAGGGAGCTGAGATTTGTGTCAGTAGGTTCGCCGCGGTGGTCTGGAGCAGTCATACGCTCGCTAGTCTCCTGCCACCACTTGTCTCTCTCTCTCAGCCACATTACGTGCTGAAATTGCCACTCGACCTATGTCGAGCGCCGCCACATAGTCCAGCTTTATTTAACTCGACTTATGTTGCTCGCCGCTAAATAAGGGTTAAAGGGTCAGTTAAAGGGGGATACATATAAATTAATAGAAGGTTTCACGGTTGAGGGTGCAAGTTACGCCCCTGCCTTAGACTTGCTTCAAGAAACCTTCGGGCATCCCGACAGGGTAAAAGCGGCACATATCATGCATTTCCATAACCTTGTCGCTCCTAAATGTCAGGCCGTAGAACTAAAGGCTTTCTACGCCACCATGGAAAGTGCCGTGAGATCTATGACTAGTCAACAGGTGAGTCTGGAAGAGTTCTGTGTGGTTACATTGCTGAATAAATTGCCATCACCAGTTAAGGAGACCATTAGGAGGGAGATGGGGGAGAAAAGCCTAGATTACAAGACTTTCACACAGTGTTTTCAGGCAGAATTGTATAACATGGATGGTCAGGACTCCCCAGGAAAGAATATGCCTGTGGCTACGGCTGTATTCGCAACACAGAGTGGTAGTAGTCGGTTCCCATGTAAACTGTGCGGTGGGAATAACCATCCCTGGTATAAATGCTTTAAACATAAAACGGGGACCGCTCAAAATTAAAAGAGCTCGGCAACTATTACTCTGTGTGGGATGTCTCTCCAGTGATCATGGTAGTAATGGGTGCACTAACCCTAACATATTTTTTTTTAGGTATTGCCAGGGTAAGCACTTTCACTCCCTGTGCCCAAAACAGAGAGAGGCAAGACCAGCAAGTGGGGGTACTACTAGGGAAGAGTCAACACCTACAACCTCAACAACAATGTCTGTAAGTATGAATAAGCAAACTGTGATCCTACCCACAGTTCAGCTGCCTGTAAAGGGTAGACACAGGAAAAGTATAAAAGTCAGATCGCTACTAGACCAATGCTCACAGAGGACCTTCGTGAAGAAATCCATACTACCGTCCCTTTCATACGAAACCGTGGGGACGGAAGAATTACGGCTTCATGGTTTCACCGGACCTCAAACCCCTCGTGAGTATACTATTGTAGCACTGAAATATTTACATCGGGGTAGGTTCCATCGTCTCGAAGCAATTGTGGTCGAGGAACTTCCCGAACATAAAGGTGAGTCTAGTCTTAGTGCTGAAATGACTAGTTTAAAGCACCATGGCATTAAATTGGCCAATTCATGCGTCACAGAGACAGCACAGCTGGAGGTACTAATTGGTGCCGACTATTACTACAACATAGTGCGACCTGGTTATAAACGGGTAGGTAATTTGGTTTTACTTCCAACCAAATTCGGATATGCCCTGAGTGGTTCTTATGCGGCATCCACATCCAGCTCCAATACTGAGGTTGTAACAATTCTAAAAGTGGCAGTAACTCCAGTGGACCAATATATGTCTACTGGACAGTTCCAGTGCAAAGAAGAACTGAATGCTTTGTGGGATTTAGACCACATTGGCATATCAACCAAAGAACATTCGCAAGCCGAACAGCAAGCTTTGATCAGTTATGAGGAGACAGTCACCTACGAGCCTGAGAGTCAACAAAATCAGGTACGTCTGCCCTGGACTGAATTAAAAGAACAGTTGCCCATCAATAAAGGTTTGGCTGTTGGGAGATTACGAGGTCTACAAAAGAGATTTATAGCTGAGCCTAAGTTTTGTGACCAATATTCACAGGTAATTTCTGATCAACTGTCGCGGGGTTTCATCGAGGAGGTTCCTTTAGATGACTCTGTCTCATGTCATTATCTGGCGCATCACAGGGTCGTAAAACAGAGCAAGACTACACCGGTACGTATTGTGTTTGACTGATCCGCCAAAGTCGTCAAACACAAACCCAGTCTAAACGACTGTCTATATACGGGACCCTCTTTAGTACCGGACCTTGCTCAGGTTATGTTGCGATTCCGTCTGCATCAGTATGTGTGGGTCAGTGACATCGAGAAGGCATTCTTAATGTTGAAACTTCATGAGGATGACAGGGATTACACTAGGTTTATGTGGCCGAAAGATCCTCTACAATTAGATTCTCCTCTAATCTGTTATCGGTTCAGGGTTGTCCTTTTCGGTGCGACCTGTTCTCAATTTCTCCTTAACGCGACCATCCTTAAGCATCTTTCTCTTGTTGATGCAGACCCGGAGTTGGTGCGGGAAATTAGGGCCGGGCTATATATCGATAACCTCCAAGGTACGGGGGATACTGAAAGTTCCCTCGTCCATGCTTACGATATGGCTCGTGAAGTAATGGATAATGCCCATTTATTCCTGCGCCAATGGGCCACAAATAGTCCCGTCTTGAGAAAGGTGTTGCAGAAGGATGGTGTTGCTGCGGAACAACAGGATTTGGTGAGAATACTTGGCCTGTTGTGGAAAACTGACTTTGATTCTCTTTCCTTTGGAGTTCAGTATGCTCCTTTTGAACAGGTTACAAAGCGTGAGTGTTTAAGGTTTGCTGCCAAACTCTTTGATCCTTTGGGTGTTGTGTTGCCAGTATCAATAATGTCTTGAATCTTTCTCCAACAATTGTGGAGACTGAAATTGGGTTGGGACGATGATCTCTCTGTGGACCTGCAAGCGGAATGGCGGGGGATAGTGGATGACATGGTTCTCTGTAGTTGTATTGAGTTCTCTAGGAGGATCTGTTTCAGAAAGACTATTTCCTTGCATGCATTTGCTGACGCAAGCAGTGTCGCTTACGGGACTGCTATATATCTAGTCAGTCCAGAGGATAGCCACTTGGTCATGTCAAAGGCTAAGGTGGCCCCCATCAAGTCCCTTTCCATCCCTAAATTGGAATTGACTGCAGTTTTGCTAGCCGCCAGATAGATTAACTTCGTTGAGAATGCCTATAAAGATAAACTTCATATCTCTGAAACCTATGTGTGGAGTGACAGTCAAATTACGCTACACTGGATTCACAGTCAAAAGAAACTGCCAGTGTATGTCACTAACCGCATCGACGAGATACAGGCCCTAGTCCCGACTGCTTATTTCCGGTATGTGTCGACTAAAGAGAACCCAAGTGATATGGTATCTCGAGGCGTGTCTGCTAAATGTTTGAGTTCTTCTGCGTTGTGGCTCCCAAAACCCGATGGATGGCCAGAGAATATAGATCTCCAACAGCAGCCCGCTGGTATTGTGACCCAAATTGTAAGCACGGTGCCCCAAGATGACACACAGTTATGGGACTGGCACAAATATAGCAGCTATGAAAGATTGCAGCGTGTCACAGCATGGATGATACGTTTCGTAAATAATTTGAAGGCAAAAAGAAATAGCCTGCTCCCCACAGGTAGTGCTCATCTTAACGTACATGAAATTAGAGCTGCAGATAATGTTTTACTCAAATTATTCCAAAAAGAGACCTATTTGCAGGAACTTGAAATAATGGTGAAGGGTAAACAGTCCAGAAATAACTTAATCAACCAGTTAGGACTACACCTGAAGGGAGGTATAATTCATTGTGGAGGCAGATTGAGGTTAGCGGCTATCTCAGAATCATGCAAGTATCCTAAACTTCTGCCCTCCAAACATTCCTTGACCCACCTGATAATTGATCGGTGCCATCGGCTCTGTTGCCATTACGGGGTCGGTCACGTGGTTACCTACGTTCGTCAAAAATGGTGGGTGCCTAAACTCAGGCAGGTGGTGAAAAGCGTACTGGGTAAATGTCTGAAATGTCGTCGGGTAAAAGGTAAGCCCTACGACTATGCAGGACTGCCACCTTTACCAGCCCTGCGAACCACCCCTGGAGACCCGTATAAGGTCACTGGGGACTATAGCGGAGCAATCCCGATCAAGGACTCGCCGACCACAAAGGCTTACGTGCTTTTATTTACTTGCATGGTCACCAGAGCGATTCACATCGAAATAGTCACCAACCTCACTTGTGACAGTTTCTTCCACGCATTCAGGAGGTTCTGTAGTCGACAGGGATTTCCCCGGATCATTTTAAGTGACAATGCCAGCACTTTTGTTGGGGCCTCTGGGTACTTATCGGACATTTTTAATCACCTTAAGTTCAGTCCCACCTTGGCAGTGTTCAATGTGAGTGGCGGTTTATCCCGGCTAGGACGCCGTGGTTCGGCGCTAAATGGGAAAGGGTCATCGGCATTGTCAAGGCGGGGTTGAAGAAGGTGTTGGGACGTGCCTTAATTTCCTTGGAGGAATTGACTACTCTACTGTTGGAAATTGAGGCCACTATCAATGATCGTCCCTTATATTATGCTTCCGGCGACTTAGGGGATCTTACCCCAATAACACTCTGTGTTGATGCGGGGTCATCGGTTGCGGGATCTTCCTGATGATAATGAAGTGGAGGATGGGTTGGAAGATCCAGACTATAAAAATAAAGATGTGATTTCAGCCAGATATCAATATATTCGCAAACTGTCAAAAGATATCTGGCGACGCTGGTCTAACGAGTATCTGGTGACCCTCAGAGAGGCGCATAAGTGTAAGCTGAGACCAATATTAAGTATTGGTGACGGAGAAGTCCGAGTGGCTAGAGTACGGACGAAGACGGGAACATATACGCGGCCGACTGTCCATCTGTACCCTCTTGAGGGGGACATTGAGTGCAAAGAGGACTCCTCGGAGATGCCTGGAGACATTCCCACAGTGGCTACCTCGGCCGATCAACCGGTCGACGTAGCCAGTGGACGTCCTAGTCGACAGGCGGCTCAAGCCTCCTCCCAATCATGGCGGATTAAAATAACCTCCGGGCTTTTGTAGATACTGTATTATATAAACCTGGTGGCGGGAATGTGTCCAAACTCTGATATGGACAGTCTTACTTTAAGTATTACATTAAGTTTCTAGTATTAAGTTTGTGGGATCAATAATTATATAGAATAATTAATTATGTTCTGTATTGGATATTGGGTAATCTATCATTCCTATGAACTTAGGTAATTATAATTGGGTGGGAAAATATATACCTACCCATTCGCGAATGCGTGATATTGGCGGACCTCCCGCGAATATTGTGAGGGTCCTGAACACTCTCTCCCTAGCCGCCACAACTACCAGACCGTCTGCCTACGCTCTCGTGTTTTAACCTCACCTTTCGCCCCATTATTGATATTACTTAGTTCATCAATTCTCCATCTATCCATACTAATCCATAGATCATTAATCATCATTCCCATCAATCATTAAGTATAGTGGCCCCCTTGTTTATTCATCAACTCTATCCTATTAGCTAACACTCCCGTTTCCCACACGCCATCTTGTAACAACGCCATGGCTCAACAGGCCAACTAGGCCCTACAGCACTAGTTCCAGTATTCAGGTCATATAAACTATTGTATGGTATATTTATACATTCCACTATATAATCCTAACTACGAATATCCATAACTCTTTATACCTAAACGTCTCATCAGCTCAACATTTGTTATTCTATCCTGTAGCCTGGCCAAACACATCCATCTCGCCATTCTCATCTCATTACATTCCATTCTGTTGACATTCTCTCCTAAACTCAATTAATTAAATCAACAAATACATGTGGCAGTCCAGGGATTCGAACCTAGGATGCTCACACCGAAATTCAGTGCATTTATCCATTGCGCTACGAAGACAGTTCAGGAAATTCTCTCTCTCTCTCTCTCTCTCTCTCTCTCTCTCTCTCTCTCTCTCTCTCTCTTTGTTAGACCTCATCTTGAATATGGCGCTCAGTTCTGGTCCCTGTATCTCATGAAAGACATTACAAAACTCGAATTTGTGGATCGTAGAACTAAACCAATTCCCTCTCTGAAAAACAAGCCATATTATGAAAAATTATACAACAAATTTATTCTAGTTAAAGAAAAGGAGGCTGCGAGGCCAATTTATCGAGTGTGTTAAGATACTTCAAGGATTTGACAGAGTAGATATCAGTGCACAGTTCACAATTAATAACAATGCTGCAACCCGAGGTATGTATGTATGTATGTATGTATGTATATACTCAGGCACATACCCCATTGCTGGGGGTGGCCAACACGAGACAGAGACCGAACAGAAACATTTAAAGTTCCTATTCTCAGGGTCCGGGACCATTTTCGTGTTCCCTTGCCCGTTTCTCTGTCTCGTCGAGGTAAGGGAATGGAATTAATTAGAAAAAGGCATCCTTAGATGTGACACAATATGACTTCACATACAGTGTGGCTAAAGAGAGGAATAATTTTATCAAGAGAGGTGGTCGACAGTAATTCAATTGATACGTTTAAGAAAAGACTGGACGATCATCTGATGGAGATTGGGTAAATATGAATTAATCAGTAAGCATGTGTAATTTCCCTTACAAACTAATTTCTTTCTATACTCTATACAAAACTTTCCTCGTGGGCAATTCCTGACCCATATGGTTACACTTAATCTTATTTTCCGGTACGGCTTTTTAGCCTGAGGGTTGGGAGAGAGCCTTCTACTTTAATGTCCTATTCCTCCACTATAGACTGTCCCTGTCTAGTAGTATAAGGCCCGACCACCTAGTTGGCACCGCAAGGTCTGTGTGGTCTGAGTATCTGTGTAACACACACTCTCTCTCTCTCTCTCTCTCGCTTTTCATTTCCAACTTCTTCATCTACGGGAATTGCCGGAGGAATCGGAGGGTGGGGAGAGAGCCTTCTTCTTTTCTATCGTTTCCTTCAACTATTCTTTTCTATCGGATATTCCATCTCTACTAGAATTAAGTCCTGACCACCTCGTATGGATCATAAGGTAAGTGTGGCCAGTGTATCTATGTAAATCTATGTAAATATATATATATCTCTCTCTCTCAGGACAAATTACATTGGACAACGCCCTTTGAACTGTATTTATTGTATAACATTGAACAACGTTAGCGAACCGGTATATTAATTTACGGCTAGGATATCAATAGAATTAAATGAAAGCAAGTGGTTTAAGTGATTCACAACGCACCTACTTCATAACCGTATGATGCTATGAGTCAAACAGTGAAAGGAAGGGAGGAAAGGTGTGGTGGAAGGTAGGATGTAGACTGAGGGAGGGGTGTTTGGGAGGTGTGTCTGACACTGCCAAAATACGATTTCACATAAAGTGGAGGGAACATAATAATTTGTCCTTATATATTGGGTCTTTTTGTATTTGTTTGTATTATTATTTTTGTTATCTATAGGCTACTCGGTTATGTTTGTGTGTATTTTTTTGTGAATATTTAGTTGTCAGAGTTTGTCTCTCAGTAGGCTATATTATTCAGTATTCAACATATTTTAGAGTTTAGTAATTTAGTGGAAGACGAGAAATCTCGGAATGAAAGTAAAAAGTGCAATGTATCAAGGAATTGTTGTGCCAACAGTGATGTTTGGGGCTGAGACATGGGCTCTGAAGAAAAAGGAGAGAAGAAAGCTGGATGTGATGAAGATGAGCTGCTTGAGGAGTATGTGTGGAGTTACTCGTAGAGACGGATTGATGAATGAAGAGATACGTAGGAGAGTGGGGCGGCAGGAACATTTGTCAGCCAGAGTGGACAGAAGGGTGCTGAGCTGGTATTAGGTCATGTTGAACGAATGGGAGATGAAAGGCTTACAAAGAGAATATATGAGTCAGACACAAGGGGAGATAGAAGGGCAGGAAGACCTCCATTGAGATGGAGAGACTGTGTAAGACAAGCTTTGGATGTGGATGATAGAAGAATGACTATAGATCAGGCAAAGGAAGTGGTAATAAACAGGAATGAATGGAGAATGCTAGTGAATAGTTGAGTGAACATGTGGTCATTTGGGGGAAGGGGTCGGGCACAAGTTGGACTAGATAATAGTCCATCAGGCGCCTGGCCCGGGGAGACGATTAATATGAAGGGTGCCCCTGCAAGTGTGGTGGGCGGGTTTGTGGCTTTAATTGGCTCCGCTACATGTCTGCCTGCCGAGATCGGAGCCTCTCCGGGTGGTCGGGGGCCGGGGGAGTGCTGGAGCGGCCTTGGTGACCCTGGT
The DNA here is from genome assembly GCA_032716605.1 of Paralithodes platypus. NCBI lineage: Eukaryota > Metazoa > Arthropoda > Malacostraca > Decapoda > Lithodidae > Paralithodes > Paralithodes platypus. The sequence goes on along the minus strand of CM064515.1, from coordinate 16,441,300 downwards.
CTCTGGGTATTCTCCTGGGTGACCTAGATGTGTGTGAATTTTGTGTTTTGTCTGTGTTTGTTCACTGTTTTGTCTTGTGTTTTGTATTTTCCTATTCTTGCTCTGTCTTGAGTCGGCCACCCCCAAGAAAATACAAAAAAAACAAAATAATACTAATAAAATAAAGGAAAATAAAATAAAAAATAGGAAAAGTGGGGATTGGGCCTGAGCATATAGAATAGAATTGAATAGTAACTGATACAGCAATATTATTCGGGATTATATATGACCCAATACATTTATTTTGACATAATGTACAGTGCCATGAGGTATACAGCCTATCATCACTTAATCACCATTCTTATTATTGTAAGCATTACTACTGGTATTTCTTCTGCTCATCTATTGATGCATTAAAACTCGATAAGTACTATACTTATCCTGGCTGGTTATGATTCTGACATCGCGTATTTATTGCTCATCCATTTCTTAATAATACCACATAATTGGAAATAAGGTTTTAGGAAAGAACTATATAAATATTCACACATACATATTATTTATAATATCCAGATTCACAACTGAATTGGGAATACTTAACCCTTTTTGCCCGGGCTCGCCTTCCTAAGGACAGTATTGAGATCCGGGCGATCTGGCCGAATTTTTTTGTAATATGCCTAGCCCTTTCTTTGTTATTTTAACTGCTAGAGAATTCACACACATCTCAAAACGTAGCCCTGTTTCGTATCTGTAGACTGGCGTTAAGTAGAGCTCTCTAGGTCAACTGGTGCAGAGTTGTGATGACGATATCCGTGGAGCGCATTTTGCCGCGATTTTAGCAATATCTCGCAATAATAACAACTAATCTGGTTCTCCAAAACAATAACAACAAAGTCGGACTAATTGTTTTCGAAGGTGCGCGTCGCTCCGACAGGCTTTGTTTACATACGGTTCGACGCACGGCTTTCAAACCAAGCTTAATAGGCTTTCAAGCTTACGGATTTTAAAAGGACAACCGGGTTCCTGCCTATTTGCCGTGGTGTCATTTTAAAATGCTGCCCGGGCGGGAGGGGTTAAGGTCTCACTCTATCTAGATGTATCTATTGCCAGACATCATAGATGTTGTATTACGATCATCTCTCTCTCTCCCTTTCTGAGTTGTCTGAAATGTGCTTCATACGTAACTTATCCATGCATTGCTTGATGAAATACAAATACAAATTTATATCTCGCTAGAACTTTGTTAACCTTTTCTGTACCAGCGACGTCTGTTATATTATGTTCTATCCATTTCTAGACAATTTTATGCAGGTTAGGAAGATGTTGTAGTTTAAAACATTGATTGCGATGGTTCGAAGCATTATAATTACCAGAGATCCTTCCTAAACTGAATAAAATCGAATAGTAGTAGCCAGAATAAAATAAAAAGGATATCGACGGTATGGAAGGGGTTAAGATTCTCTTTGATATATTAAGTTACAGCTAGGGTATCAATATAATGAAATGAAAGCAAATGGTTTAAATTATTTACAACACACCTACTTCATAACTGTGAGATACTATGAGCCAGACAGTGAAAGAGAGGGAGGAAAGGTGGGGTGGAAGGTTGGAGGTGGAGTGAGGGAGGGGGTTGGGGGTGTGTGTTCGACGCTGCCAAATTACGATTTTACCAAGATGGTGAAAACAGGACTTGTGCGGCAAACTGTACAGTAGGGTAGTGATTGAGAGAGTGAGAGCGAGAACGGGGAATTGGGCGGGTTTAGAAAGGGAAGAGTATGTGTAAAAAACATTGTTTTGCCTTGAAATGTGTTGTGGAGAAATATCTGGAGGGGACAAACGTTGTATGCTACCTTTATGGACTTGGAGAAGGCCTATGAAGGAGTTGATAGAGAAAGTCTGTGGAAAGTTCTGAGAATATACAGAGTAGATGACAAGTTGCTGATAGCAGTGAAGAGCATGTATGAGGGTGCACAGGCATCAGTAAATGTGGAGAATGAACCTTACCTTATGATACCTTATGATGTGTTCGCCACTCTTCTAGCGTCACCAAGGAGCGCGACGCCCCTCGTTATGGGTGGTAATTTGGTGCAGTAGACTGTTTGAAGCGACAGCTCACTCCCTTGCGAGGATGGGCTCGTCTGGCACTTTTTGCAGTTCGACATCTAGGGCTCTCTTGAAGTTGTCTAACGAGATATCCCTCATGTCTCTTACTCGCCGTGGGAGTTTGTTGAAGAGACGTGGGCCTCTGTGTGATAACCAGCCCTCTCGCAGAGAGCCTATAGCACCCCTGTTATTTATCCGGGGGATTTCGCATTCCCAGCCTCTCCTATCACTGAATTTCATGACTATCGGAGTATGTAGGTTTGGTACTAAACCCTCTGCGATTTTCCACGTGTATATTGTTAGGTAACGTTCTCTTCTACGTTCCAGTGAGTACAGATTCAGTGCTCTTAAACGCTCCCAATAGTGTAGCTGTTTTATCGAACTTATATGCTAAGTGAAATTTCTTTGTACACTCTCTACGTCATTTATTTCACCTGCTTTGTATGGGGATGTTAATACGCTACACTATTCAAGCCGCGGTAGCACTAGAGATTTGAAGAGCGTTATCATAGGTAATTCACCGCGTGTTTTAAAAGTACGCAGAATCCAACCCGTTAGACGTTTCGCAGCCGCCACTTTGACCTGCTTATGTACTTTGAAACCCATATTTTCAGACATTAATACCCCAAGGTCTTTCACACTCTCTTTCCGTTCTATTATGTGGTTAGATTCTGTTAAGTAATTTGTAATTTCTTTAACACCATTATTATCTCCGTACCGTATTAATTGGAATTTTTCTTCATTGAATTGCATGTTGTTTTCCCTGGTCCACTGGAACACTACATTCATGTCTTCCTGCAGTCGGCCCGTGTCTTCTTGTGTGTTTACTATCTTGCTTAATTTTGTGTCATCAGCAAAAGACGACACCGTACTGTGTCTGGTGTTGGTATCTATGTCGCAAATTAGTATGAGGAACAAGGGGCGCTAGCACTGTTCCTTGGGGCACTGAGCTTTTGACATCCGAAGGCTCAGATGTGACTTGGTTTACTGCTACTGATTGTTTTCGATTTATGAGGAAATTGTATATCCACCGTCCGATTTTCCCAGTTATACCTTTTGCTTTCAGTTTGTGGGCTATTATACCATGGTCACATTTATCGAATGCCTTAGCAAAATCGGTGTAAATGACATCCACGTTTTTCTTTTCTTCTAGCGCTTTAAGAATTTTGTCATAGTGTTCCAAAAGTTGTGAGAGACATGATCTTCCCGCTCTGAACCCATGTTGACCGGTGTTGTGTAGTTAATTTGCCCCCATGAATGTTGAAATTTTGCTTCGCAGGACTCGCTCGAAAACTTTAATGATGTGAGAGGTTAGAGCTACCGGGCGGTAGTTTTTTGGTAGTGCTTTACTCCCTCCTTTATGCAGTGGGGCAATTATTGCGTTTTTCAAGCTATCTGGTATGTCACCAGTGTCTAGACTCCTTCTCCACATTATAGTCAGGGGTTTTGAGAGGTTTTCCTTACATTTCTTCATTAGGATCGAATTCCATGAGTCCGGGCCTGGTGACGAGTGGGATGGCATGTTGCAAATAGCCTCTTCTATGTCTTTTGGACCGAAATCAATATCCAGCATCTGGGGGGTTTCCGTGGGGGAGGTTTCCATGAAAAATATATTTTGGTCTCTGATGACTTTTGTTTCATCAGGCTCACTGAATGCCATTTCATACTGACTGCTTAAGAGTTCGCTCATTTCCTTTTCAGAGAGAGGTATTTGATCTGAATGTTGGGTTAAAGCATGGGTGTGTGATGTCCCCATGGTTGTTTAATATAAATATGGATGGAGTCATGAAAGAAATATAAGGAAGAGCAATGGATGATGGTGTATCGCTGATAAGGGAAGGAAACATGTGGAAGTTGCCTGTAGTGTTGTTTGCCAACGATACAGTTCTTCTGAGCGATAGAGAATGGGAGTTGCAGGTTATGGTAAATATGTTTGGAACGGTGTGAAAAACGGAATCTGAAAGTAAATGCGGAGAAGAGAAAGGTTATGATCTTTGAAAGGGGTGCAGCCACAGAATGTGAGGTATGGTTGAACTGGCAGGCTATGGAGAATGCCAGCTCATTTATGTATTTGGGCAGTACGTTGAGTAAAGATGGGAATATGGATGAAGAAATGCGGGAGAGGGTGCAACAGGGGACGCGGGTAGTAGGAATATTGAAATATATAAAAGTCATGTGCGTTCTCAGATGGATTACTGTTCACCTCTGTGGGGTGGAAGTGGAGTGGTTGCATTGAGGCAGTTGGACAAAATTCAAAATAAAGCTATTAAATTAATCAATAACCCTGCAATCACACAGGACCTTCCTACATTATCCATACGAAGAAACATTGCATCCCTTGCATTATTCTACAGATATTTTCACAGCAATTGTTCCGAGGAACTTGCTTCAATTGTGCCGCCTCTCCACATCTTTCCCCGTAGAACTAGGGCAGCTGAGAGCCCCCATGAATTTACACTTTCTCCTCCACAATGCAGAACTTCTGCTTATCAGAATTCATTTATCCCCAGAGCTACTACTCTTTGGAATTCACTTCCCTCGAATTGCTTTCCACAAACTTACAATCTACAAATGTTTAAATCCAGTTGTTACAAACATTTTATGAATGGAGGATGCCTTTAGGCACATGGACCTTTTTGTTTTATTTGTGTTTTTCCTTCCTCCGTTCATTGTCTCTTTTAAAAAAAAAAAAAAAAAAAAAAAAAAAAAAAAAAAAAAAAAAACATTAACAAGAAATAGGCTGGTCAGCATGGAAGTAAAGAAATCCTTGCATGACACTGTGGTATCCCGACATCGACTTCAGGGAGCGAAGTATGGACATTGTTGGAGAGACACAAACCAAGAGTGAGAGGGGTGGAAATTAGTTACTTGATAAGTGCGTGCAAAGTTACATGGAGGGATAGACAGACGAACGAGGAAGTACAAGCGCAGTGTGATATGGATGTAGATGTGCTGCAAAGTGTGAAAAGGAACACCTTGCGATGGTCCGGCCAAGTGGAACATATTGGAAGCGAGAGAATAACTAATAGAGTGTGTGAGAGTGAGCTGAAAGGACAGAGGGAGAGGTAGACTGAGAGAGAGGTGGAAGGATGGAGATAAGAAGTATATACGTGAAAGAGTAAGCTGGATGGGAGGTGGGGCGTCTACTGACTGGGGACAGAGGTGAATTGGGGTGTTTCGTTCATGGCCACCCCTTTTGGGGATCACGGCGTAAGGCAATAGAAATCGATGTAGGTAATTGGATCTTTCCAAGAAGGGTCAGGAAAAAAAGAATTACCAAGAATATTGAGAGAGATGAAGGGTGGAGGATTATGACTAATAGACAGGTGAAGATAATGGGTCTTGGAAGCATTGAAAGTAACAAGATTTTCTCTGCCTTAATCGAAAATATTTGATAGATTAAAAGATGGCAGCATAGTAGTGGATAGGAATAGAGATACAATTGAGAAGATTTGTTATGAATATTAGAAAGAGAACTGGGGACGGGACAGAACAGAACCCTGAGGAACACCGGAAATGATAGGTTGAGAAAGTGAGCGATGCTCATCCATAACTGCAGCTATGGATCAGCCAGAGGGAAAATTGGAGATAAAGGCACAGATGGAGGGATATAAACTGCAGGAGGGTAGCTTTGGTATTAAAGATTTGTGCCGTTGGGTTTCGATATGTCTAGTGCAATTCGAAAGGTCTCACCAAAGTCCCGAAGGGAGGATAATCGAGAGTTGGTAGGATAGGAATGATCACCAGCCGTGTGGTCCTTAAAGAAAGCATACTGGTGATTTGAGAGTAAATTGAGGAAAAACAATGCTTTAGATATTTTGAATTATTAAAAGTTTAAAAAACTTTAGATGTACAAGTAAAGAGAGCAATTGGCTGCAGATGTAGGGTTGAGAGCAGTGACCATTCTTTGGGAAAAGTGAATGGGAAAAAACTTCCAACACGAAGTGAAGGAATTAGAGGAAAGACAGAGACAAATGAGTTAGCCTACGCAGGGAGTCAGCAGGGAAGAACAGTTTTTGTGTACAATAGGAGGAACACCATCCGGTCCATATGCCTTCTTAGCTTTAAACCCAGAAAGGGCAGAAAGTACATTCATAGAAGAGATTAGGATAATAGGCAGAAGTAAGAAAGCGATGAATAGTACCGGAATCATCCAAGGTAGAAATTTTAGATGGAGTTTGAGCGAAAAATTCAGCTTTGTCAGAAGAAGAAAGACAATGGTGTCGTCAGAGCGGAAAAGAAGAGGGAAAGATAAGGAAGTATAATTGTTGGATAGGTTTTTGGGTAGATTCCAGAAGCTTGGGAAGAGCTAGAGTTCAACAGATCAGAACAATTATATCAAGTTTTTGTCGAGTCTGCGAACATTTTTGGCTATATTCTGGTCAGAAAAATATATTGTACAAGTTTATTGAGTTTGAATGCTTCCTCCTTATGCGAACAGAAGTGTAAGTAAATCAAGTTTTATACTATAATTGACCAAGAGAATGAAAAAGGAATGTATTCATCCATGCCTGAGAGTATTACCTTGGTAATGCGTTTAGCACACTCCGAGAGTCACCGGCCATGGAAGTAAAATTAATTCCATGGTATATTGAAGAAGTACAGCCGATGTGGAGAGTACTGAGAATGTTATGAAGTAGTGTTTTTTTTTTCTAAGTGGATGAGGGAGGCAAAAGGCAGAACTGCCTGCAGCGAATGCCTCCCCCATAGTTGAAAGAGTGACAGGGCCAAAATCAAGGGACATTCGACCTAATATGTCTGGACACACTGAGTTTGAAGAAATTGATGTCATAGGAAGAGGGAAAGACTGATTCTGGGAGAGAGTTCCAGAGCTCAGCAGTTGAATAGAAGAAAGTCTGAGAATAGTGTTTCACTCTTGGGTTTGGAGAGTTGCACAGAGTAGGGGTGGGATTGTGTTGCAAGACAGGTACTACGTACCCTACATAGAGGAGATGGTATACACTGGGAAAGCTCCGAGGAACACTGATTATTGTAGTAGTGATAGAATAGCGAGAGAATGCAATATTGCGGCGAAGAGAGAGAGATTGCAGAGAGTTGGTGAGTGGATGGGAGTTAATGATACAAAAGGCTTTCCTTTCTACTTTGTCTAGGAGTGCGGTGTGAGAGGATCCTCCCCACACATGTGAACAATACTCAATACAAGGACGCACTGTGCCCCTGTACAAAGAAAGAAGCTGCGCAGGGGTAAAGAACCCCTTGTGGCGGTTGAGCACGCCCAGCTTCTGGGAGGCTGCCTTAGCAAGACTGGTAATATGGTCTTTCCAAGTGAGAGCAGACGAAAAAGAGACACCAAGAATATTGGGAGAAGATGAAGGATTGATTTTTGTATTGTTGAAGAATATGGGATAGTCCTCTGAAGGTTCCTGACGGGTATTAAGATGGAGAAATTGGGTCTTGGAAGCATTAAATGCAACAAGGTTTTCTCTACCCCAATTGGAAATAGTAGCTAGATCAGAAGAAAAGTGTTCTATGGCTTCATTACGTTTGTCTTTAAGGGATTGATGGCTGAGACATTCTGGAAAACTAATTGAGTAGTGTAAGGTAGCGTCGTCTGCGTATGAATGGATGGGGCTGGATGTACAGTTGAGAAGATAATTTATGAAAATTAGAAAGAGAATAGGAGATAGGACAGAACCCTGAGGAACACCGTAGTTGATAGCATGAGGAAGTGAGCGATGGCCGTCCACAACCGCAGCTATGGAACGGCCGGAAAGGAAATTAGAGACAAAGGCACAGATGTAGGGATAGAAACTGAAGGAGGGTAGTTTAGATATTATAAATTTGTGCCAGACTCTATCGAAGGCCTTCAATATGTCTAGTGCAATAGAAAAAGTCTCACCGAAGTCCCGAAAGTTGGATGACCAATAGTTAGTAAGATATGAAAGAAGATCACCATTAGAGCGACCCTTAACCCGGCAAGCGCGATAGGCCTCACGGAAGGCTTCCTATAGGGAACGCGATAGGCCTCACGGAAGCAGGACCATAAAAAAAGCCTTCCATAAAAAAAAAGGGCCTATCAAAACAAAGGAATTTGTCTCTAGGTGAGATAATTCCCCTCCAGTACTCATCCATGTAAATCTCACCCACCCCCCTCCCCTCCTTCCCCACCTTATTCCCCCCTCCCTCCCCTCCTCAATTATCACCTATTTTTCCTCTTATTATCATCATTTATCGGTTATTTTTCTCTCCCGCGATAATGTAGCACAAGTGGGTTGCATAAAAGATCGTTATGCAACACCCAGACACCGGCACACACCGCCCCGCTCTTCTCAGTTGACTCCCAGACAGCGAGAGGGGAAGGCTGCCTGTCTCTCTCTCTCGCCTGAGATTATGACCGGGTGGCCAATATCTTCGTTTTTCACCACCCAAATGCTTTTCCCACTTATTTTAGCACTCTTGAAGGTTCATATATACATCATATATGTAAAATAAAAGCATACCGAAAACAAATAATGGTTTATATTGTAAATATAACGAATTCTGTCAGAATCCAGGGCTAGAAATGCACAAATAACTACCCTAGCACCTACGTCTATATCGCGCTTGTCAGGTTAAGGAAGCCATACTGGCGATCTGAGAGCAGTTTATGAGAAGAGATATGCTTAAGAAATTTGGAAGCAAGATTAGTTTAAAAACTGTAGAGATACAAGAGATGAGAGCAATTGGATGATAGTTGGAGGGTTGAGAGCAGTCACCCTTCTTTGGGACAGTTTGAATGAGAGCAAACTTCCAGCAAGAAGGGAAGACGTTAGAGTAGAGACAGAAACGAAAGAGTTTGCCTAGGCAGGGGGTCAGCACGGAAGCAGTTTTTTAGTACAACAGGAGAGACACCGTCCGGACCGTACGCCTTCTTAGTATTAAGCCCAGAGAGGGTAGAAAGTACATCTTTAGAAGAGATTAGGATATTAGGCATAAGTAGGAGAGAAGGGGTGGAGAGGGAGGAATAACAATGGAATCATCCAAGGTGGAGTTTCTAGCAAAAGTTTGAGAGAAGAGTTCAGCTTTGTCAGAGGAAGAAGTGATGGTTGTGCCATCAAAGTGGAAAGGGGGAGGGAAAGACGAGGAAGAAAAATTGTTCGATAAGTTTTTGGCTAGAAGCCAGACAGCTTGGGAAGAGCTAGAGTTAGATAGTTCAGTGCATTTATTATTGATGAAAGAGTGCTTGTCAAGTCGAAGAGCAGATTTGGTTTGATTCCAGGCAGAAACATAGGAAGAATGAGAATCTTGAGCTTTAAGGCGTCGGTACCGTTTGAATGCTTCCTCCTTGCTGCGGGCAGCAATAGAACAAGTGTGAGTAAATTAAGATGGTTTTGCATTAGATTGAGAGAAATAAAATTGAATGTACGCTTCCATGCCCGAGAGGATTACCTCGGTAATGTGTTCAGCACTCTCCGAGGGTCCTCGGCCACGGAAGAAGAAGTCATGCCATGGGAAATCAAAGAAATACTGCTGGAGAGCCTCCCAGTCGGCAGCGCCAAAGTGCCACAAGCGCCGCCGGCTGGGAGGATCGGGTGGCTGTACTGAAGAGATAGGACAGGCGACGGGGATAAATTTATGGTTGGAGGAGCCCAAAGGAGAGAAAAGATTGACAGTATAAGAAGAAGGGTTAGAAATCAGAAATAAGTCAAGAATGTTGAGCCGATCTCCGAAGCGATCCGGGATACAGGTGGATTGCTGGACCAGCTGCTCTAGGTCATTTATGATAGAAAAGACGTACAGTAGGCATTCACTTACAAAGTTTTGAATACTGTAACCACTATTATACCATTTCCCTAGTAAGTTAGAATACTCGGTGTGCCTTATCTACATTGCTAGGTTTTAGCATTATTTTATATGTAATCATTAATATCCGGAACGGTGACGACACCGTATTCTAATTTATTTGTATTATATCCCTATGCTAGAGTAAAACTCGCATAACTCGATTATACAATAATTATAGTTGTAGAGCATACTAAAATGCCTTACATTCTGATAATGAAGTAGTGTGTGTGTGTGTGTGTGGGTTCTAATTAGCATGGTCGTAATCCACCAAGAAACAAAATATTTTTCGCTTACTTTTGTGGCTACCAGGACGTGTCGAACAGAGCCATCTATGGAGAGCCAAAAACATCATATATCGGATTGCTTCGAATACCGCCGTCAGAGGGCACTAATGGATGGCTGAAGTTCCATACCACAACTTTAGTCCCAGACTGTACACCATAATTAATTTATAATATTATTCATAAATACAGTTATGATAATACTATATTAAAGGTATATGAAAGATAATACATTATAAATATAACCCTAAGTTTCCGAAGCATCCTAGCACACATCATTGTTACATTTTAAGTACACCACCGAATTAAGTATTTAAGGGCTTTGATCTTCAACAGGAAGGATGACAATTAATCTATGAACAAATCTCTTTATAACTCCTGTTCACGATATTATGCTCCTGGCTTTTGTATTTTGTACCTTAAAGTTACATCTCTCACTTTTTCATCACTGCCAGGATTAGCCGCTAATACTCGAGCTAGATTCCACTTACCTCTAAGTTAGAATTTTGTACTAAAACCATATCTCCAGGTCGAAGATTCCTGTTTGTCACATGTAATTTCTGCCATACAATCAGTGATGGAAAATAGTCCCTTTGCCACTTCCTCCAAAAACTATCCAATATCCTTTGAATGAACTGTAGACGTTCCTTTGTATTGCTAGTCTCTTTCCACGGACCATGGATCATTCGGACATAGTTAAGTACCAAGATCGATATCTGTCCCTGGTTTCATTCCAATAGGTCTTTCATTTAGGAGATTGGCAATCTCAAAGAAAACAGTTTGCAACTCGCTGTACGTTAGAACACTATCTCCAATTATTGAACCAAAGACCTCTTAACAAACTTAATCAAGGATTCGCAACATCCATTCTGCCATGGAGCATCAGCAGATTTATTGAAGGACCAAGACATACCCTCAGTAACACCAAATTGTAAGATCTCCGACTTATTCCAGTTTTGAACCATTTCTTACAACTCTTTACTCGCTGACACTAGTTGAGTACCGGAGTCAGAATGAACCGTGCTAGGAATGCCAAGCATTGATACAAATCGTCTGAATGTATTGATAAAGCTCTGAATATCATACCCGTCTACCAGATCTACATACATAGCCCGACTGGACATACAATTAAATATTACACCATATGCTTTTCCTTTGCTTCTTATTTTACCAGTATCTCTAATTTGAAAAGGACCAAACAAGTCTACTGCGGTGTGGAAGAAAGGAGGAGAGGGTTTTAATCTTTCACTACTCATCTGTCCCATGCACTGGGTTTAATTTTATTCTCTCAATCGCGTGCACATTACACATTTGTGTTTCACAGACCTAATAAGCTAACGAGCACCTGGAACCCAGTACTTATTATTGAGTTTAGACAGTGTTACCTAGACACCAGCATGATCTATATTGTGAAGATGAGATACATATACTGTAGTCTTGTGAATGGATGATTATATGTGAGCAATGCCAGTTCCTGGTTCCAGTTATCTCTAAGCCACTCCTCGACTCTCTGCCCCACTACGATGATACCCTCATAATTCATTGAAGGGCCTAGTCTTTGATAATTATGCAGTGCGTCAATTGCTCCTAAGATCACGCTGCACACGTTTTATCCAGTACAGTTCCGCTTTCTTTATCATGGTAAGGGTAGGAGTTTTGCCTATTGATTTGAATTTCTTATCAAAAATGGCCGACATTAATATAGCAGTAGTCTTTAATAACTTAGGATAACTACTAAACCTACTCAGATCTATTACATCAATAAATTGGTCTACTTCATTCATCTTACACATATGGGTAGCTCTCAGTTCTGGCAAATCATCACTGCAAACCTTACTGACAGGCCAAAATTTAGTTGACTGCGTTAGATAATGAGGACCCTTTTACCACAAAGAAGACATCAAATCCCTAGGATTACAAGGTCTGGTAGTAAGATCTGCTGGATTAATCTCTGAAGCTACCCACCACCATTCACTTGGATCACTCTTGCTTTGAATCTCTGCTATTCTAGTTCCTACAAATGTAGTAAATCTGGTGGACTGTTTCGGAATTTGCGCCCTCACAATGGCGGAATCTACGATATGGATGACAGACCCGAATTTTAAGATCTAAATCAGCCTGTATTCTTTCTCTAAGCCTACATGAAATTACTGCACCACACAGTTCAAGTCTAGGAATTGTCATCAGTCTAGTCGGCGCTATTCTATTCTTGGCTGTAATAATAAGTTGTGCATAATAATCCACCTGACTCAATCTCCCATCTCACATGCGTACATGCACCATATGCCATGCTGCTTCCATCAGAGTACATTATTAAAGTTGGCTCTCCAGTAGCATTGAGGGGCTTGATACATCTTTCAAACTTTATACTTTCCAACTCATACATTTCAATAAAGAAAGACTTCCATAGTCTCCATATTTCGTCCGGCAATGGATCATTCCATTGTACAGATTTCCCCTGTTCTTTACTTATAATAATAAATGTTCTCATCAATATTTTACCTTGTAGAGTGAAAGGTATGATTAATCCTAGGGGATCATAATTATATAGAAGCAGCCTGGCTTTATACCATCCTCTTTGTCAACACCTTTGGCATTTCCCTTTCAAATTCCTGTTTGCTCAAGTCCGGTCATGTACAGTTCAGAGCACATGAAACAGAGACGCCCGTCAGCCTGTCTCCTCAGCCACGGCGAATACCTGGTGTATCCTTTCTGGCTGAAGAGTTACGATATGGTAGAAGGGGCGGTATGGAGGCGATGGTAGGGTGGTGGTAATAGTTTGACGGGTGGGCTATATGTGGCAGGAAGGGAGGCAGAGGAGGGGGGGCATGGACAAGGGACTGGAGTTCTCTCAGAGTGGCTCCAGTCCTAACATTATTCTTGACTTACAGTGTGCTGGCTTAACCCTTTCAGACTCATATGATGCAGAGGTTGCCAGATTAGCAATAAGAAATAGAGTTCTCTCACTCTTATAATTACCTCTCCACAATTAGTTTTCTGCCCACAGCTAACTCAAAGACAACTGCAGAGGTTGAAGTAACTAAACTAAAGGTTTATAAATACCCCTGATGGTAACAAAGGCTTTAAAGTATCCCTAATAGGCTCAACATTGCGTCATATGTCGGAGAGGGTTAATAATCCAATAGGGTTGATAGCCTCTGAAGTCCTATTTTAACTAAACAGCAGAGGAGGATGGTTGGGCTATGAGAGGTGGGGTAGCAGACACCACAGTATAAGGTGGAAAGAGGATGAGGGGGGAGGAGAATAGATGCCAACCCACTTTACCTCGAATTAATGATTTGAGAGTTAAACTGAATTAAAGTGTTCCGTTGTGTATTATCTGATAAACTAGAGCTGTTAAATCAGTAGCGCAGCATTAGCATTACATATCGGAAGAAATTGTTCAAACAATTGTTTGAAGATTAACGCAGATTGATGCAGAGGAGAACAGGTTAACCAACTGTACAGGCTCTGGTATTTTGTGGTTGGCAAAATTGGTATCACCAAGTATCGAAGTGATACCGTAATAACATTAAGATTTTTTTTTTGTATATCCATTAGCTATAATTATATATTATAACTTTCTTACCTCTTTAATTACTCAATACACCTTATGAAGTGGAACCCACTGTCATGTGCCGTTGCTGTCATACGCATAGGGTCGAACAAATTAGCTTGTGGATCAGTCGAAATTAGATTGACTACACCTGATAACTTAAACTAATATAGGTATGCCTTTTATTGTTCATATTGTCCTATAAGGACATTCCCCTTCTGTTACTGTTGTTTCTGGTGTTCCACAAGGCAGTGTCCTTGGGCCTTTGCTTTTTATTATTTTTACTGCTGACCTGTGTTCCGAGCTTGAAAATAAACTAATCTCCTATGCTGATGATACAACTTTATATGCGTCAATTCCATCACCAATAGATCGACACGTAATTGCTACTGCTCTGAATAGGGATTTAGCCAAAATTACATCATGGTGTGAACTTTGGGGCATGAAATTTAATGCTAGTAAAACACACTCCATTATCATCAGCAGATCTTGTACCTTGGATCCTCCCCATCCTTATCTACAAGTTTCTGGCGAGCAAATTGAGAATGTAGATACTCTGCATTTGTTAGGAGTTACTCTTGATTCCAAACATACTTTTGAAAAGCATATTCGTTCTTTCTCCTCTTCCATTTCCCCAAAAATTGGTCTGCTTCGCAAGGTTTATAAAACATTTGCTTGTGACGCCACAGTTATCAAGTCTTTGTATGCTTTTATTTTGCCACATTTCGAGTACTGCTCACCTGTCTGGTTGTCAGCAGCTGACTGCCATCTCAAGTTGCTTGACAGGTCGCTAAATTCCATCAGTTTTATTCTACCTCATTTGTCTCTTGATCTGTGTCATCGACGTAAAGTTGGTGCCCTTAGTCTTTTATATAAAGTTTTTAACAACCCACAGCATCCCTTACATGGGGTTCTGCCTGGGCCCTATGTCCGGGCTCGTGCAACTAGATTCACAAGCAATCTTAATGATCTTGCCATGAGCCGTGTTAATTTTTCTACTACACAGTTTTCACGGTGTTTTGTGCCGGCCATGGTTGACTTGTGGAATAAGTTGCCAAATGAGCTAGTCAATTCAGCTCATATCTCCATTTTTAAGTCTAGAGTTAATGCTTTTTTGCAGCATTAATTCTAATTTTTAAACTTATTTTATTCTATTTTATTGTATTATATTTATACTTGATATCCTCCACTGCATAATATGTTATCTGTGTTTAAATGTGTATATGTACAGTACAGTATACAGTATATGTTTTTATTTTTTCCTAAGTTGCCGTAGTCTCTCTCCAGTGCCTCCGGGTGTTTTGTGTGGATTCATCTTGATGGTGTTTCTGCACCCTGGTTGGAGACTTCGGCATCTCATATAATAATAATAATAATAATAATAATAATAATAATAATAATATTACATTATTGCGTCAGTGGGATCTGACCTAGGCTGTTTGTCAGTCTTTTCCTCCTTTCCTCAACAAATCAATTTATAGAAGACTTCAACATAATTACACCATCAATGGAAGAAGTTTAATATGCTCATAACATTATGATCAGTACTATATTTTTAATGAAGTGTTATAAATATGTATCAGTATAGGCTACTCTAACTATGATATATACGTAATATGTTTACGACGAAAGAAGAGGACTCGGGTAATCACGTTTTCAATATTGTTTTCAACATTTCGACTCCTCATCTACAAGCCATCATTAGAATATAAAGTTACCAACATACACAATCTCATTATTAACCAAGAGATTTGTATACATACATTTAAAGCTAAAACTCATGATATTTTACTTATTATATTTTCCAATGAAACTTAATTCAAAAGTTCAATACACTAAACAATATATTTGATGCAAGGTCACTTAGAGAATATGAAATCACAATTAGGTAGAACAAATAAATATATACAAAATAGGAAATTATCTTTCATTACTCAAATAAAACACCTTTGTAGTCCTCCTCTTTCTCCTAAAGGGACTTACTTTCTGTCTTCCTCCAACCTAGGTCATGGAATCGTCATCTCCCTATCACACTAACTTACCGCATGACCGTCGTCATCTAGGGTCTACCAATATTGGATGAACTCGCTCTTCGGCTTTATTTACTCCATTTTTGGCCTGAATAAATTACCTCTGTATCATTAATGTTTTGCAATCGCTATTAATAAGTCGAGTTTATACCATATTGTCGCAATTATGATAATTTTGACCGATGCTACAATTTAAAAAGTCGACACATATTGAAGGTGGTAACCGTAAGAGGCATAAATTCAATGTGTAGGAGTTCGAGCCCCTCGGACGACGACTCTTTAACATTTATAATTCGGATAGTTATACACGACTGCATGGTAGCAGATCATGTTTAAACTAGGTTAAAGTATATCTATCTATCTATCTATTGCCGGACGCCATGAGGGTGGCCATACACAAAATGCCCCCAAGCGGACCTATCCCCTGCAAGAGGGACAACTCATGCCAGTTTATTAAAGGACTTACAGGATAAACCACTCAATTTAGGGTCCGTCCGACTCCGAGGCCTTCTATCTATCTTTTTGGCACTATTTTTCTACAGTGGTGGGGGGGCTAGTCCATCCACTAACCTGCTTCACCCTTAGGTAAGCAGTATTGGTTTGTATAAGGTGTAGTCCCCTAGATAGGTTGCTGACCAAAGCTGATGAGTCCCATCCACCCGGATTTTGATAAGGGTGTCTCCCCTAGATGGTTGCCAACCAAGGCTAACGTGTCCCATCCACCCGGATGGGACTCGTTCATACAAAATATATGTTTCTTGTTTACTGTAGGCTTATAATATTTTAGGATCAATTTTGATCACATTGACTACCCTAATTCAACTAACACAACTATGCTAACCTAATTGTATCCTTTCATAACTTATTATATCCATACTTAATCATAATATATCCTAACCTAGATTACCATATCCTAAACTACAGTATATTGCATATTGTCGGGAATAGGGTAATGATCCCGACAGTTTTAGGTCCAATAGGATATTTGAATTTGGCGGTATCGTATCGCATGTACGATTTCGGCTGGTTCTTTGTGTATTGTAGTTTATTCTTAAGTATAGGTTAAATATTAACTGTAATGTATAAATATCTACATCAGCTCTAGATGTATCATGAAACCAAGTTATGGGTTATAATTATTATGAGCCGGCAGCCATATGTAATTTCGCGAAGCGATCAGACGCCGGCCCTTTAGTCTCTCAATCAACACCATACAACCAACATTCCCCCCCCCCCCCCCCCCGGCTCTGATTCAACCCACAGTTCACCATGTGCTACAAATACTAATCTATAACAACAGTCCTACATCACCAGTCCTCTAAGCTAAGTTCATTGTATCGATATTGTATTATGTGAACATTCCTACATGTCATGCAATTGAATTAGCCGTGTGTTGGGGACTGGATTACACCCATCGACTACGTCGTTGGTAAATATATTATAACTATTTGTGGGGATATGCAGTGATATGCAATTAAACCTCTTTATCTAAATTCCCGACAAATAATGGTCCTTCGTGCCCTAAGGCTTCCTTACCGTAGTACCATTTTGTTTACTTCCTTGACGCTTGTGGGCTTACAAATGGCTGCCGCCTCGCGCGTTGTTGGGCCGACTGCCGTTTCCCTAGTATAGACCCGGCTTCTTCCCTCGTGTTTTTTTCCATTTAGGCGCCGTCCCTCTCTTTTTGGGGGCTAGTTTCCAGGGTTTTTTGGGCGTGTGATCCTTGGCGTTTTTTGGTGGGTTAGCTGGGCTGGAGATTGGGGTAGGGGTGATTTCGTCGGGCACCATTTCGCGCTCATCGGCTAGGCTAGGCTAGGCTAGGCCTGCAGGTGTCTGGTAGCTGTTCATTTCGCTTAGGTGGTGGGCCTGTGATGTTCATTTTGTTTTGTCAATATGAGACTCTTTTCTTAATTTTGCCGGTGGGGAGGGTTCTCATGTGACTCGTTTAATTAAATTTTATAGCCTAGTTGCCTAATTACGGTCATGGGGTTCGGTCTCTGTTGATTCCTAAGCGATTGACAGCCAACAGACCTCATGACTGTGGGATGGGCAGCTGGGCTAGGCCTAATACTTATTACGTCAGTTCTTTTCATTTACCCTTCTTTCTCTAGCCCTAGTTTGTTTCTGCTATTTGTCAATTTGCTCAATTAATTCATCCTACTGCAACTAGTAGCCTAATGACCGTTTCCAAATTGGGAGTGGCAATGCTATTGCCACATTTTTTATTTAAATTAATTTGTGTAACTAGTTTGCTTTATAGTTTAGAGAGTTAATAGCTTAGATTCAGACTTTAACGATGACAGATTTAAAGAAACTTAAGATTCTTAAGGGAGGGATGAAGGGAAGTTTAAATAGGTGTTTAAGAGATCTTGATGAATTTTTATTAAGTGCCCGGCTGATCAAATTAAGGGTAAATTTGCTACTGTAACTAAATCGCTAGCCACTTACGATAATTATGCTCAGCAGGTATATGGTTTATTGATAATTACTGACGATGTGGAAGAAGAAATGTCAGCAGATATTGAGTACTTTGAGGACGTTAATACAGCCTTAGCCAGACTATCTTCCACACAAGAAACACACCCTGTTAAGGATACCGGTACACCAAAGGCGACTGGCTTTAACCTGCCGAAGCTTACTTTGCCTACCTTTTCCGGGGATTCGGCTACCTGGACTGGATTTTGGGATATCTTTGAGTGTTCCGTCAATCAGAATAAAACACTCACATCCATCCAAAGGTTCACATATCTCCATGGCCAATTGAAATGGGAGGCATTGAAGTTGATCGATGGGTACAAACTAGAAGCTACAAGCTACGAGTCTGCAGTGGAGTTGCTGAAGAGAACTTACGGGAGAGAGGAAGTCATCAAGACCGTGTTAATTGCTAAATTCTTCACACTAGATCCTCCATCCTATGATGTGACGGACCTAAAGGAGTACTATGCCTCCTTTGAGAGCCTCCTCCGATCTATGGAGACAATGGCCATCACCAAGGAGGAGATATTTAGTGTAAGTATCTTGAACAAGATACCCTCTCCCCTAAAGGAAATCGTAAGACGACAACTAAGCGACTCTCCACTAAACTTGGAAGCGTTGGTGCAGGTGTACCAGACTGAAGTCTTCAATATGGAGAGTACTGGACACTACCGACAAGTGGAGATGTCGCCATCTACTGCAGCTTTCCCGGTACAGACTTTTCCTAAACAGAAAAGGCCAATATCATTAGGTTATAAGTTGTGCAGTGTCAACGGTCATCTGTGGTATCAGTGTCCTAAGTATCCTAAGGCTACACAGAAGATTGGCAAGGCTAAATCGCTTAAGTTATGTACCAGCTGTCTGGCAAGAGACCACTTCAACAGTAATTGCACCAATTCCTACATCAAACCTTGTAAGTATTGCAAGGGGAAACATTGGTTTTCCCTTTGCACCCAGTCTGATCGGCATGACGGCAAAGAAAAGGGGAGAACCCCCAAAGAGTCACATGAGAAAGGTAAGAGCGAGGGTGATAAAGTATCTGCCATGTCCATTGCTTCTCGAGAATGTCAATTGCTTCCTACTATGATGCTGCCAGTAGTGGGGAGTAATAATAATACTATAATGACACGCACCTTACTTGACCAGTGCTCACAGAGGTTATTCGTTCTGCGGTCATCATTACCCCAGCTCAAGTGTACCAGCAAGGGTCAAGAGAATTTGCATCTCCATGGTTTCACTGGTGAAATAGATTCCAGTGACTATGATATAGTGGAGATTTCCTATGTTTATAGAAGAAAGGTATGTCCCATCAAGGCTGTTGTGGTCGACACACTACCCAGTTTCTATATAGCATCAGAGATTCAACCACATTTGAAATATCTCAGAAGCAAGGGTTATAAACTGGCTGATGATCAACTCTCTGCTAACAATGGTATTATGCTACTGGTCGGAGCTGATTATTACTACGACCTGGTTCACCCTGGATATCGGCGGGTAGATAAGCTAATAATGCTCCCCACGATCCAAGGGTATGCCATTTCTGGATCCTATGCCACTTCCTCTCAAGACACACAGGTGGAGGTGGTTACGGTCCTCAAGGTAGCAGTAAGCCCCATAGATTAATATATTAGGCCAAATGTGCCTGATAATACATGTACTGATATAGATAAGCTATGGGACTTGGACAATATTGGAATTGACCCACATGAACTTGATCGTGAGTCCAAGCTAGCGTTAAGCTCGTATGAAGAGACTGTAACGTATGACTCTGGCAGGGGTCAGTATGTGGTAAGGCTCCCTTGGAATGATAACAAGAGTAAATTACCTACTAATTTCCATCTAGCACTTGGTAGGTTACGTGGCCTTCAGAAGCGGTTTGTCAAGGATCCAAATTATTGCGAGACTTATGCGGCAGTTTTAGCCGAGCAGGTACAATGTGGATTTGTGGAGAGAGTAGATCTCAGTGAGTATGGGGATAACATCCAATACCTTGCTCACCATGGGATTAAAAAGGACAGTTCCACCACTCCTGTTCGTATTGTGTATGACTGCTCTGCTAAATCCAGTGATTGCTCCTATAGCCTGAATGATTGTCTGTACACGGGTCCGTCCCTGGTCTCTGATCTCGCGCAAATTACGTTGCGCTTCAGATGTCATAAGTTTGCATTGGTCGCCGATATTGAGAAGGCCTTCCTGATGCTTCAACTCCATCGTGAAGACAGGGACTCGACAAGATTTTTATGGCCACGGGACCCAATGGATCTAGATTCAGAGTATCTGGTCTACAGGTTCAGAGTCGTCTTATTTGGGGCGACCTGTTCCCAGTTCCTTCTCAACGCTACTATCTTGCGTCATCTTGAGGAGGCTGGACTAGATCCTGACTTCAAGAATGAGATCAAGCAGGGGATCTATGTGGACAATCTTCAAGGCACTGGAGACGATGAAGATTTATTGCTCGAAAGATGCTGGGAGATCCGCGATATATTTGCCAAGGCTCATTTATACTTAAGAGAATGAGCCACTAATAGTGATCTTTTGAAAGGTCAATTTGCTTCTGACGGTGTAGCAACTGAGAATATAGTGAGGTGAAGTTTTTAGGCCACAAATGGGACACTACCACAGATTGTATCTCTTTCTGTCACACCCCATGCGGCAGTGACGAAGCGAAACTGCTTAAGCTTGTCAGCGAGGTTGTTTGATCCCCTAGGTTTTTTGCTGCCTGTAACTATCCGTGGCAACTGTGGTGGCTAAAACTAGATTGGGACACGCCCCTCCCGACTGAGTTACAAGATACTTGGCGGTTGATTCGGTCGGACCTTTCCACATGTTGCAAGGTCCAACTTAATCGTCAGGTTATTAGTGGTCAACAGGTGGATCTACATGCCTTTTCTGATGCTAGTAATAGTGCGTACGGTACTGCCATATACATATGCAATGGTAGTGAAGCGACACTGGCTATAGCGAAGGCCAAAGTAACCCCTATAGAGAAGATTACAGTTCCTAAATTAGAACTTACTGCATTGCTTCTGTCTGCTCGTCTAATAAAGTTTACACTGGATGCTTATGCAGACATACTACAGATTAATAACGTCTATGTCTGGAGCGACAGTCAAATAGCACTTTCATGGGTACACAGCCAGAAAGTGTTACCTGTTTATGTTTCTAATCGCACTGATGAGATACATAACTTAGTTCCTACTGCTAAATTTCGCTATGTGAGCACCAGGGATAACCCCAGTGACATAATTTCCTGGGGGATCTCGGCGCAACAGTTTATGTCGTCCTCTATTTGGTGGCATGGACCTCCATGGCTTATATCTCCAACTGAATGGCCTCAGGATTTCAGGGAATGCATATCTGATCCTTCAAGTCGGCCCCAAGATGATGTGTTAAGTAGTTCGAATGTGAGTACTACACATCAGGATAACAAGTTGGTAGAGTGGGAACGTTATGGCAGCTATGATCAAGTAATACGGGTATTTGCATGGATATACCGTTTCATTAACAACATGAGAAGTCGGGCTCACAGGTCTTTCCTTAGTGAAGATTTGAAGCATATCAGACTCTATGAATTGAGCTCAGCAGAAGCGAAACTAATATGTTTAGTACAAAAGGAATCTTATCCTACTGAACATCAAATCCTGAGCAAGGAGTCAAAGGCCAAACCCTCTAACTTAATGAGGCAGCTAGGATTATATATGGAAGGAGGCATAATTAAGTGTAGAGGCAGGATACAAAAGGCGGACATTATTGATTCTGCGAAATATCCTGTCCTCCTTAGCTCCTCTTATTTGATTACCAAACTGTTAATTCGCCAATGCCATAGGACCTGCCTACATTTTGGCGTAAATTATGTTCTGGCGTATATGTGACAACGTTGGTGGATCCCTAAGATGCGACAAGCAATTAAAGGGATCCACAATAGCTGTACTATCTGTAAAAGATTACAGGGTAAGCCTTACTCCCCAGTTGATCTACCTCCCTTGCCTGAGTTCAGGGTACAAAGGACTGAACCATTTCAGGTAACCGGGGTAGACTACACCGGAGCGATTCATGTTAGAGAATCGCCCGGTAATATCATAAAGGTATATGCCGTTCTATTCACATGTGCGGTAACCAGAGCGTTTCATATTGAATTGATTGACGACCTATCCAGTGAGGGGTTTTTGCATACTCTAAGACGCTTTGCAGGCCGCAATGGTTTCCCTCAAATTATTATGAACGATAATGCGACTTGTTTTGTCGGGGCCTCTAAATATCTCCAGAGTTTAACCCGTACAGCCCCAGCGACGCGTCTGACGCGTCGGCGATGTATGTAACGCACAGCCCCAGAGACGCGCCTGACGCGTCACCCTAATTGCGCCGACCGTAACCTCAGGTGTAGCCACTCAAGAGGGCTCAGATTTGTATGGGAACTGTGTACGTATCCCACGCAACCGTGCCGATGGTTGAAAACTCTCAAAGTCCACGTGCGTGCGTGCGAGCGCTCAATAACCTGTTTTTTTGGGATAATTGCCTTCAATTTTTTACTCTTGTAAAACCCATTTTCGGGGGCTCTGTAGGACCATTTTTTAAGCTTTTTGAGCAGTTTTTCGTGGTTTTTCCTTCATTCCTAACCTATTCGCTATTGTTTCTGGAATAAAACCATTTTTTGAAAACCGGCCGGGTTCTGGTGCGCAAACATTACAAAACTAGCCGGGGCTCCACGGGTTAATGGATGACCCGCAGGTTGTGGCTACCCTCACTGGAAAGGGTTGTCAGTGGAGATTTATACCAGCACGTGCACCATGGTTCGGGGCGATTTGGGAGAGAACAATCGGAATCGTCAAATCTGCCATGAAGAAGGTATTAGGAAGGGCACTGGTGACCAGACGGGAGTTGCAAACCATCTTAATAGAGATTGAGATGTCAGTCAATGACAGGCCCTTGACTTATACCTCGGCAGATGTTGATGACCTCTTACCCATTTCGCCTTCTATGCTAACACGTGGATGAACCCTTAATACCTTTCCTAGATCGTCCGTAAATGACGAAGATCTGCATGACCCTACGTTCGGCAATGCTGACGCCACACGTCGTCACTTCCAGTATGTAAACAAGGTGTCCGACGATCTATGGAAACGGTGGACCCAAGAATATTTGCTGTCTCTTCGCGAGCGTCACTCTAATAAGATCAAAGGGACGAATCAACGATGGCCTCGTATCGGGGATATCGTCCTGATTCATGATGAGCGTCCTAGGTTATTTTGGAAGCTTGGGAGGATTATCGATTTGCTCCAGGGCATTGATGGTCTTATAAGGGTTGCTAGAATACGAACTTCGACTGGGGTTACTACTCGCCCAGTCGTAAGGTTATATCCCTTGGAGCAGGATGTAGAACTGCCGGATGATCCTGGCGTCTCTACTGATACCCCTCCGTGGGAGAGTGCTGCTGACAGTGCTCCTCAAGGTGGGGCAGCTGATGATGAGAAGGATGATCCTCCTCAGGCTTCAGGTGGCGCTCGTCCCAAAAGGAGGGCGGCTATGAGTTCCGTGGATCTTTGGAGATCAAAGATCAAGCAAGGTGATCTTTGACTTCGATGTCCTTTTTTTGTTCTCTGTATATAGCTCCTGTATATCATTTTTGGTGGCGGGCAATATGTCGGGAATAGGGTAATGATCCCGACAGTTTTAGGTCCAATAGGACATTTGAATTTGGCGGTATCGTATCGCATGTACGATTTCGGCTGGTTCTTTGTGTATTGTAGTTTATTCTTAAGTATAGGTTAAGTATTAACTGTAATGTATAAATATCTACATCAGCTCTAGATGTGTCATGAAACCCAGTTATGGGTTATAATTATTATGAGCCGGCAGCCATATGTAATTTGGCGAAGCGTTCAGACGCCGGCCCTTTAGTCTCTCAATCAACACCATCACCATACAACCAACATTCTCCCCCCCCCCCCCCCCCGGCACTGACTCAACCCACAGTTCACCATGTGCTACACATACTAATCTATAACAACAGTCCTACATCACCAGTCCTCTAAGCTAAGTTCATTGTATCGATATTGTATTATGTGAACATTCCTACATGTCATGCAATTGAATTAGCCGTGTGTGGGGGACTGGATTACACCCATCGACTACGTCGTTGGTAAATATATTATAACTATTTGTGGGGATATTTCATTTACCAGTGATATGCAATTTAACCTCTTTATCTAAATTCCCGACACATATGATAACCCAAAACAATCAAAACGTAATTTATATGAAATTGACAAACTATCTGCAAATTATTTTGTTTCACCTCGTATACTGCCATGTTAAGTAAAAACTAAAACAAATACAAATAATATAATAGATACAAAAATATCGCTGCCACAGGAGACTTGGTCCCCATTTTTTTATATTACAGCCTGAGCCTCTTGTAATAATTTATTGCCACCAAATATGATTATTGAAGATAAATGCAATCAAATCAGAATATTGCTGATTAATTACATGATCATTTAACCGTTTTGCAGTTCATAATAATTACATTCCATCTTTGTATCATTAGTTCAGAATTCAATTGAGATGAAGGACCACGCATATCATGAATTTGATGAAGGACGACGGAAAGTAGGCCAGTGTGATAGCCCTTAATTCCCAAGGAACAAACCTGTTTCTCAGATAATATTTTTACTTTTAATGAAGACATGTCAGAGCATATCTAAGGTTGCAAATATTTCCGCAGTTAAATTAATTAGAACAACTAGCAGTTATTGGAATTGTTGAAGGTTCCTATTGCAAAATGACCATTTATGCCACTACTGTTTGAACTTGAATGCTATATTATGACATATGACAATTAATTATGAATGAGTATATTATAGCATACTCGCATATCAGGCAATATACAAACATACCTAAATACACACCCTTACAGGTTTAAAGTAAGTCTGAAAATGTTGTGGCATTAAACTAAACGTAATTGTCCTATTGTCGGTTATATTTCGGACGACGGTAAACTGAATCCCTTAACAATTGATTCGTCAATACCTAATAACAATATTTGAAATGCCAAGTCCTCATAATTAACAACCTATTTCGCTATAAAATCTTTGTAATAGTTGAGATGAGGACATGGCAATTTACCATCAGCTGAAAGTATTACTCAGATAAATCACGGTAATATGAATATCAACACACATGTATGGTTATATTTTAATAATTGCCACATACTAGCAAAGCAGAAATCATGATTATATCATTATTGTTTGTCAAAGCCCATTACGTAATTAATTGGATATTTGCCAACGAATTTCAATACTTCCCTGCTCCCATCTTAATTTATCACACCCTCCTTTCCCAGCTCCCTAACACTTCTACCCCCACTCCGCAAATCATCACCCTCCCACCATCGCCTACTTCCACTCGTTTTCCCCCCAACCCCCACCCGCCCCATCAACACCATAACTATCCTGCCAGAAAGAACACAGCAGAGGTTCTCTGTCACTGAGTAGACGGGCTGAGGCGGCGTCTCTGTTTCATATGCTCGGAACTGTACGTTTTTTCTATGTTTGGAAGAAACATTTACTCTAGCCTTGTATGTAAAATGGTCTGTCTTAGGATTCCATAATATCCCTAAAACTTTCTTGTTTTCGGTGTCTAATATCTTGAGATTATCTCTTGCATTGCTGTCTAATCCAGATAGCCTATAATCCAGTTCTTAACTCTGAATCCGCCTTTATCAAGCAACATTTCACAGTCTCTCACTATCTGACCTGCTCTCTCAACATCACCTACCGACTGCAAAATGTCATCCAAGTATGTGTTCCTCAATATCATCTCAGCTGTTTCTGGAAACTCATGCATGTTCATCTCAGCCGTATGGGGTAATGCTAAAGTGGCTATTATTCCACTCGGTCTATTTCCAAATGCC
This sequence comes from Paralithodes platypus, assembly GCA_032716605.1. Classification (NCBI taxonomy): domain Eukaryota; kingdom Metazoa; phylum Arthropoda; class Malacostraca; order Decapoda; family Lithodidae; genus Paralithodes; species Paralithodes platypus. The sequence goes on along the minus strand of CM064515.1, from coordinate 16,415,179 downwards.
ATCGCTATTAATGCATAGTGATCTGGTTCTCTACCTAGTTCTAAGTGTCTCCAAACAGATCTATGTGTGTGCTGCTCTAAAGGTTCTAGCTTGATAGAATTATACATTTTACTTATATCTCCAACTATTGCAACTTTCTCTTGTCTGAACCTCATCAAAACTGACAACATATTGTTCAAGATATCAGGGCCCTTAGCCTAGTAATAATTTAGCACGTGCCCCATGTATGATGAGTATGAATTGAAGACTATGCAAACTGGTGTTGATATAGACTCTGGTTTGAGTATCTCATGGTGATGTAAGTAGTGAACCGGTTCCTTATATGTATTTATTTCATCCTCAGTTACTTTCCGGGAAAAATTCCTGAATCCCATGTCCTCTATCTGATCTTGATATTTCCTGGCATATTCTGTCCTAGTTTATATAGTTTATTTTTCAGACATTTCATTCTAGCAATAGCAACATACATGTTATTTGGCAGGTCCTGTGGATCCTTGATCCATGGATAACGAACACTCCACTACTTTTTATCTAAATCATAATGTAGTCCTTGCTCAACTAGATCCAACTCTTGTTCCTCCTTGACAAACCTACCACATCTGCAGCCACCACATTTTGGAGTACAATCAGGGCCTAGATTCTCTGTTACAAAAAAACTCATCTATACGGGATTTAAGGTCAGGTGTTGGTTTGACTACATATTAATTGACATTATGTGTGCCTGCTACATGATTTATTTGTTTACTCATATGATTCGAACCGTTAGAATTCACTGTCAGCTTAGAATGGGATCCTCTAATGTAAAATACCAAATTGATTTTCCATTACCTGCAGGTTCCCCATAGTTTCTTTCACTTGAGGCACTTAACCACAACAATCTGTACCAACCAATAAATCAATTCTGCCATGAGGTCTATCAATGTCACTGATTTCTAGCTCTTTGAATATGTTTACAACTTCAGAAACATCTGCTTCTCTTACCTTGGACGTAATTTCCTCAATCCCATAGGCCTTAACAGTCCAAATATTGCCCTCCTTGTCGGTCAACGGCACATTATATTCCTTGCTGTCATACAGATCGGTCTGGTTACCAACCTAGTAATAGATAAGCTAATGTTCTTACCTTTTAGGCCCAATTTGTTTGCCATGCTGTTTGTAATCAAAGTCATATAATATCCTGGGTCCCAAAGCGTACTAATCTGTTGTCCCTTACTGTACACCTTACTTACCATGAGAAGTTCCCTTTCTTTACCTGGGTCTTTTACTGGATGCACTACATTATTAAACAAGATTCCTTCAGTGTGGGCTTGATGCAAGATTGGATTATGAAGTTTCCCACACTGTTGGTTATGACTTAACTACATCACAAGTGTTACGACTGGGGTTCAAATATATCAGGGCTCTTATTCATTGGACTAGTAATGGCATAAATGCTACAACGGAAAGCGCTAGATCCAGCCTCTGATGTATATTCCCAGTGAACAAAGAACACAAATACTCTACAGAGTTCTATATGCAATAATAGGCTATCAAACTCTCAATAAATGTGCGTCTACTCTAGGCTTAATGTTATGTGAAAACAGCCTATTACTACCTATAACCGAAGGTGCTTGGTTATGGTATGCAAAGTAAGGTGGTAAGAGAAGTTACAGCTTACGTTACTTTAATCAATAAATGTCAGGCACTCCTGCATGAAAGAAAGTGCACTAAAGTCCTTCAACACTAACAAGGAATCTTCTTTAAATGTTAGATGCTATAAAGATGCTCGTATCGGAAATGGAACCCAAAAAGGCAGGCAGCGGAACAATGCTCGTGCAGGCTATGCACACAAAAAGGCAGAATATATAATGCCGTCGGAGCCAAGAATATCCTAAACACAACAACAATAATAATAATCGCCACGACAATGCAGTATTCCTATCAACAAAAAGAGCCTAAGTCGTTTGTGTCTCAATACATCAAACTAGGCTGCGAAATGCTTGTGTAATCATAAATGGGTATGCATAAAAAGAGTAATTGGTTTAATATACTTAATGTCTACTATGATTGATAAAGTCTAGCTAGAGTCAATGATACGAGATACTGGTGCGCATGGCATGCCGCATAGCCTAGTGCAAATCTCAAGTCTGTGCGTCAAATATTACGTTATAGGGAAGGGTAGCTCTCTTGAGAAACCTTAATACCGAAGTATTAAGCGTTCTCCTGGCGTACCTCAAAGACAAACAACGAGCTTAGAACAGTGCAGAATGGTATAGGCAAAAAGCCCTCATTCGTGCATGCTCTACTCTCAATGGCACACAGACTAGAATTTACTCAATCAACTCCAGTTCTCAGGTATGTCGTGCAGCTTTTAACTAAAGCCAGCACTCATAGGAAACAATACCTTATAATATCAGACTCCTAGTCTAGCATTATCTAATCCAGCAGAACACTAATAATTAAAGGAAGCAGTAATATGAAAGCCAACCAATGCTTCGTGATCCACTTATCTTAACAACTAAACATACATAGGTTATATCAGACCTTAACGCACAATACAACTGGCCAGCATGAAGCTGATTTTGCAGAGTTAACCAGAGGGGATATAATGTTAATAAAAGGTGGTGAAAGATATGGAAAATGAGAGAGATAGGCAGAGGAAAAGATTCTCAGGTACAGAGCAGGTGACAGGTAGCAAGGGAAAAAGAAGGGTGTGTTCTAGAAACCAGATCTGAGGGAGAGAGTGGCGAGGAACTGTATATATACTCGCACCAGCTCGAGCCGCGTGGGAAAAAAGCGGTTACAAGTCCTCTAGCCACTACCAAACTAGCTAGCAAAACATTACGTCACCAAGCATGGTAAAGAACTCCCTCAACCAATCCCCACGAGGCCAGTCAGCTGTGACGTCATCGAGCGGGGCAAAAACACTACGCGCCCCCTCTCACTCTGTTCTACTCTCTCTCTCCCTCTCTCTGATCTTATCATTACTAGTTAAGGATAAAACATATACTTTACAATTAAATATATAAAGCCTTGACATGGGCGAAAACAAAGAGCCTTTCTGGACTGCCCATGACACGAGCTTTCACATGAAATAAAGCACACTCTAATACACAAACTGTAGCCCCATCCACTGCCCTGGCGATCCTAGCGAGTCACTGTAGGACAAGCCATGCAGTTCTAACGGAGTGGTTAACGTCACACCCCCCCCCCCCAAGATTTTTCTCAGAGGCCCCAAGGCTCACAAAAATCTGATGGTTAGAACCCATGCTATATCTCCACTTCCTATCACCCAGCGGCAGTAAAATATCTGGCACAGTTCTTCAACAAAACATTTTTCAAAATTATAACCCTCCCCAACACCATAGGTTAAATTATATGTAGTTATGCTCCTCAAGAGCGAGCTTGTCTAGCCCAGCATTCTGAGAGGAGTGCAACTCAGAATTACTGCTATAACATACTAAACAAATTCAACTATCAAAGAAAGAGTTTTGTATTTGATTTTTTTTATGTTTATAATTTGTTTATTTCGGCTGCACTATAGGGGCAAGCCTAGTATTTTCTTCTATACCAAACGCTCAACTCCTGCTTTACGACCCAATACGCTGGGCTACAACCGCGAGCCAACAAGCACCAAGCGCAAAATACTATTCAAACTAAAGAAGGAGGCTACCCGTGTGTCAATCTACCCAGGATCATATACCCTTGAACGACCATCTGCAACCACGTTGTCACAACCGGCAATATGGCGTATGTCCAGGTTATATACCAATAACCTTAGTGACCACTTGGTCAGCCTCACATTCCGATTGTGAAACTGGTCCAAGAACTTGAGAGGGTGATGATCTGGGTAAACTACAACGACCGGACCATAGGCTGGAACACAGACCTCGAAATGCCTCAGAGCAAGTACAACCGCCAGCAGCTCCTCCTCGACAACAGAGCAGCTCCCCTGGGCCGAATTGTACTTCTCCGAGCAGAAACTAACAGGATGCTCCAGCCCATCATCGTCCTTTTCCACAAGGACGGCACCAGCCCCCACACCACTAGCCTCCGTTGCTAGTTGGAAAGGTAGGCTAAAGTCAGGGGCCCTGAGGATCGGGTGAGTGCACAACAGGTGTTTTACTTCTCTAAACACCTCACACTCAGGCGCCCATTTGAACTTCTTATCCTTCCAGTTATCCTCCACCTGAGCTTGACTGTCCCGTTCTCCTTCTCCACCTTGACTGCTAAACGTCATCACAGGCACAGTGAGAGGCTCAGGGGGGTGCCTCCCATACTCCTTCATGAGATTAACATGACATAACTGATTGTGCTTCCGCCTGTCTGGAGTGGCTACCAAGTAAACCAGGTCCGATAGCTCCTCCACCACCCTATAAGGACCAGCGTACTTCGCGGATAACGGGTGACCTACAAGGGGCAGTAGAATCAACACCTCCTGACCCACGTGAAACTCCCTGAGTTCAACCTTGAGGTCGTACCTGTCCTTCCTGAGGGCCTGAGAGCTAGTCAAATTACGGCCAGCCAACTCCAGACTGCGCAACATCCGTTCTTGACTGTTGAGGACACACTTGAGCATAGAACAAGGTTTTTCTGCGCCCTCCCATACTTCTTCAACCATATGGAGAGGCCCTCTGACACGGTGTCCAAAGACGAGCTCATTAGGGCTGAATCCCAAACTCTCCCCAGGTACCTCCACACAGCAAACAAAACACATGGCAGGCCAAGATCCCAATCCCTCCCACTCTCAAAGCAACAACAACGAAGCACAGATTTCAAGGCTGAGTGCCATCGCTCTAACACACCCTGGCTCTCCGGATGATATGCAGATGACACAACCCCAACAATCCCATGCTGCGGCATTGCTTGTACAAAGAGGCTAGAAGTGAAGTTGGGTCCCCGGACTGACTGAATCCCCTGCGGGTAACCATACCGTGAAAAATACACTAGCAAGCTTCGGACCACCGTTTTTGCCGACCAATTTCTCATAGGGTACGCGTCAGGGTACCTTGTTGCTACATCTCCCGACTGTGCATCACTGTCCTCCTTCAACTCTTTCGTCTTTTTAAGCCCATCCTCTGCCCCTTCAGGAACAGTTACTGGGTCTTCTCCAGACTCGAAATGTGGTCCTAATAATGAGTCCCCGAGAAGGTCCGTTGACACTAAACTCTCAACCGCATCAACTTTCAACCCCTTCTCGGTACCCTTCCTCCGCTGATCTAAAGATTGTTGACCAGAATGTGACTTCCTGGATGCAGAATCTCCGGTGACAACACACTCCATAGGCTGCCCCGGACACTTCCCAACCCAATCCTGCTCCTCCCTACTCACGTTGGCCGGCTTCTCGACAACGACTAAGGGTGGAGCCTCAGAAGTAGGCCCCGCAAAGTCGTTGCCAAGAAGGAGGTCGACGCCCCCAACAGGTAACTTCTCCACAATTCCTACATCCAGGTCACGAGTCACACCATCAACTTCCACCTTCATTCTTACAAGCGGGTATGACCTTGTCGCATAAACTCCCTGAACCACAACCACCCGCGCCGTATTGACAGGTTTACCAGTGAAATTTCTCAACAGTGTTTGCGATGCCCCAGTGTCACACAATATTCTCACCTCATGTCTTCTACCCCCCCACTCCACACAACCGAGTCCCCTGTGGTCACTAAAGGCATCACGGACAGGGAATAAGCCTTCCGGATCCTTCTGCACTGGCAGTGTATTTACCTCGGAAGAAATGCCTCTAACAAACTCCGATGTCCTCTTGAACACTCCAATGCCGTGAGCAAAAGACACGGCTGCCGGAGGAGGTCGACTAGGGCACTCATTTGCCTTATGACCCTCCTGGTGGCACCTAAAACACATAAATTTCGGTTTTGGCTTATACTGTGATGTAAAAGGCCCCTGACTTTGGCTTCAGTTTTAGTTTCATTGCTCTTTGGTTTAAATGTGTCATTGCTACGGGGAGGGGGAGGATAACGGTCCCTAGCACTTGCATCGTACTTCTGTGAGGACCCGCAACCCCGAATCAACGACAGCCGTAGATCAGCCATTTCTGCTGCTTCTACTAGAGTTCTTGGGTTTTTCTCCTTTAAGTTCAAAGTTAGATCACCGCCCGTGCTCTTAAAGAACTGCTCCAACATCATTAACTGCTTAACTCCATCAAACGTTGTTACCTTCTCAGATCGGAGCCAGTTCCCCATAGCATCGGACAAGTCCCGGGCGTGTTCCAAAAAGGTGCTATCTCTTCCCTTAGTTACACCCCGGAACTTCAAACGGTACGTTTCTGGTTGCAGTTCATAAGCCCTCAGGACAGCCTCCTTGAGATCCTCATACACAATACATAACTCCAAAGGTAATGCATCGTAGGCTTTAAGACCCTTGCCTATTAATCTAGAGGATACAAGTGCTGCCCATTTATTCTCTGGCCACTGGTGTTCCTGGCACTTCTTCTCAAAGCGTGTGAAAAATTCTGTTACACCACTCTCATCAAACACCGGAACCAGTTTCAATAAGTGCGAGAGAGACTGCTCATGAACACGGTTACCAGCCCAAGTCGCTGTCCCGTTGCCTCTACTCGCGACTTCTCTACGTCCATGTCGGCACAGTACCTAGTCGACTCTAAATCCGCTTGGATTTTTGCTAGCTTGGCTCTCTCTTCTATCTTGGCTAATTCTAATTGCTGCTGAAGCTCACATGCCCTTTGTTGCTGTTGAACCTCAGATACCCTGATAGCCTTTCTCTCTTCGATCTTAGCTAATTCGAGCTGAAGCAATAATTCTGGAGATAACCCTTGAGGAGGTGAAGGTGCTACAATGTTTGAAATTACCGGTGGTCCCCCCAGGGGCAACCCACCCTGCCAGTCACCACCCAACTGCGGAAGCGTACCCGGGGTTGGCAAACTACTGGGATGGCTGGGAGTCGAGTGTAGGGGAAGCATGGCCGAAGGGCTCTGAGCACTCAACCCATCTCGCTCACCAGTCACCCTGCCCAGTACACACGTTATCAAGTTATCCTTGGTCATGCTGCTAGTAACCGCATGACCGATAGCTGTGGCCAGGCATTGAAGACCGTACCGATCCATACCCTCCAACCGCTCGGCAGTAACAGGCCATTGCAAAAATATCCTAGCATCCTCCTCACAGTTCACCCGATTAACCCTTTCATCATGCTGCTGTTCCTCAGTTTCGACATTACGTACTGTGTCTCCATTCTCCTCTGATCCGGTATAAGACATGATGCTCACAAAAATTTCTCACCACAATATTCAGAAAAGAAGCACCCCAAACTCTTATACCTCAATATACACACAAAAATTCTCGGAAATACTCAAGGGCTATACTATGTTGCAAAACAAAATTATTCTTGCTGATCCCCGCAAAATATTCTCCAAAACAACAAATGTTCCCTGCTTAATAAATGTAGGTTCACCAAATCCTAGGTAAGGTCGCCATTTGTTACGACTGGGGTTCAAATATATCAGGGCTCTTATTCATTGGACTAGTAATGGCATAAATGCTACAACGGAAAGCGCTAGATCCAACCTCTGATGTATATTCCCAGTGAACAAAGAACACAAATACTCTACAGAGTTCTATATGCAATAATAGGCTATCAAACTCTCAATAAATGTGCGTCTACTCTAGGCTTAATGTTATGTGAAAACAGCCTATTACTACCTATAACCGAAGGTGCTTGGTTATGGTATGCAAAGTAAGGTGGTAAGAGAAGTTACAGCTTACGTTACTTTAATCAATAAATGTCAGGCACTCCTGCATGAAAGAAAGTGCACTAAAGTCCTTCAACACTAACAAGGAATCTTCTTTAAATGTTAGATGCTATAAAGATGCTCGTATCGGAAATGGAACCCAAAAAGGCAGGCAGCGGAACAATGCTCGTGCAGGCTATGCACACAAAAAGGCAGAATATATAATGCCGTCGGAGCCAAGAATATCCTAAACACAACAACAATAATAATAATCGCCACGACAATGCAGTATTCCTATCAACAAAAAGAGCCTAAGTCGTTTGTGTCTCAATACATCAAACTAGGCTGCGAAATGCTTGTGTAATCATAAATGGGTATGCATAAAAAGAGTAATTGGTTTAATATACTTAATGTCTACTATGATTGATAAAGTCTAGCTAGAGTCAATGATACGAGATACTGGTGCGCATGGCATGCCGCATAGCCTAGTGCAAATCTCAAGTCTGTGCGTCAAATATTACGTTATAGGGAAGGGTAGCTCTCTTGAGAAACCTTAATACCGAAGTATTAAGCGTTATCCTGGCGTACCTCAAAGACAAACAACGAGCTTAGAACAGTGCAGAATGGTATAGGCAAAAAACCCTCATTCGTGCATGCTCTACTCTCAATGGCACACAGACTAGAATTTACTCAATCAACTCCAGTTCTCAGGTATGTCGTGCAGCTTTTAACTAAAGCCAGCACTCATAGGAAACAATACCTTATAATATCAGACTCCTAGTCTAGCATTATCTAATCCAGCAGAACACTAATAATTAAAGGAAGCAGTAATATGAAAGCCAACCAATGCTTCGTGATCCACTTATCTTAACAACTAAACATACATAGGTTATATCAGACCTTAACGCACAATACAACTGGCCAGCATGAAGCTGATTTTGCAGAGTTAACCAGAGGGGATATAATGTTAATAAAAGGTGGTGAAAGATATGGAAAATGAGAGAGATAGGCAGAGGAAAAGATTCTCAGGTACAGAGCAGGTGACAGGTAGCAAGGGAAAAAGATGGGTGCGTTCTAGAAACCAGATCTGAGGGAGAGAGTGGCGAGGAACTGTATATATACTCGCACCAGCTCGAGCCGCGTGGGAAAAAAGCGGTTACAAGTCCTCTAGCCACTACCAAACTAGCTAGCAAAACATTACGTCACCAAGCATGGTAAAGAACTCCCTCAACCAATCCCCACGAGGCCAGTCAGCTGTGACGTCATCGAGCGGGGCAAAAACACTACGCGCCCCCCCCTCTCACTCTGTTCTACTCTCTCTCTCTCTCTCTCTCTGATCTTATCATTACTAGTTAAGGATAAAACATATACTTTACAATTAAATATATAAAGCCTTGACATGGGCGAAAACAAAGAGCCTTTCTGGACTGCCCATGACACGAGCTTTCACATGAAATAAAGCACACTCTAATACACAAACTGTAGCCCCATCCACTGCCCTGGCGATCCTAGCGAGTCACTGTAGGACAAGCCATGCGGTTCTAACGGAGTGGTTAACGTCACACAAGTTTTTCTTGAATTACAGTTTCTTGCAACATGATAACCTTTCAAACAGTTAAAACATAATCCATTGTTTGTCAGTGCTTCTATCTTGCTGTAGTTATCCAATCTCTGGAAGCTTACACAACCCAATATGTCATGCTTATCAGATGAGTGGTACCAACACTTGCTATTCCATCCACTTTGCTTTCCATTACAATTGTTCGTATTGCCAGCAATTATATCAGTGACCCTTTCATTCATGCTACTTAAAGATTCCATTATCTGCTTCTGTTGGGTGCGGATTTCTTTGTATAATTTGTCACTTCGTTGTCTTTTGATTCCATGACCACAAATTGACCAGCGCTAGCATTGTGAACACTTCCTGTAGGGCCAGACTGTCCAGCTCTTATATTGGAATTTATGTATTCAATTACTCTTTTTTTCTTTGAACAGAATTCTAGGAATAATTTGAATAGTTCTTCAGAGTTTGTGATTTGTTCTGTTAAAATAACTCTCTTCTGTAAGGGTGGTAGTATTCTTTCAATGTGGCTCACCATATTTGCTGTATTCATTTCTACTCCTAGACCCATATGATTTAAGTCTAGCCAACAGCGTTCAACTTTATCAACCATGTTCACAAATCCTTTAAAGTCTCCTTCTGCCATAGGTATCAGCGATTTCAGATCACAAACAACAGCGTCCACCAATTTACGAGTATTTCCATAACTCTGATCAAGCCTGATAAACATCTAGTCATAATCATGCTCCACTCCTCTCACAACATTCGGAGCTTCACCTGATAAGCACTGCCTTAACGCAAATGGGTCTGTTCCAAAATTAGTTTGCATCAATCTCTTGTACTATAGTTTGAATTTTGGGTACTCTCTCACATTTCCGCTGAAAGAAGGTGGTTCTAAGGCTTTCAACTTCACAGTACATTTTTGTCACTCCGTTCGTTTTTATCTGTTCCTGTAATTAATGCAACATGATCTCATTTCTTTCTCTCAAGCTCCAAGATGTACTGTTTAGCTTGTTCCAATAATTCTTCACTCTGTTTCTCTTTCAATAATGCCACATATTTATCATGTCGATTCTCCAGTTCTATGAAAGCGTAGCAAATTTCCTGATAACTATCTTGCATGACGACCCTATGATCGCCTCTGTCTGCTCCTTCCTGAAATAACTAGATCTTCCTGGTGAACTTCCCTCTCGCCACACTTCGCTCTCGTTTTGCCGCCTCCATCTCATCCTCGTTGCCCATAGTGGAGTGTTGTCGAAATATTTAAGGTAATTCACCACACGAGGAGTAGCCATAACTCAGTTTATTCACGTTTCGACCTACAACAAAATAAACCCATTGTAGCCAAATACAAATATGAAACTGCATTAAATAAATCCAAAATTCATACCATGAAATAATTCCTTATCAAATTGTCTTCCCAAACACTTTAATATCCACTGATTTAACTTGTATCTGAAGGCCACATATACTTTAAACCTCATGCTTATTTAATCCATTATCTCATGATTCAATTCATATTATCACCAACCCACAAACAAACTCAATCAATGAAATCATGAAACCAATGAACACACTTGGCACTCCATGGAATCGAACCCAGGATACTTCCACCGAAATTCCGCGCACCAACCACCACGGTATCAAGACATATATGATATCAGGATAACACACAATTAATATATAAATACAGTCTCTTGCCCTTGTATAATTCTCCTACTCGACAAGACAGAGAAACGGGCGAGGGAACGTGAAAGTGATCCCGGACCCTGATAATGGGAACTATAAATGTTGTTTCTGTTCGGGCTCGGTCTCACGTCGGTTACCCCCAGCAATGGGGTATGTGCCTAAGCATACACATACATATATACAAATACTTACAACAGTGCCTCCGCTCATGGTGAATTAACCCTCAATAAACTACATGGTAAATAGAGAACTGACTGCTTAGCTCTTATCACTACCAAGTCTTTGCCAATACTGGACTATTTTGATCACTTCCTTAATTAAATTATATTCCTTCAAAACAAAGAACCTTTTATTTACATTATACAGAACAGTGTGATCTTTAACCTATCCGCGGCGAGACTCCGATTTGTTAAACGTCCTGAGGGGTGAAGCTATTGCATTAATTTCTGACGAAAATCGTCATTATCTGATAAATATCTTTATTACCTATTCATATACGCCTATTTTATGTTTAATGTGAAGATAGTTACATGTTACAACAATAAAACAAGTGGGAATAGTATTTGAGTTGTGACAAACACGAAATATTGCCGAGCGGTTCATTCATGGAGTTGACAGAGAGCGAAACTGCACCCTCCCTTCACGAGCTCTAGAGCAAGATTGGAGGTAGTGCGGGCTAGTCTCTCTCTCCCTCTCTTCCCTCCACACCCCTCCCTTTCCACCTTGAAACCGGGTAGGGAGTTTTGGCGCCATAAATATACCGATAATCACAGGAATAAGAGAAAAATAGGTGATAATTGATGGGGGGGGGAAAGGGGGGAAGGGGGAATTTGGATACATGTGGAGGAGTGATACAATGTATGGAGAGGAATTATCTCACATATTTACACATTCCTTTGTTTTGAGTGACAGTGGGATATTTGGAAAGGCTTTTTTGAGACCATGGTTCATATGAGGACGCTCGCCCTCCTAGGGTTCAGACTCAAATGAGGACGCTCGCCGTTTATGGATAAATGCTAATACCACGATCAAACACCTTCTCCAAATACCCTTTATTTATGATCGAATCAAATAGAAAGAACTGAATCTCTAATAAAAAGCACTATCATAATCTGTTTCATAATCAACATACAATTCCCTATTGTTCGCTCACCATAATACAATGATCTTTACTGGGCTTAATTAAGCTTCACTCGATCCAAATGCGGAGTCTCTTAGCTTCGTTAAAATGTAGTTGCTCAGTATATCATGTTTCGTTTAGTTTAACTATTTGAATATTTATATATGATATACACTAGTATGTTACACTAGTATTTCACATATTACATAATTCATTTATAATATTATTCATATATACAGTTATGATAATACTATATTAAAGGTATATGAAAGATAATACATTATAAATATAACCCTAAGTTTCCGAAGCATCCAAGCACACATCATTATGTTACAATTTAAGGCCACATAGGAATATTATCATCTTGATAATACACTACTGTTCTACATTATAATAAGGTATGTGCTTGAATATTCGTCTACGGAATTGTTCAGTCCAACACCTTCCTCTTTACTGAGTAAAAACGCATTCTATGTTGTATTGTATATTTAGAACCTCCAGGACTGTTAAAATTACACCGGAAATGTATATTTTATCAGATAGAACGTTTTAGTTATCGAGTGTCATATCTCTGCCTAGCTGTTTTATATATAGCCTATATTTTGTGTTTGTTATATTATATAGGTTAGTAGCTGTTAGGTGAAGGCTAAATTGTTTAGAATAACCTAACATATCCTAACCTAACCTAGGATTCAAGAAACCTAAGCCTAGGCCTAGAGGAAGTTTGGTGATTTATGGGAATTACGTAACCTTAGATTCAGGGAAATTCCCCGGACAATATGTAATGTACGAGTCAGTCGCACCACAGTAGGTACAAATATATTTTGAATGGCATATGAATATTCATAATTTTGCGAACCTATTCATATAGGCCCATGTTTTATTTTCAGGAAAATTTATTTTATTCATCATTAATATAACATTTTTCATCTGGGGGATAAAGCGGGGTAAGAGTTGTGTTGCTTTATTTACATATTCGCACACTAGCAGTTACACTTGTGTATAATTTGACTGCTGTTATTTTCCCCTGCTGTTAATATTATAGGTTTGAGTCCCGAAGGGAAGAAGGAAAACCTAATATTTAGTAGTGGCCCTGGAATCATTGACGATTCGCCTTAACTTTGTTTATGGCCAATCTTTGAATTCAGGCTTGCCTTTCAAACTTCCCGCCTAGGAATGAGAACAAAATACGATTGCCACCCATCGTGAGCGAAACGCTCTTAAATATAATAAAATCACTCACGGACTCGTCCTATATGATGTAGGTACCACTACTAGAAAAAACTAGTAAAAAATAATCAATAAAATATAATTAAACATGATCCAGCTCTTGCGCTTCCCAGGACTCTGCTGTCTAATGTACTCGCCTTAGCTTCTCAAAGCTCTTCACTGATATATCAAGACTTTCAAAAATATAGCAGATGAATGGGAAGGGGATGGAAGGGAGGGCCAGAATCGTCAATGATTCCGGGCCAATACTAAATATTAGGTTTTCCTTCTACCCTTCGGGACTCAAACCTATAATTTATTAGTGGCCTCGTCATCATTGACGATGCGCCTGATATCACAAGTCTGGAGGGGGACATTTATCTAGAATATCATAACCACTAACAAATTACTAATGTTAACAGGAAAACGCACAAAAAGATCAATGTTTAATAAGAAAAATAGAAAGGATGTACAGGCGGCGTTTATTAAGGGTTAGCCTGTTGTGTAAACACCTTTACGTTGGATAGAACAGTAGGAGATACACACATACACTATGCATTTAGTCTATGAACAATAAATCAATCAATATTCGTCTCTTAGAAATACTGATAAAATGTTGGCATATATATATTGCTGTAACACAGGTACTCTATTACAAATAGATTTGTACAATGCCCTTATAAATAATCTTAAGATTACTGAGCATATATTAATACTCTATTGCCATACATAAAGTATATATACAAATACATTTTCCTTGACTAGACTTATTTCAGTCTTAGGAATGGGTTATCACATGACCTTAATTCTCACAATCATGTTGTATCACATAGGAGGCAGGTAGGAGGTCCTAGTTAGAGCACTCCCCCCCCCCCCCCTTTCTTTGTTCAAAAATAAGCTTAAAACTAGACTCTCTGCCTTATGCTGGGGTCACACATTCACATATATCGCTCCCGACAGGCGTGATCGCCAATTTTGTGTTCTGACGGGCGTAGTCCGGCCGTGTACGCCCGTATAGACCACGACTATTGCATTCCCGACAGACTTACCGTGACGGGGCCAGTGTTACGTCAGACGTAATGTAGTCGTATGGAACTACGTACGTGCTTGCGACTTGCGTAAGCATGTCCCCGTTAGTCCGCCTGGGCTGCCCGATTTGCGGGAACACAAGCCACGCCCATGGCCACGCCCCCACAAGACCTGCGTAGCTGAGGCCGTACGTCTTGGGAGTTTGTAGGACTTACGTGGACCGTTTCCGGACAATCGTAGGCACACCCCGTCTGTCCAAACACAGACAAAGACAGTCTTTGTCAACCACGTAGGTCTGGGTTGGAATCTGGGAACTACAAAAGGGCAGGGCTGGCGACAACGTTCCCATTCCCACTCCTGACTCGGCACCATGAAGAACATCACGGAATACATCCTGGAGGAGTTCAAGATGGTGAACTCCCTAATCAAACCGGAGAACAGGCATAACACTCGGCTCATTAAATGGATCATTTCCTACATAGAAATATTAGAACTGCTTGCAATAGCAAACTACATCCATGAAGATGAACAAGATAAGAAGAAGGAAAGGAGCAAGAGGACAGTGTGGGTGTGGCCATATCTACAACGAAGGCCTGAACATGGCCATTACGAGAAGCTGATGCAAGAGTTGGCCACAGAATGTCCACAACTGTACAAAAACTTCACCCGGGTAGACAAACAACTATTTGATGAGATAGTGGAACGTGTCACCCCCCTCATTCAGAGGAAACCTACGTTCTGGCGGAACCCCATTCCTCCTGGTCTGCGGGTGGCCATCACCCTATGTTTCCTCGCTACGGGTGATTCCTATAAGAGCCTGCAATACAACTTTCGTGTTGCCCACAACACCATCAGCCAAATTGTTCCAGACACCTGCCAGGCCATCATTTCTGTCTACGGAGATCAGGAGATCAAGACGCCACAATCGCCTGCTGAATGGAAGGAGGTTGCCAGCGGCTATGAGGAACGATGGAATCTGCCGCATTGTGTAGGAGCCATTGATGGCAAACACATACGGATCCGAAACCCAAACTTTGGTGGCACATATTACTTCAACTACAAGAAGTTTTTATCCATTGTCCTGATGGCAATTGTTGACTCCAACTACAAGTTCATTTACGTCGACGTTGGTGCCATAGGGTCAGAGTCTGATGGTGGTGGCTTTGCACACACCAGTCTGTCTAAGTTGCTTGAGAAACAGAACGCAAATCTGCCACCTGCCGAGGTCATCTCTACCGATCCCACTGGACCACCCACGGAATACTTCTTAGTAGGTAATGATGCATTTCCTCTGCGCGCCTACATGATGAAGTTACATGGCTTGTTGTTTGCTGCTCCGGTGTGGTGAGAGGTGTGACGGGAGTGTCCCCCGCTGGTCCTTATATACCACCCGTACAACGTTGCCGCGTCTTCCCGCCAACACGCAGTGCGGCGGTGCTGCCAGATGCCCCCGGATTAACGTTAACTGTCCCGTTTGACGGGAATATTTTACGATTGACGGGAGCAGCTTACGTTTGACCGGGCGAGCTGCTACGTCTTACGGGGCTGCTCCCGTCAGACGTAGCCGATCGCCCGGTCAGACGTATGATTTCCCGACTGTTGACATACGTGAGCGCGAGCCCCGTATCTGATTTGAAATCCAAAACATACCGGGCGGCCTTGGCCGCACCAACCACCTCCTCGACCAGCGTGGCTACTCCCGCCATGCGTACCAACCCCAACGACTAGACACAATTTCATTTACGTTTTGCGTACGAAACCCTTACGTTTTACGTATTCGGTTGCCATCTACCAATAAACCTTTGTACGGGAGCATACGGGAGCATATACGTGAATGTGTGACCCCAGCATTAACGCTACACATTTGCGAGAAGGTTTCATGAGATTCACGGACAGGTAACAAGTTAGAAATGTATGATTAGAGGACCATAAGTTGGGCTGTTGCATGTCATCCAGGGAGTAATTATGTAAGAAACGGAGTGAAGCGGCCCACTTTCTTATATTGTGTGACCTTGCAAGAACACCTAGGTTAATTTCCCTGATAACTCCGACTAACAAAGCTGCCACTTGACGCTTTTGAAGGCGTTTACCTGTCCGCGAGACCCAGAGGGACCCCGCCTGAGTTGGTCGAGATTCCCGCATATACAAAATAAGCGATTGCACCGGGCATAATAAGTGGTGCTTATCGCCTTGTTTAAGAGATGGAATTTCAAATTCTGTAAATACATGGTTAGCATGCTCACTCTTAGCAATGCAATTGGGAGCAGGAGCAATATGTACACTCATGTTACGCCTCGAGAACCTTAAGCAGGCTGGCTCCAAACTCATCGCCGCCATTTCAGACACCCTATCACCCGTGACCAGGGCCATAAGAATAATAGCCTTTTTAAGTCTCAGCTCATAATGAGGATTATGACAATATCTGCGGGAGTGAAGCATTTCAAGGGTTAAATCAAGAGACCGGGTGGGTGTGAGTTGGCGTGGTGGTGGGCGAAGCCGGAAGCAAGACCGCATGAATCCCTTCTCCTCCGCCTCCGGCATAGAAAGACCAGTTAAATCATAAAATGGTGTCCTAATAGCCGTGAGGTGATTCCTTAATGTGACAACTGACAATTTACGTATTTCAAAAAAATAATTTAAAAAATTAAATATCAATGCCACCGAGGACTGCTGTTGGTCAGTTTCTACGATCCAGGTAGTAAAAGTTTTCCAATGGGATTGGTACTGTCTTTGGGTTGATAAAGTATACTGATCAATCAACTTGTGAGTCACGCTTTCCCCAAACGGGCCTAGCCACTTGGCCTTCTGAATATCCACAAGGCGAATGTCAGCGAGGTCTTGAGGTTTCCAATTGTGTCTAAGTGGAAACACGAGATCGGGAGCGACACCGGGTTCTCGCACCACGTCTTTAACTACTTGTACCAAACTTGGGCCGGCCACATTAGCGCGATCATCGAGACCATGCCCCGATAATCCCGTAGTTTGTGAACTACTTTGCACATTAAGGATGCGTCTGGAGGTGGAAATAGATAAATGGAGGTCCATTTGTTCCAGTCTACCAGAAATGCGTCTGGTCCTCCCGCCGGAGTTTGACTCCGTTCGCCTCTGATGCAATCAAGTCCACTTGTGGATGGTATGGCTCTGCAATCATCTGTTGAGAGACGGTTTGCTTGAATGACCATTTTACTAGGGTGCTCTGTCTCCGAGACAGAGCGTCTGCCCATACGTTTGCCACGCCGGGCAGATATGTTGTGTGAAGATAAATCTCTAGCCTTGCAGCTAGATGAAATATCTTATCTGACAACCTTTGTAACACTCGAGATCTCACTGACCCTTGCTTCTGAATGCATGTGACTGCAGTCAAATTGTTCATCCTGAAAGCTAAGGACTTTCCAGCCAGGCGTACACTGTCCTCCTTTAGAAAAAAATAGGGGGACTAACAAATCTTTGGCATTGATATGGATATGATTGAACCTGGACCATAGACCCTGACCTTGATGTCCTAGGTTTGATTGGTACCCCCAACCCAACCCAGGGTACCCGACACGTATGTATCTATCCAGATCGTCAGAGGAGGAGCAGTCCATGTTAGAGAGGAGTGAATTACTTCTGGCTTCACCCAGGCCACCAGCAGGTTGTGGATTAACTTCGGGATTTGCCATAGTGTTTTCGCTGGCAATAGCGGAAAGCACTTGTTTCCCTCCAAAATAATTTGTTTTACCTTTAGACGACCTAACGTTCTGGAACCGTCAACCTTATCCAATTGAGTGAACCTACCAGAGACTCCCAGATTCTCCTCGTGGTAGTCAGAGCATGAAGAAACCGAAAGAGTTTCTTCTGAAACCTCTGGCGATTGTCCTCGCTCGGTATCCCAGATAAGGCCCACCCATTGGATGGCTCTCGTGGGGTTCAAGTTGGACTTTTCCAAGTTCACTTTGAATCCCAGAGCAGCGACATGAGTAAATATTTGATTTACATGTTGGAGGCAAGTTACTTTGGATTGAGCTACAATTAACCAATCGTTGAGATACCATAGCAACATGATTCCCTGTTTGAGCAATGGTAGCAAAGCCTGTCTGACTAACTTGGTGAAAATGCGAGGTGCTAGATTGAGGCCAAAGGGTATTGTTTGAAAAACAAACGTTTGATCCCCTTGGCGCAGGGCTAAGTACTTTTGAAAACGTTTGTTGATAGGTACATGCCAGTAGGCATCTGTGAGATCTATGGAACACATGCAACCTTGCGGCGGCAGTGTCAGCCTGATCTGATTTACAGTAAGCATCCTGAACGATTGATTGTGAATGTGAGTGTTTAGATACGACAAGCCGATGACCGGCCGCATCTGAAAACTGTCCCTCTTTGGCACCAGGAATATCCGAGACGTGAACACGAGCTGATTTGATGGAATGGGGATAATGATCTGCCTGAGGACCATCTCTCTGACGACGGATCCCACCTCTAATGAAACATGATTGAACTCTGTGGGGATACGTAAACGAGGTCGCCGGGACCAATGCCATGAGAGGCTTTTCCGGACCACTGTCCTTGCCCATGTCCGCCGGGGCCATGCCCGATGACAATCCCGGAAACTGCCAGTCACATGACTGGTATTGTCCGGCAGAGCTACCCTCAGATCTGACTCACCTTGGCGTAGCACTGAGAGTGAGAGAGCTGCGTGGTGTCTCAGTTTTTTTAATTGGAGGGTTGTGACTCTGATTTAGTGGTAGTGGGATGAGAGGCTTTGCTATCATTGCTACTAGGTTTACCCCTTGTGTTACCCCTGAACCACCTCCCTCTGCCCCTGGTCTGGCCGCGACCTCTAGACGTGCCACTGTTTCCAGGGGTTGTGTGAGTCTATGGTGACTGACTTGACTGGGACTGCGCACGAAAGGATCTCTTATTGTATTTAGGCTTAAATGCAGGCTCACCCTTCGGCTTGGAAGCAGTGGCATTCTGAGAGTCTAATAAGAAATTACCTGTGCGCCAAGCATCTGCGGAGGCAAGATTTTTAGTAAATACATTGGACAAAATCAATCTCCTACCAATCTCTACAGGGAACTTCCGCACCAGGTATACCCACAGATCTTAACGTACCCTCATCGCCTCAAAGAGAGCCATGCGGATATTGCCAAGGGACTGAATTGATTTTTTGAGTAAGAGGCGCCTAGTAAGAGAGAGAGCCTTATGGGTGCTAGCGTCTGTCACCGACTCAGCCGTCCTGGCTAAAGAAGCCGCAAGCTGGCGGCTGAGCAAGTATTGGGACGCCAACCTCCAGGCATTTTGCCTCATCTTAAAGTTCTTATCTATCTGTACCTGAGTGGGAGAACAAAATGGGTCTGCTAACTTGCATATAGATAATTTAGACGCCCCCCCCAAATAAAAAAATATATTGTGGTATCCCGTCCGCTTTGCCTACCGGCATGGAGAACCAATGATGATCCTCTTGTGGGAGCTGATGACTGCTCTTGTTAGTGATGGTGCTGGCATACAGCTGGGCTTCCTGTCCCCATGCAACCCACGGCCCTGACTCCCCGCCATCAATATGAACTACTGAGGTACCTGAGTCATCTCTAAAGGGGACTGTTTTTAACTCTGGGGTCATACCTTGTAAAAGTTTAAAATCATTCAAACCATCAGTGTTCGTCCAATCTGAAAATAATTTGCCAGAAGAAGCAGGAGGGAGGGCAGGGGATTGCACGTAGAAAAAATACTTGGGAAGGCTTTGATAATAATGTCTAACACATCACCAGATTGGTTCTTAGCCCTTAGTTTCTTAGCTTCACTCACTTCAATGATCCGGTACCGGTCTCTCACCTGCTACCATTGGTTGTGCGACCTCTGGGCGAGTGGGCGTAAGAGTAGACCCGGACATGTCAGGTCCATATAAAAGGGGCATAGGGCCCTTCTTAGAAGGAATTGAACGGTCAAGAGGGGGTGGAATTATGTCCGAGAACAATTTTAAGTTAGAGGGCAAAATTGCCGCAGGCCCTGAAGTGGGAACTGCCGGAGTGACTGTAGGGGGGGGGAGGGGGAAATTCACAATTACTTGAGGTTGAACTTGCACTTGGCCTAGAGGTTGCACCGCCGTGGCTATAGGTGCTGTTACCTTATCCTGTCGCTCATCCTTCACCTGTCTCATAAACTGAAACCACTCCTGAAATTGTTCGTTGGACACAACTATACCACTTTCCTGGTCAGATGAGGATGCATGCTGAGATGTATCTGAGCCCTGAGTTCCTGAAAGTCGAGAGGATGATCGCTGGTCAGGCGGAATCTCCTCGACGTCTGCTACATGTTGTCGTAGTGTGAATCCCGGTGTCCGGGCTGAGGGGGCTGGTAAAGCCTCCGACCAACACTCGCCAGCCCGGACAGCAGTGTCACGTGTTCCTATTTGTGAAAAGGGAACGCCGGTCAGAGATAATTATATCTTCAAAGTGAAGATCAGAAATATCATGTTTCCATGGGCTCAGGGAACGAATTTTCAATTTGTTCAGAGGAGCTAGTCTCTTCCTCTAGACGACTTGACCTTGTACTGCTGCCACGATCAGATCCTAAAACAAGAATAGCTTTGGGTTCCGGCTGTACTCGGTGAGGGATCATAAACCGGAGTGGCGGGCCAAAGACACTGACTACAGGGTCTCGTCTCGTAAAGACTCTCGCAGCGACGAAGAGGGGGACTGTTCCGGTTTAGTGGGTGGCAGCTGCACTCTCTTCTTCGTTGAGGATTTCTTGGAGTGCTTCTTCTTGTCTTTCCTGTCATCGCCTGTTGCTAGAGCGGCGGAAAAATCTGAGCGGTGTCTTTTCGGCTCTTGTTGAGTAAGAGGAGAAGAGGACCTGGGTGCTTCAATGGAAGAGTGGGACCGATCCCGCCGGGAAGTTGGAGTAGGCACTTCCGGCGGGGCCTTATCAGAGGTCTTGGGTCGCTTGGATTGGTGGGAGGGAGCATCGCGAGTACTAGAATCAGAATGAGGCGTAACTTTCTGTCGTGAACTAGAGCTACTGGCTACATAAGCAGAAGGCACTGTTTTTAGTAAATCATCGAACAAGGGGTCATCCAATTGTAACAAGCAGGGCCAGCAGGCACCCCAACCTCCCATCACGCTCACACACACAACCAAGACCGCAGGGCAACCACCAACACAGTGCCACCACTCTACCTACTCAATACTACCTTCAACTGTATCATCACTACCACAGATATCGGCGACCCAAGTAACTCAACATGCAACCAGAACAAATAAAAAAGAAGGTATCACTCGCAACAACATCAACAATGAAGTAGCAGCAACGGCCAAGGACAACAAAAACAACAAACAACAGTGCGCGCGAGGGGAGGTTCAGGTAGGGGTGGGCCAAGGTGTAGGCATAGTCACACCCTGTCCCCCTCTCTCGCTTACTCGCCTCTACCGCTCAGCTGATCACACGCCAATACACAACCCCAGCGCCAGACGTAAGGTAGAACAGTAAGAGGAAATTATGTATAGTCTGTAATATTGGATTCAACAATAGGAGTACACTTTCACAATGCAATAGTTGTAATGAAATTGTACATAATCGATGTACTTACATTAATAGTAGAAACGAAGTGTAGCGTGTTAAATGTTAAATGTAAGAAATCAGCTGTACAAAATCAGACGCACATTTGTGATATTTGTGAATCACTCATAACACGATGTCAGAGGATCCAAAACTGTGTAAAATGTAAAACTGTAGCTCACATGAAGTGCATTTCTAAGAAGACCGACAGTAAAGAACATGAGTTTTTATGCAATTAGTGTGCCTTGCATTTATTACCGTATGTTAATGTAAATGAACCATATGACAACTCAGAATCCAGCCAGGACACTTTCAAAGATGAATATAGAGTTTTCACCAACAAAGGGCTCCATTTTATCCACATCAACGCCAGATCAATGTATCATAAAGTGTCAGAAATAAAATTATTAGGTGATAAGACCAAAGCTTCAATAATTGCAATTACAGAAACCTGGCTGGACTCTAGTATAAACGATGGTGAAATAAACATTCAAGGTTTCATATGGTTCGTAATGATCGTAATAGACAAGGGGGAGAAGTATGTCTGTATGTAAAAAACAACCTCACACGCACAATTAGGAACGACCTCAATGTAGAAAACCACGAAGCTCTTTGGATTGACTTACACCTGCCTAGGACAAAACCCATCACAATTGGAGTGTGCTATAGGCCACCAGACGAGACACAATTCTTAAACAAATTTGAACGAACTTTGTCATTACTAGACCCCCGGAATGAATCTATTATACTAGGGGATTTTAACTTGTGTTACAAACAACGAAATAATAGGCTTGTATGATAATGCAGGCACATACTGACAATGCACAATCACAAACAACTCATCAAAACCCCCACACGTATCTCTGATATCACTGCTGATGTGGCGGCTTCTACGCCGTGGGGCCACCTCCCGAAGCTGCCAACCGCGGATAGCTGCCGACCCTCCACGGCCTAAGACAAAATCAACGACCAGTGGAGGACAACCGGATGCCGGCCGCGGGGAGCAGTCTTCGGGAGCCAAACCGTCACAACCATCCCCTGCCCCCTCCCTGGGGGCACGGGTCCTTGGAGCGGCTTCGGTCGCGCCGGGAATTTCCACACCTCTTACACCACACACACACATTACACAGTTTTTCCTACACCGAGAAATGACTCTCCGGCTGTCATTTCTCGAAGACTTCTTCTAGCAGGAGACATTGAGAGCAACCCAGGACCCACCTACACATACATATGTCCAACTTGCTCAAAACCCATCACTTCGAGTCACCACACTAAGGGTTCAGTTCTCTGCAATTCATGCGGGAACTGGACCCACTTCACTTGCACAACACTTGCCTCCAAGAAACACTACCCAAACACCTGGACCTGTTCCTCATGCCCCTCCCTCTTCCAGTTAAATCCCTCACCTAAAACCCGTCCACCTCTCCTCCCCAACCCACCTAACCTTCCAATATCATCCACTCCCCCCCCCTAAAACCCGTCCACCTCTCCTCCCTAACCCCCCTAACCTTCCCATACCATCCACATCCTCAACCCAACACACCACACCCCCTCCTAATCCATTCCAACCCCCATCTCCTGCACCCCAATCCCCACCCCCACCTCCACCTCACCCATCCAATCCCTCACCCCCACCCCATTCTCGTGCAGCAGCACCCAACATACATCGTGCACATAACATTAACATTCTCCAATTGAACATGGATGGCATCAACACAAAGAAACACGAACTCTCACACTTCATCAAACAACACAACATACACATTGCCATCTTACAAGAAACAAAACAACACAAAAAACACCTACATTTCATGATTTCGACCACCATCAGACAAGACCGGGCCATCGGAGGCGGTGGTGGACTCATCACCCTGGTACACAAAGAAATATCATGCATAGTTACCAGTGTACATACCAAATCCCTCCTCCCCCCAAATGATAACACAACAGAAATACAATCAATATATTGGCGGGTGCCCGACCCCGAAAGGGGTTGAAATAGGGGAGCTATCCCCCCGCCAAAGGCGGCTTTCTAGGGCCTTTCCTAGCTGATGCAGAGAGGATTGGGTTCTAGTCATGTGGTGATGGGCTGGTCTATCAGAATGAGAACTGAGCGATCTCTGCCATACCCATAGCTTACTCTGACTGTTCCTTTAACTTATATATTTTCTAGATCTCAAGTGACGGCGTCTTTTCCGTGGATTGACCTCCCAATCTACCAAGATTGGAAGCCAAAGCGTCACATTTTTCCCTTGCCCCTCAACTTTCTCTTCATAATTGCTGAGGGGCACAGGGCCCTGGGTGGGGCTTTGGTTTCCCGGGCGTTTCCGCACCCTCCTCAGCTCCCCGCCATGGAGTGGCTTCGGTCACCCAGGCTTTATTGTGGTCGGCAGGGGGGGTTCTGTGGGGGCACTCGGTTATGGCCTTGGAATTGCTCGGGGCCTTGGGGCTGTTCGGCCAGGCAGCTTGGGGAACAACAACAACAACAACAACCATCCTAAACACGTACATCCCACCCCAAACATCCCCTACAGTACCAAATGAATACAGACCACACTTACAACACATCACAAACACCCCACACACCATCCTGGGTGGTGACTTCAACCCCAAGACGTCGGCCTGGTTTGTCGACAACCCTGACACAGACAGAGGGCTGGTACTACAAAACCAAACTGATAACCTCATCATCCTTAACGACATCCATCAACATACCCATATTCCCCACCAAGCCCTCTATAACCCATCATCTCCAGACATCACCTTTTGCTCTCCAGAACGTGCCCCCACAACATCCTGGAGGGTGGTCAGAACCTTAGGCTCTGACCACCTCCCAATCATTATCACCACCAAAACCAGACTCACCCCAGCTAGCCACAAACACACATACACCAATTATAAAAGAGCTAACTGGGAAGCATTCACAAATGAGACAGAACAACACTTCACAACTCTAAACAGTACACCCATCACTAACATCAACAATGCTGTACACATACTCAATAAAACTATCCAAAACGCTGACAAGAAACACATTCCAAGAGGTAACAGAAAAAGACACAACCCCAACTTCACACCAGAAATTCAAAACCTCATCAGACAACGCAACATACTGAAACACTCCCCAGCACCCCACACACAAGACATCACACAACAAATCCAAGCACTAAACACCCAGACTAACAACAAAATACATGAACAACAAAAACTAAATTGGAATAACTTACTACAAACACTTGATCACAAAACAAACCCCCAAAAACTCTACAAAACACTAAACAGCATCACACTTTCCAACAGCAACACAACACAATCACATGCTGCAATCACAGCAACAGACTCTACTCCATCATGTAAACAACAAGCAAATACTCTCATCAATCACTTCTCACATGTCAGCCACCTAAAACCTCACTGAAATGCTAGGTTTTTCCAGGTTAAATAAGAAGGGAAATATCCCCAGGCTACCTTTAGGATCAACCTTTCCTGGTACCTGGCGCGGGGTATGAACCTCTGAAGGGAATTTAACCCTCCTAAAAACCCACAGGTTTTGAGATGCCTTGGGTGGGGTTCGAACCCTGGTTAGTGACGCACCACCATCACCACCAGGCCCGCGCGCTAACCCAATGTACTACCACGGATGTACTAAAAGTATAGCAACCTTAGTCCGATTTTTAAGATCCCAGGTGATAGTCTCGTGGTGTTATCACGTGATGAGTTTATTGGACTTACCATCTACGACTATTTTACGCTATACCTGACGTCAACTCGGGTAGTACATTATTGTGGTTGCGGGACATTTTCGAGGGCATTACACCACATTCCTTTTTAGTTAGGCTAGTCCCTAGCCTCGTAAGGTCGTAAGGTATCGTAGCCTTTTTACCTTAGCCATCTCAATTCTTGGTATAGGGTTCGCGTGACGGGTGCTCCAGCACGTAGCTACCAGGTCACGTTCCCTTACTGCCACCAATGAAATGCTAGGTTTTTCCAGGTTAAATAGGAAGGGGGTTGGTTGGGGGTTCGGTGAGATGAGGAGGTTGGTCGGTGTGTGGGTGGGGTGGTGGGGATCGTGGAGGGGAAATGGGCGGATGCGGGTGGGGCTAGACGGGTTGGTAAGGAGTGTAGATTTAAGTTGGAGGGTTGGGGGTAGGGGCGTGTGTGGGGTGTGTCGTTTGATGAGGTTGGTGATTTGCTGGTGATTATTCTTCTTCTTTCCCTTTGTGGGGGAGAATTCGACGAAGAAGAAGAAGAAGAGGAGGAGGAGGAGGAGGAGTAGGAGGGTAGTGGTCTGGCAGCCCTACGGAACTTGGTTAGCAGGGTGTGTTTTCTGGCGGTTTTAAACGATTTTTGTCGTGGGCGTAAGTTGTAGCGTGAGGTTACTGAGGTAGATTGTGCGGTGCGGTTGGGTGTGTACTTGGTTTGGGGTGGGGGTGGTGGTTTTCTCACTGTGGTGCCTGGTGGAGGTATGTCAGGGCTAGACGGGAGGGTTTCTGTTGTGGTCGGGGTTGTGGGTGGAGGTTTTCGTACTTGGATAAGTTGGGGAGGCACTTGACTATCAGAAGTGAAGGAAGGTGTCATGGTGGAAGAGGGTGTGATAGTGGGGGCTTGGGGTTTGTGGAGGTTAGTTTGGGGGGTATGTTGAGAAATTATTTGTCGGTTCGGTGCTGGAGGGCTTAGGTCCTTAGGGGTTTGTATGGGAATATTCATAGCCTGAGTGGAAGGGTGAGTAGGGGTGTTTAATTCAGGGTCGGACATGGGGGGTGGGGTAATGTCTTGTGGCTTTAGAGGTTTAAACGCTCGGACGAATCTAGTTCGGAACGTGCGAGTCACGCCGTGATAGTCGATGGTGACTTGAAAGGCATTTGGGACTTGTATGACGGTGTAGGGCCCGACATAGCGAGGGCCTAACTTGTTGGTGATAGGGAGGTTGGCTACCATTACGGTGTCATGGATGGCGAAAGGGTTTTTGTCATCGATGTTATCAGTTTTGGTGTCCTGACAGATCTGGGCGGTATGGAGGGTATTTTGCAGATGTTGCAATGGGTCAATTGTGGAGGTAGTGGAGGGAAGGTGAGCGTGGTGTTGGAATGGCAGTAACAGGGGGGGTACACCGTAAACACGTTCATGAGGGGAAATACCATCTTCTCGGGGACAGGTGTTAATGCCCCATTGTATCATCTTTAGTTGTGATGGCCAGTCTGAGGTGTTAAGAGCAATCATTCTTGTACGTAACTGGTTGTTGATGGTGCGATGGCTGCGTTCGCATATAGGCTTTCCTTGAGGCCAGTACGGGGATGAGTGTTTAATCTTGATACCGCATTGTTGGGTGAATTGTTGCCAAACGTGTCCACTAAACTCGGGGGCATTGTCCGATAGAAGAGCAAGGGGAAGGCCGAATAGTATGTGGCTAAACCTAGAAACGAACGTATTCCTTTAACAGTGGTGGGTGGGGTTTGGTTTTGTATGGCTTGAAGTTTCTTTGGGTCTGGCGCAATACCATGTTCAGATATCACGTGTCCGAGGAAATCTACCTTTTTCCGGGCAATCACGCACTTTGAGGGTTTTAATTTCAACCCGGCGGCTCGGATTCTTTGAAGGACTTGTCTCAACCTGAGGAGGTGTTCTTCCTAGGTTGGAGAGTACACAATAATATCGTCCAGATAGGCTAGGCAGGTTTCCCAGGTTAGGCCATGTAATACCGTTTCCATCAAACGGGAGAAAGTGGCGGGTCCGTTACAGAGGCCAAAAGGTAGGACGTTAAATTCATAGTGATGGCCACCACTAGTGGAACATGCTGTTTTCTTTTGGTCCTCGGCCTTGATAGGCACTTGCCAATACCCTGCTTGCAAGTCGAGGGTAGTGAACCATTTGGATCCGTGTAGGGAGTCAAGGGAATCGTCTATTCGGGGTAAGGGCGTAGCGTCTTTAATGGTTATGTCATTTAACCTCTTGTAATCGACGCAAAAACGGGTTGTCCCATCTTTCTTTTTGACTAAGACAACAGGGGAAGACCAGGGGCTAATGGACGGGGTGGCAATCCCGGCCTCTAACATTTCCTGGACTTGGCGTTCCTCTTCCTGACGTTGTATGGGGTTCTTTCTATGGGATGGTTGTCGTATGGGGGGGCCTGTGGTGTTAATGATGTGTTGTTCTACATCAGTCTGTCCGATTTCGGTGGGTTGTTGGGCAAACACGTCACTGAATTCCAGCAGTAGGTCATACATGCCGTTCTTTTGGTGGTCAGATAGTGTCTCAGGGAGAGGCGGCAATTGGAGGCTGGTAGGGGTGTCGTTACAATGTATGGGGAGGTCATCGAAAGTTTCGAGGTCTCCTATAATGAGACCTTTTGGTAATGTCAGGGGTTCCTCTGAGATATTTGCCACGAGAATGTGGTTGATGCGAGCGGAAATGATGGCGGGTTGTAAGAGGCAATGATGGGGGTTGGGGGACATGTTTGTGGGGGAAAATATCATGTGAGTTTGGGGTATGGGCCGCAGGTTCACCCATTTTTGATGGTGGGGGGGAATTTGGCATTTATCCTGAACTACCGCTGGGCTAATGATGGTGGGGGATTGACTGGCGAGCAGGTGCTTGGTACTTATAAGGGGGGCAAGGTCACTTTGGTGGGGGTCACGCATGAGGGGGGGATTAACGGCGCGTGTGGGAGGATCAGTGGGGCGCGGTGTGAGGGGGTTAGAAAACGGGATTTGTTGGAGGGACTGCGGAGGGTTGGTGGGGGGAGCGTTGTCGGTGGCAGTGACGGTTTGTTTGGAGTTTATGTGGATTTGGTGGTTTTGTTTGTCATGAGAGGGCGAGTCAAGTGTGGGGTTGTGAAGTTTTCTAGGGGTGTGAATTGTGTGGGGGTGGAAGGGAGCTACTGACGAAAAACTGTCACAAGGGGGATTGTTTTTTCTTTTTGGGAATGGGTTTCTGCGTGATTGGTTTGTCAGAGGCTTTGGGCTGGAATTTGTTTTTGAATGAGATCAGCCTTTGGCCGCAGTCAATCTGGGCCTGGAGTTTTTGAAGGAGGTCAAGTCCAAGGAAACCATCATAATGTTTACAGTTGGAGGAAAATACTGTGAATGTGTGATAACAACGAGGATGGGGGTCAGGAGTGGTTACTGATAGGGGTAAAGTGTCTCCTAGGAGATTTAAGTAAGTATCAGCAGCTGAGATGAGTTCTGTTTTGGTGTTTAACAAAGGGCCAAATAGTCGGGGATGTTTTTCATAGTAAGATTTGAACAAACATGACTTGGCAGCTCCCGTGTCGATTAGCAAGCGGACAGGAATGTCCTTGATTTTGGCCATGTAATAAATGGGGGAAGTGCGACTAGTTATGGCGTCCCCCGCCGAGCCCATCGTGGGCGGGGGATACTTTAAAAATCCTGGGGGTCGGTATCTACCTCCTCCAGGGTTTCCTCAGTATCGTCTGAGGTCATGATATGGGGGGCTATTTCTTCCTCTTGTCCCCACTCCTCTTCATTTACAGAAATGCGAGGAGTAGAGGGGCGAGGTTTGGCAGAGTCACGAATTTGATGGAGGGCACATTGAGCATTACAGGCAGGGAAATCATAGGGGTTGATAATGACTAAGGTAGGGTTTTTACTTTGGTAGGTGTTGTAGTTGCTGTTCCGGTTGAAGATTCTGCGTGGCTGGGTCGGTTGGAACCGGGGTCTACTGGGTTGGGGCTTGCCGGAAGGGTAGGTGGGTCTGTTGTTGAAGGATGAGGCTGGGTAGGCATTCTTGGAGTTTTGGTGGTTGGTTTGCTGCGGGTACATGGGAAACCTCTTGATTGCAGCGATTTGGGTGGGTGCTTCTGTGCGCACGGCCAAAATACGTCGGATCGTGATGAGATCTTTTCTGTATCCGACGAAATCGTGCACCCGGAAATGGTCTTTTACTGCTGAGGGCAATATCGACACAAGGTTGACCAGAATTTGCTGTTCTTGTTGGATTCTGGTCAACGTGGGGAAAGAAATTTTTATGTGTTGGGCAATCTTATTCGCTGTGGCATCTACATCGCCTTCGAATTTAGTGTTTTGGATACGAAAACGCCCAACGAAGGCTTAATGGCTTCTCTCACTATTGGGCGAAATTCGTCCCAGGTGAGATCAGGGTGCACTTGATAGGCAACCAGGGAAACGGCTTTTCCCAGGTGCGTTAATGTTACGGCTATTTTTTGTGCGTCCGTGGTATAAGTTAGGTCAAGTACGGGTTTCACTATGTCCATGAATGTTTCGATCTCATAAGTTTCTCCATCATAATGTGGGATGGGAACGTGAGAACGGTGTGCCATGATGTTCTCGTGTTCTGGCTGTTCCAAACTTGCAATGTAATGCAACCTTTTATCCGAATCAAGAACCACCGCTGCCGCCAATGTTATGCTAGGTTTTTCCAGGTTAAATAGGAAGGGAAATATCCCCAGGCTACCTTTAGGATCAACCTTTCCTGGTACCTGGCGCGGGGTACGAACCTCTGAAGGGAATTTAACCCTCCTAAAAACCCACAGGTTTTGAGATGCCTTGGGTGGGGTTCTAAACCAATTAGTGACGCACCACCATCACCACCAGCCCCGCGCGCTAACCCACTGTACTACCACGGACGTACTAAAAGTATAGCAACCTTAGTCCGATTTTTAAGAACCAGGTGATAGTCTCGTGGTGTTATCACGTGATGAGTTTATTGGACTTACCATCTACGACTATTTTACGCTATACCTGACGTCAACTCGGGTAGTACATTATTGTGGTTGCGGGACATTTTCGAGGGCATTACACTCACGAAGACGACCGACGTGTCATCCGACGTAAGAGACAATTCCCCACAGACCCTGACTATACACCCTTCACCAATCACCAGACAAAGCGTATCATCAACAATCTCAAGCACTAACCCGCCTGTGGCCTAAACAACATAAGCAACATACACCTCAGAAACATGGGACCACAAGGCATCCAAGCACTCACTAACATATCAAACTACAGTTATTCACACAACACAATACCAGACATTTGGAAGCATGGTATCATCATCACATTCCCCAAACCCAACAAAGACCCCCCGCTACCCTCCTCGCACCGCCCCATCACACTCCTTTGCACCCCCTCCAAAGTCATGGAATGCCTAGTATTACAACTAAATACACCCGACCTACCCCTAGCTCCAACACAACATGGCTTTAGGCCACTGCACTCCACAAACACTCTTCTCACAGACCTTACACAAAGAGCTTTTGACGGCATCAACTCAGCTAGACCACTACACAGATCATTATTAGCCACACTCGACATTAGTAAAGCGTTCGATGCCATCCCCCGCCACAACCTAACAAACAAAATCTACAACACAAACATGCACAACAACACAAAAAGGTGGCTGGCCAACTTCCTAGCAAGCAGATGTGCACACGTATCTTTTGCCGGTCAGTCATCTAGAATCAGAAACTTTCCAAACCGAGTCCCACAAGGATCCGTCCTATCGCCCGCACTCTTCAATCTGTACATGCACAATATAACTACACCCAATACGCCCCAAATAAACTTAGCCTCCTATGCAGATGACATAACACTCACATGCACACACCATGACCCAAAAAGAGCAACAGATCTCCTTCAACCCTATCTCAACACTCTACAAGGCTGGTGCACTACAAACAGACTTAATCTAGCTCCAGCCAAATCCACCGCAACCCTGCTCACAAGCTGGACAGGAAAACACTAATACATCCCTCAACTCACCATAAACAACAAACCCCTAACACATACACACACACCCAAAATCCTAGGAGTAACATATGATACTCATATGACATTCAAACAGCACATCACAAACATGAAAAAGAAACTGACACCCAGACTTAACGCCCTCAGGTTACTTGCTCACACAAAATTTGGACACAACAAAGAAACCACCTCCACAGTATATAAACAATACATAAGATCAGTGATGGAATACGCAAGCCCAGCCTGGGCTTCTAACCTAGCTGAAACACATCATAAGACCTTACAGACTATTCAAACCAAAGCCCTACATGGCAACACACCCACAGACACCAAGAATTATCAAAACAACACCCAGCACACGGTATCACACACAATTACTATCCTCTCTCCCTCCCTGTCCACCCCGAACCAACTTCCAGAAGCACAGCTACTGCACCCACAGATCACCTACATCAAGAAACCAAAATCCTCAAAAGTCAAAGACCATCTGGACTTGAGAGGCACTCAATTCCTGGCAGCAGCCTCCACGAACCAGGACCACCCACTAAACTACATTTTTTTTTTTTTTTTTTTAAGAGACAATGAACGGAGGAAGGAAAAACACAGATAAAACAAAAAGGTCCATGTGCCTAAAGGCATCCTCCATTCATAAAATGTTTGTAACAACTGGATTTAAACATTTGTAGATTGTAAGTTTGTGGAAAGCAATTCGAGGGAAGTGAATTCCAAAGAGTAGTAGCTCTGGGGATAAATGAATTCTGATAAGCAGAAGTTCTGCATTGTGGAGGAGAAAGTGTAAATTCATGGGCGCTCTCAGCTGCCCTAGTTCTACGGGGAAAGATGTGGAGAGGCGGCACAATTGAAGCAAGTTCCTCGGAACAATTGCTGTGAAAATATCTGTAGAATAATGCAAGGGATGCAACGTTTCTTCGTATGGATAATGTAGGAAGGTCCTGTGTGATTGCAGGGTTATTGATTAATCTAATAGCTTTATTTTGAATTTTGTCCAACTGCCTCAATGCAACCACTCCACTTCCACCCCACAGAGGTGAACAGTAATCCATCTGAGAACGCACATGACTTTTATATATCACGGCCAACTGCTCGCCAGTGAAGAATTCTCAAACTCTGTACAGGAGTCCCAGTTTTTAGAGGCATTCTTAGCAATGCTTCTAACATAATGTGTCCAGCTCAAGTTAGTAGTTAATGTTACACCGAGAATGTCAATACTAGGGGAAGTGGGAATATTTACATCATTAAAAAATATATGGGAGTCAGTGAGATTCTGTCGGTTAGAAAATTGAATGTACTTGGTTTTCTGTGCATTAAAGGAAACTAGATTATTTTGTCCCCATCCATTAATTCTAGAAAGGTCCTGGTTCAGAGAAATTGCAGTGTTTATTTTTGAATTTATAAGATCGGGTTGAGTGAAAGAATTGGTAAATGTGAAGGAACTGTGGAGTGTTGAGTCATCTGCGTAGGAATGTATTGGATTATGAGTGGTAGATATGAGATCATTGATATGAATGAGGAACAGAATTGGGGCCAAAACTGATCCCTGGGGAACACCAGCATTTATTGAGTGAAATTGAGAATAAAGGCCATCTACCATTACACATATTTTTCTGTTATGAAGATAAGAAGAAATTAGTGGAACTAATGATGCAAGGCCGTAGTGTGACATCTTCGACAATAAGGATTGATGCCAGACTCTATCAAATGCCTTTGATATATCCAGTGCTATTGTATGTGTTTCACCATGTTGGTCTGTAGCTTGGTTGATTTGATGCGTAAGAAGGCAAAGCATGTCTGCAGTTGATCGACATCGTCTAAAACCATATTGCCTATCACTGATTAATTTATTATTCTCAAGATGCTTAATTATGTGATTATTTAATATAATTTCAAAGACTTTACCAAGAGTGGAAGTTATAGCTATTGGTCTGTAGTTTGATGGATCTGAAGAGGCACCTTTTTTAGGAACTGGATGGATGTTTGCTTCTTTCCAGGGTACTGGGAAGCATGAGGTATGAGTACACAGACGGAAAAAGTTTGCCAATACAGGAGCGAGCACCAAGGAGCAATTCTTAAGTACTATTGGAGGAATTTCATCTGGACCAGGAGCCTTATCTACTGAGAGATTCTGCAAAATAGTTTTGACATGTCTGGTGTGGATCTTAAGTGAGGGAATTTCAGGCGAATTAAAATTAAGTACAGGGACATCTTGATTTATTTCATCTAAGGTTGAGTTGGTGGAGAAAATATCCGCAAGAAGGTTAGCTTTACCTCGTGGGTCACTTACAAGATGGCAACATGGCAACACACCTACAGACACCAAGAAATATAAAAACAACACCCAGCACACGGTATCACACACAATTACTATCCTCTCTCCCTCCCTGTCCACCCCGAACCAACTTCCAGAAGCACATGCATACTCACATCTCTCGCCGATCCATCCACTCATTCACAGACAACACGCATCTGCAAGCACGACCTCCCGAAATCCATCCTTCCGAATCCTCCCTTCCTCGTGAGGACAGAGTCCACCTGGCCAGGCTGAGATGCGGACACCATCCAGCTCTCCTGAGCTATCAGAAGAGACTGGATGACTCCGTCGTCGATGTCTGCCCGGGAGGTAACACAGCACCCCATACCATTAAACACATCATAGAAGACTGCATTTCACACAACCACTTACGCCAACAACACAATCTACACTCAATGAGAGCTCTGTGGGAAAGCCAGATCGTGGCCATGGCCTTCCTCAGGGACTCGGGGCTGTTCGGCCAGGCAGCTTAGGGAACAACAACAACAACAACACTGCTACAATATTAGACCATGTAAATTGTAACAGAGAGGACAAAATATCACAATCAGGGGTTATACAAACGTAACGGGGATAAGTGATCATTTCGTCACATATTGTACACGTAAATCTCCAAAAATTACCCTAGAGAATCACAAGGTCATTAGAACAAGGTCACTCAGAAACTACAACAAAGAAACATTTTTGGACATTTTATGGAATACAGATTGGTCTCCAGTATTTGGAAATACAAACGTTAATCACGCATGGGTTGGCTTCAAAACATCATCACAAACATCCTAGACGAAATAACTCCTCTGAAAGACATACGAATTAAAGCAAGGTCAGACCCATGGATCAACAATGACATACTACACCATCTGGAACATAGAGACAATCTGTTAAAAAGGCTAGTGAAACATAGACAGGATCAAGGACTGAAATATGAGTTCAACAGGGCTAGGAATAAACTAAGCAGGAAAATTAAATCAGCGAAATCTAATTATTTCCACAATAAGGCAGAGGAATATCAGAGTAACCCCAACAAACTATGGAGGCACTTAAAAACAACGGGCTACAGCAACAAGGCAAGGGATTCATCTAACACTAATATTGCTCTCAAAATTAATGATCAGGTTTGCCATGATAAACGACAAATTTCAACCTACTTCAACACCAAACACAGCAAACACACTAGCACAGAACCTACCACAACCTCTCAACAAATACACCACAACAACTGCCACCTTTCAAAATTTCTACAGGGATAAAGGCATACACCCGAACTCTTTTGGATTGCAAAATGTTACACCAAAAAACACATTTGAGGAGCTCTCTAAATGTACATAAAAGCACAGGACCAGACAAAATTCCTGCCAAATTTCTACGAGATGGAGCCATTGGTATAGCTGCAGCAGGTCCCCTAACCCACATCATCAACCTGTCAATTAACACCAACACTGTACCTGCTGAACTGAAGAAAGCTATTGTAACCCCTCTATTCAAGAAAGGAAATAAATTAGATGTTAGAAACTACAGACCAGTTAGCATATTATGTATTGTATCAAAAATCCTTGAAAGAGCTGTATGCACCCAAATTGAACACTACCTCAAAGAAAATTATCTATTCTATAAGTTTCAAACACTTTTCTAAACATTAAAAAACATTAGAAAAGTTCTTTCTTAATAATAATTATTGTTCGAATCTGTTTCACAAAATTGTAAAGTCTTTCATTGCATAAAAATTCAGCAGTAGAGATATAGTTTATGATGTTCCTAAATTAAACAAATATATAAAACTGCCATTTTACGGTAAACCTAGCTTTGAATTAAGAAAACAACTATATAGAATTTTTCGCAGTAATTTCCCTGCAATAAATGTTCGTATAATTTTCACAAATGAAGTAAAAATTTAATCTTTTTTCAAGCTCAAGGATACTATTCCCGATTCTATAATTATGTTCGAATATTGTACATCAATTTGATTGTCCTCACTGTCCTGTGAGATATGTCGGTTGCTCTTCTAGAGCTTTCCGATCCAGAATATTCGAACATATGGGGAAGAGTATCAGAACGGCTAACTATCTAAATAAACAACAATTGTTGTCTGTCTTCGTGGTGCGATGCATATGGTGTTGATTTTCGGTGTGAGCATCCTGGATTCGAATCCACGGACTGCCACATGTGTTTGTAAATTTCATTAATCGATTTTAGGAGTATAGTTGGTTGTTGGAAGGAACATAATAATTAGAAACCATTCTCGTGACTCAGACCATAGATTAGTGAACACAATTTTAAAATTATATCTAAATTTAGGAACAAGAATGATACCTTTATTGCTGAAAAATACTATATAAGTAAATTCAAACCAGAGTTAAATATATACCGGTAGCTTCATTTCTAGGAAGCTTCCGTTTTTTGTTGTTCACTGTATTGTTTTTTGTGTGTTTTTTGTTGAACTAAGTTTCTTGAGGTCTAGGTGTAATTTCTTTTTGTTTAGCTTGTTCATTTCGGTAACTTTTGTAAATTCATAGTTGGCAGCTCATATTTTGTGTGTATATAAACTAGAAGTTAACTGTGTATTTTTACGTCAGTCACCACCTACACAGCAGTTTCACAACATCATAGTAAGCTACTTGTGTGTATGTACTTCATGTACCTTTTCAAAGTTATATTCATAGGTTAAATTAATATATATTATAAATAGTGTTATAATTTTTGTTCACATACAAATTTGAATGTCCTTATTCGTTTGGTTAAGTGTAAATTTTAAACTTATATGGCTTGCCTTTGAATTGTATATACTGTATATCGGTTAACCCCTAAGTGTCGGCGCGCAACATAAGTCGAGTATAATAAATCTGGACTATCTGGCGGCGCTCGACATAGGTCGTGTGGCAATTTCAGCACGTAATGTTGCTGAGAGAGAGAGAGAGACAAGTGGTGGCAGGAGAGTAGCGAGCGTATGACTGCTCCAGACCACCGCGGCGAACCTACTGACACGAATCCCACCTCCTCCCTCCCTCTCTCACTCGCTACATACTGAATTTAATGGGGAAAGTACCGAATTACATGCTTTTTGCACTCGCGTTGCGCGGTTGTTGCAAGAAAACTAGCCGTCATAAAAGGATCGTTATGGTGTCATTGGAAAGCTCTGTTTATGCCCTTTCAGGGATAGATACTTGTTTTACGCTCTGGGTCTTATTTAGGCATGAAAATGATCACATAAACAGCCCTATTTTGGCTAAAAACACCCCGCTGGGCGGTACATATAAATAAACCGCTAGCCCGCTAATCTAGTGTTAATATACAGGAGACGCAACAACGTGTTTTTCAGGTATTTTTTTATTTTTTTATTTTTATTTTGTTTTTGGTGTTTTAGTCGAATCTAGTGATGAAATTGAATGGGAATTAAGCATTTACCCATTATCCATCAATCTATAGACACGCCGGGAAATTGAGGGGCAAAAAGCGTATAGAACACGATAATATACATTTGTAATCAAAATTTGGCTCGGGTTTTGTCAATTTCTAGACCCATAAAACCCGACTTTTTGAAAACCCGAGCCAAGTTTTGACGAAACTTGGCTCGGATTTAACTAATTTAAAAATGAAAATAACACAGTAACCTTATTAAAATGTTGGCTCGGGTTTTGTAAATTTCCATACCCATATAACCCGATATTTTGTAAAAACGAGCCAAGTTTTGACGAAACTTGGCTCGGATTCTACTAATTTTCATGTTAAAATTACACAGTAACCCTAATCAAATCTTTGTTTGGGTTTTCATAGGGTTAACATTAGCCTAACCTAACTAAGCAAGAATGGGGTTAACATTAGCCTAACCCTAACCTAACCTAACCTAGTAAGAATGGGGTTAACATTAGCCTAACCTAACCTAGTAAGAATGGGGTTAACATTAGCCTAACCTAACCTAACATAGACCTAGTACGTGGGATACAAAACTAGCCCTTGCATGCCAGCTACTGCGTGTCCATAGTACCAAGTACGTGGGATACAAAACTAGCCCTTGCATGCCAGCTACTGAGGGTTCAAAGTACCCAGTACGTAGGATACAAAACTAGCCCTTGCATGCCAGTTTAAACCTATGCGAAAAAATCTTTTACTTTGCGATCACCCATTAAGATTCCCGAGCTAGCTGTGGTCCGGCTCCTTTATATTGTCCCAACCAACCAACTAACCTTAATGAACAGAGGAGGTACTGGGTTGAGGGCCCTTGGCTTGAGTGGCTGCCTGGCTTGAGGCTCGATCACCACTCATCTTGGTCAACAGCTGGTGGATTTTTGTTTCGAATTTTTCCATGTAAAAAAACTGTATGTGCATTTCAAAACCAGCTGTCCTCGTCGGCTGTATTTGGAACACTGGTTATTGCACTTTGGACAGTTTACTTATTGGAAGGTGAAAATGTCTTAAGCAGCCTTATTGTTTTTAAAGACGGTGGAAAAAGCTTTGATCGGCTACCCACACCCTCTACACAATCTGGCCAGAGTCAAACTGATGGATTATATCCCGGGCCACCTGTCTTCCAAATCATGGCATCACCTGATTGGTCGATAGACATCACGTGTCAGTGAACTCGAGTACTCTTGGCATGAATTAGGTAGGGTGATTACTTTCGCCACGATGCCACCAGTAGTTCATTGCATTCGCCACCAGATGTCTCAGTTGTTGACTGAGCAGCACGTAAAAGAGGTCTCCCAGAAGAAGACGAAAAAGAAGAAGTGTCAACAAACCCTTAAAACGTAAATATCCATATAATATTATTGTGTTAGTTTCCTGGGAATGACCCCTACATCAAAAATTTGGAAAAAAATCGCTTAATCACATGCTATTGTGCTTTATTTTTTACCAATATTGTAGCGCGTCCTGTATATAGACCTGTATATCTAATAGACATTTGTCTTTTTTGGTGTGTTAGTCAACATAATAATGTAAACATAATTTTACTTTTAATGATAACATTTTCCAATAGTTTTCGCAAAAATCATTAGTGTGGTTTTGCATAATATTTTCGTAGCCACTGTCAAGTGTGCAGTAATATTCCTTATTATATGGTTGGATATAAGTAAAGAGACCCTCCCAAGCTTTATACTTAACACCTTACGAGCGGCCTATGCGGTTTATTATATGTACCGCACAGCGGGGTGTTTTTAGCCAAAATAGGGCTGTTTACGTGATCATTTTCATGCCTAAATAAGACCCAGAACGTAAAACAAGTACCTATCCCTGAAAGGGCATAAACAGAGCTTTCGAATGACACCATAACGATCCTTGTATGATGGATAGTTTTCTTGCAATAACCGTGCAACGCGAGTGCAAAAAGCAGGTAATTCGGTAGTTTCGGTACATAATTGAGTATGTAGCGAGTGAGAGAGGGAGGAGGGAGCTGAGATTTGTGTCAGTAGGTTCGCCGCGGTGGTCTGGAGCAGTCATACGCTCGCTAGTCTCCTGCCACCACTTGTCTCTCTCTCTCAGCCACATTACGTGCTGAAATTGCCACTCGACCTATGTCGAGCGCCGCCACATAGTCCAGCTTTTTTTAACTCGACTTATGTTGCTCGCCGCTAATTAAGGGTTAAAACATAGTTATTGGTTAAAAGGATGAAGTTTTTCTTTTGTGTATAATATTATGTATTATTATTTTTGGAAAAAGTTAATAGATCCTCACAAGCTTTGTACTTAACATATATTTATACTAGGTTACTTTCTTTTTAGGATCGTATGTTGAAATATAGCCTGATGATGGATGTGTGATACGTCCGAAAATTTGCAAATAAATCATTCTCAACATGTATACTGTTGTGGCTCTTGTCCTACTCTTCATCTATCTATATATCTATATATATATATATATATATATATATATATATATATATATAAGAGTAGATCAGGAAATAGATGTAGAGATTGACTACCCATTTCTTGAGCACTTTCTGGGTTACAGAGAGGCTACGGATAAAAATTAGAGCCAAGGTCGCTGACACCAACACCAAGTATAGTGTTAAGGAGAGGGACTGATTAAAACAATCACTAATAAGTGTATAATACATTATATAATACAATCTATGCAACTCATTGTGTTCATTTTAAGTTATGTATAGAATGTGGATCTATAAATTAGTTTGTAGCGCGTAAATATATTTATATTTAATGGAGAGAGAGAGAGAGAGAGAGAGAACCATCTATTATGATACAAACAAATAATGATAGCAATATTGTCATATGTAGCGCCCAGCATGTACAAGTACTGTGTGTGTGTGCCCTGGCTGTGGTAACTCAGGCGGGGCCGCCTGCCTAGTCTGCTAGACACGACCACATGGGCTTGGGACGGGAGTGCAAACTAGACAGGTGCCACGTACCTAATATTTTATCGCAAAACTTTGTTGGGCACATATGAGAAAAGACTCACAATGTTCAAGGGCAGGAGAAGACTGAAGAAGGGCTGGACACACCCCCGGAACAATGTCCGACTCGCACGAGGCCTAGGAGAATAAGAACGAGGGACGCTTTGAGAAGCCAAGGCGACGTGTACATTAGACAGCAGAGTCCTGTGAAGCGCAAGAGCTGGATCATGTTTAATTTAATTTTATTTATTATTTTTTACTAGTTTTTTCTAGTAGTGGTACCTACATCATATAGGACGAGTCCGTGAGTGGTTTTATTATATTTAAGAGCGTTTCGCTCACGATGTGTGGCAATCGTATTTTGTTCTCACTCCTAGGCGGGAGGTTTGAAAGGCAAGCCTGAGTTCAAAGATTGGCCATAAACAAAGTTAAGGCGCATCGTCAATGATGAAGGGGCCACTAATAAAAAAATATGATGATGACAATTAGTCATGGGGGGTGAGAGTGGCAAAGCCCCTCTCAAATCGTTATTATATCCCACGGCCCTTAACAAAACAATTTACCCAACATCTGGCCGTGGGATACAATAATGGGATGAGGGGGGCTTTGTCCCCCTAACCTCCTATGACTTATTGTCATCATCATATATATTACCAGCATCAGTCAAATTTGACGCGAATGTAACCGCGAGCTTGCAACTATGTACAAAAAGCGGACGGTACACAACTAACACAACTCTTACCGAAAAGCCCAGTTTCCCAATGTTTTATAATGTAATCATGGATTTTTATATATCTTGGATTTTAATTGTACCGATCATCGCCCCGCACGTCGCCATTAACTCATAATCTGTGCAGCTATGGTATTTGAGAGTGCCTGCCATGTGAAGGTATTTGATACATTCTTTACAAAAATAGTCAATTTACAATACATATATTTAATACTTATCCATATGCGCCGATTTTACTTTTAATATGAACATATGAACATTGGAAAGCAATAAAACAAGTGGTAACAGCAATTAGCTGGTGAAAATTGTATATTTTAGCCCCACGGTCGTAATCTGACCTTGACTGGCGAGACAGAACACCCTCCCTTTCTTGTGTCTACCATGATATTGAGACTCAAGGGGAGCTCTCAAACTGGCTTAGAGGGTCAGATATACACTCCTCCATCCTCCCCCCTCTCCCCCATCCGTCCTTGCACGAAAATATTCGATAAATATAGAGAATAATAGGGAAAATACCTGATAATTGAGGAGGGGAGAAAAGGGGGGGGGGGGGATACATGTGTAGGAGTGGTAGTAGTAAGTAATGGAGGGGAATTATCTTACCTAATCACAAATTGTTTAGTTTTGAGTGCCACTGGGTTTTTTTTTTTTTTTTTTTTTTTAGGCCTTGGATCTTAAAGGGGGGCTATGCGCTATGACCCCATAGCGCATGGGGTCAGCCATGGTCAGCTATCCTCATTATCATAAATTTTAATGTACAATATACCTCCTATGTGCAATAATAGTCGTACAAGTTTCTTATAAATGTAAATATAAATAAATTAGTGTTTTGGACGGTGGTGGCGAGAGGCATTTCCGAGCCCCTCCAGACGTGTATTTGGGCATTGGGGTACCGATAGAATAACACAATCGGTCAAAGAGTTTCAGGAGTCAGGTCACTGGCCACCATTTTGATTCTCAGTCTCTCTGTTAAGTACAGTAAGTACTCCATGCTGTGAAAGCAGTTACAAAGATGGACAGATATCTAAAAGAGTGGTATTAGAAATTGTACAGTAGTATAAGTTTAATAATGAAATGTAGAAATAATGGCAAGCTATATCAAATAATGGGTTCCATGTCACTTCAACTAGTAGACCATTTCAACCAGTAGCTCTCAACCAGTGCCAAATTAACCCAGACCAACCAAACCAGTGCCAAAATATAGTACTAACCTAACCTAACCGTATTGGTTGATTTGATACTGGTTGAGAGCTACTGGTTGAAATGGTCTACTGGTTAATGTGACCGGTCACCCGAATAATGCACTGTGAAAGTAAAAATAAAGCGGGAACATTTTGACATGTTGGCCGTACGCTGTTGTAGTACGAAGGTACCT
The DNA here is from genome assembly GCA_032716605.1 of Paralithodes platypus. Lineage (NCBI taxonomy): Eukaryota > Metazoa > Arthropoda > Malacostraca > Decapoda > Lithodidae > Paralithodes > Paralithodes platypus. Next base: position 16,372,851 of record CM064515.1, on the reverse strand, counting down.
GTCTACCGTTAGAATAAACAATAGTGATGCTGAGAGGATTGGGTTCTAGTCATGTGGTGATGGGCTGGTCTATCAGAATGAGAACTGAGTGATCTCTGCCATACCCATAGCTTACTCTGACTGATCCTTTTACTTATATATTTTCTAGATCTCAAGTGACGGCGTCTCTTCCGTGGATTGACCTCCCAATCTACCAAGATTGGAAGCCAAAGCGTCACATTTTTCCTTTGCCCCTCAACTTTCTCTTCATAATTGCTGAGGGGCACAGGGCTCTGGGTGGGGCTTTGGTTTCCTGGGCGTTTCCGCATCCCGACAACATGCCAAAACCGCTTCAAAATTCTTGCTATTGACGAGGAAGAGGAAACGGAAGAAGTTCGGCTTGTGGGCGACTCCATGGTCCGTGGCCAATTAACCGAGTTCTGTGCCAGGGCACCCAGGACCAGAAAGCGATTCTGTATCCCAGGTGGCGGCGTGGACGACATTGTTGCGGCTGTGGAAGAGGTTTCCAGGCTGGCCCCCGCAAGCACTACGTACGTCATCCACGTTGGATCTAACGATGTCCAACGGACGCGATCAGAGGAACTACTTTGCAAGTACCGGCGGCTGATCAGGTCCTTCAAGGGAAAATCAAATAGAATCTTAATTTCAGGAATTGTTCCCCGGATTGATGTAGAAAACCGATTCTACAACATAGCTACCAGTACAAATCGCCAACTAGCCAAACTCTGCAGGGAGGAGGACATCGGCTTTGTCGACACGTGGGATAATTTTTACTATGATAAATCTTTGTTTTCAGGAGATGGTGTACATCTCAATGAAGTAGGAGCTGCACGTCTTGGTCGTCTGCTGAACGATGCAGTCAAGGATTTCCGTTCAAAAAACGGGGTCAACTGGGGGTATCCAGACTGGGTAGTGTAAGTCAAATACGAACTGAAAATTCAGACAATGCACAATCAGTAACATCCAACTCTAATAATACTCTTAAGGTGTTTTATGTAAATGCTCGTAGCATACGCAATCAATTTTCAGATCTAGAGGAAATCGTGTTTACAGAACATTATGATATAATCGGCATTACAGAATCTTGGTTAAATACGGAAGACAGAGACTTTTTAGCCGAATATACGCTTCCTGGTTATACAATGTTTGAGAAAAGTCGGATCAATAGAAATGGAGGAGGAGTTCTGTTTTTTATAAAGGAAAGTCTTAATCCCGTCTTAATGTCAAAACCTCAAATTGCGAATATAGACATATCTTACGTACTATTAAATAATAAACGAGGAACTAAAATAACACTAGCTTTATTATACAGACCCCCAGCTCAATCAGTGCAAACTGACAGTGAAATTTATGAACAAATTGCAGAAATAACTAACATACAAGATACCGTAATTCTTGGCGATTTCAACTTACCCGTGACTAAATAGGGCGATATTCTTACTTCACAGAGTACTCTGGACACGACGTCTATGCTAACTTGCAAGAGAGTTAACTTTTTTAATTTGTACAATCTCCGACCCGTGGTAATAATGTGCTTGACCTTGTACTCGCAACAAAAGAAGAATTAATAGAGAATTTGAATGTTGGTGATGAATTCAGTAACAGCGACCATCGTACGATAACTTTTACTTTAAAGTTTACTAGTAACAAATCAAATAGCAGCATTAAGAAAGTCCCTAATTTCAAGAAAGCAAATTTTCATAAACTTAAATCAAACCTTAAAGAAACTGACTGGAGCTTTCTGACTAACAATAACGACATAAATACATCTTGGGAGTGTTTCACAACCACTTACCTTAACCCGGCCAGCCCCAGCGACGCGTCTGACGAGTCATCTATGTATGAAACGCCAAAGCCAAGCGACTCGCCTAACGAGTCACCCTTTTAGCTCAGTCGTAAGGCTCAGAGTGGCTCTACCTAGAGGGCTCAGATTTGTATGAGAACTGTGTAAGTATCCCACGCACCTATGCCGATGGTTGAAAACTCTCAAAGTCCAACCGCGTGCGCGTGAGCGCGCAAAAACATGTTTTTTTGGGGAAATTGCCTTCAATTTTGTACTCTTGTAAAATCCGTTTTCGGGGGCTCTGTAGGACCAATTTTTGAGCTTTTTGATAGGTTTTTCGTGGTTTTTCCTTCATTCCTAACCCATTTGCTATTGTTTCTGGAAAAAAAAAACTATTTTCAAAACCGGCTGGTTTCTGGTGGTACATTTATTAATAACTAGCCGGGGCTCGCCGGGTTAAGGCAGTGCAAGACTGCATACCATCGAAAATACGGCGTCCAGGCCATAATGATAAGCCCAAATGGTGGAATAAAGATATTTCAGACTGTCTGCTTACTAAAAAATGTGCTAATGATAGATTAAAATCCTCCCAAAATGACGAAGAACGGGTGAAATTTGTAGAGTTACGACGCAAAGCCAAAATTATAATTAAGCAAAGTAAAAAGACCCTGGATTTACATGTTGCGAATCAAAGTAAAACAAACCCGAAAGAATTCTATAGTTATATCAGAAAGAAAAAAGTAGTTACTTCAACTGTTGGACCGTTAGTCGATGAAAATGGAGAATACACCAAAGACGAAGTACAAATGAGTAATGCCCTCAATACCTTCTTTGCATCAGTTTTTACAACCGAAGACCTCAGTGATATCCCTACACCATCGCCGATTCAGATTGATAATTCAGATGTTCTAAGCAATATCACCGTTACAGAGAGAGAAGTTTTGAATTGTTTAGATAAACTCAAGGTAAATAAAACGCCTGGACCTGATACAATCTCGCCTAGAGTTCTAAAGGAAGCTAAGGATGAGCTCTCCAAACCACTGACATTGCTATTAAATGAATCCTTGCAGTCTGGGACTATGCCTGATCAGTGGAAGCTAGCCAATGTAACACCAATATTAAAAAAAGGCAGCAAATCCCTACCCAGTAACTATCGTCCAATTAGCTTAACCTCAGTTGTATGTAAAATCCTAGAAATGGTCATAAGAGACAGACGCGTAAATCACTTAGAGGCAAATAACTTATTTAAAGATAGTCAACACGGCTTTCGTAAAAAACGTTCCTGTTTAACAAACCTCTTAGACTTCTTCCACGATATCCTCAACCTCTACGATGAGAGTAAAGCTGTAGATATTATATACCTTGATTTTCAAAAGGCCTTCGACAAAGTTCCCCACAAACGTTTACTGCTAAAACTAAAAGCGCATGGAATACAAGACGGTGTGTTGAAATGGATAGACAATTGGCTCAGCGACAGAAACCAAAGAGTAGTCATAAACGGTAAGGCATCTAAATGGACCAATGTAAGTAGTGGGGTACCCCAGGGATCGGTACTACGACCAATCCTCTTTCTAATTTACATCAACGACATAGATGAGGGTCTCACCTGTACAATCTCAAAATTTGCTGACGATACAAAAATTGCAAATAGCGTATTCTCAAAAGAACAAGTTGACGATATGCAACACAATCTAGATAAATTGTCATGTTGAGCCCAAATTTGGCAAATGAGTTTCAATGCGGATAAATGTAAAGTACTACATATCGGATACCTAAATGAGAAAGCAAACTATTCGATGAATGGCACTCAGCTTTAGAATGTAAACAGAGAAACCGATCTGGGAGTAACAATATCGAGTAACCTAAAACCGAGTCAACAATGTTCAGAAGTTGTTCAGAATCAGAAGAAGTTCAGAATGTTCAGAAGTTCAGAAGAAGAAGGCAAACAAAATAATTGGCTTTATAGGCAGGTCATTTGAGCATAAATCCAAAGAAGTTATTCTAACCCTTTACAATTCCTTAGTCCGCCCTCTTCTGGAATACTGCGTTCAGTCCTGGTGCCCTTATTACCAAAAAGATATAAACAAGCTAGAACGAGTTTAACGTAGAGTTACCAAAATGATACCTAGCCTAAAGAACAAACCCTACGAAGAGCGTCTTAGAGAATTAAATCTATTTCCTTTAACCCAGCGCAGATTAAGAGGTGACTTAATTCAAGTGTTCAAAATCATCAAAGGCATCGACAATATGAACTGTAGTAAGTACTTCACTATCGACCAATCTAATTACACGCGGGGAAACGGTTGCAAAATTATTGGTAAATCTTTTAATTCACACGAATCTAAGAATTTCTTCTTCAATCAAGTTGTCAACTTGTGGAATGGGCTTCCCCAAGACGTTATAGACTGCAGCACCGTTGATTCATTTAAACTTCGCTTAGACAAATATCTTGCATCAAACACGCGACTGACTGCGTTTGTAAATGAATAACTTTATTTTATCCCCCCCTCAGTTACTAACCCATCTGTCCCCTACTAACTTCCTAATCCTGCCTTGGACATTAGTTCCAGGGCAGTAGTTCCCTTTCCAATGTTCCCTTACCCACTCTAAACCACTGTTTGGACACTTGATCCTCAGTGTTTTGGAGGACAAGCAGCCTAGAAGGCTCACTAGAACTGTTGTTGCTTGATTTCCTTTGTACTCCTTTGTACTCAGACTCTTTAAGAGTCTGGCCGCATTCGCCCAGTAGAACCTCTTAGTCCCTGGGTTAATCAATTTTTTTTTTCTGTTATTTCCCCCCTGCTGGCAATATATAATTTATGATGATGACAATAAGTCATGGGTGGTGACGGCAGAACGTGATGGCGAGCGTATGAGTAATATAAACAAAGCGGGCGATATTCCCGGATACCACTTACCACTTCTTAAATAATGGGAAAAGAGTATTTTCCGGTATAAATCACTAATAAAAAACACACAAATAACAATAATACAACAAATGAAACCCTAAAAACACTGTGGTGCGATTTGTACTTATTGACCAATTCCCCTAACTAAATTAACATAATCAACAAATGAGTACTGGTATGATATTTAACAAAATCGTATGAAAAGTAGGCTAGTACCGTCAACTGAGGACTGGGGTGAATTCGGACACGAGGTGAATTCCTGACAGCATCGCAAAAAAAAAAAAAAAAAAAAAGTTATTTGTATAATAATTAATGAATAATCATATTATAAATCTGTTTTCACCAGGCTTTTTGTAATACTTTTGTATCGATTTTGGGGGTAAATATCTTTAATTATAATGCGAAAAGTAATATAAAACTATTAAAAACCAAAATAATGTTTACAATTACATTTTGTAACATTTGCAAACTTTCTTTTACAGACATTGTAATGAATAGGCTAGATGTAGGAAAGTAATTAGGGTCAAGATGTACTTTTGTACAGTAACTAGGGTGAAAATACCCATAATTGGGTATTTCGTGATTTTTTTTTTCTGTATTTTTCTGTAAAAATGGGGTGAATTCGGACAAAGTCCGGCAGGATGAATATGACAAAATAAATAATATTAGGGCCAAGGTTACTTTTATACTCAAAGATGTCCAAATTGACCCCTGAGGCTGATAGGTCCGAAACTATACTGTGATCACTGGTTAATCCTATCTACAGTATATACTGTATTTGATATCAATGTCCGAAAACACCCCAAATCCTGTCCGAATACGGACACACTTTTTATATTTATATAAAATACCAGTATATGTAATGTATTATATTATTTTTATTAATCTCACCACCACACTCCCAATGAAATTAATTAAAGTATATATGATCCACCGGGATTCGAACCCGGGTTATCACACATATTTTTGCCACCTTAACCATTACACCACCAGGACGGTTAAAGGTTTATGCACACGCCTACAACTTATTATCCATTCTCGAATACTGGATATTAATCTAATCATGTTCATATTCCCAACCGCACTATGGTAGCCTACTGTTTAAGTGAGAGGAAAGAATATTCATGGGGCACAGATCATATAGACCGGCCTCTCGAAGAAATATCCCTAAACCTACTAATAATATTATTTTTATTAATCTCACCACCACACCCCCAATGAAATTAATTAAAGTATATATGATCCACCGGGATTCGAACCCGGGTTATCACACACATATTTTTGCCACCTTAACCATTACACCACCAGGACGGTTAAAGGTTTATGCACACGCCTACGACTTATTATCCATTCTCGAATACTGGATATTAATCTAATCATGTTCATATTCCCAACCGCACTATGGTAGCCTACTGTTTAAGTGAGAGGAAATAATATTCATGGGGCACAGATCATATAGACCGGCCTCTCGAAGAAATATCCCTAAACCTACTATAGTTCTGTATACCCCTGTATGACTGTATGACTGTATACCCCAGTGTACCAGCTTCACATTGGCTACAATACCGTACTTAAGATCTTACATTGAGATAAAAACAAGATTACATGCTACAGAAATATGAAAAATATTGTCCGTCTTCATCCCAGTTGACGGTACCTAAAAATGTGTTAATAGGTTAGGTTATGACTCGAACTCTGTATTAGGTCAAGGCGAGAGATAAACAGCACAGAAATAATTAATTTGAAAGTGACAAGAAAGTCTTAGCCAGAGAGTTGAGAATTCAGAAGGATCAAAGTTGGGAACACGAGAGAAAGCAAGATTGTTGCGTACATAGGCGCAACATCAACCTTTGGCTAGAAACTGAGGATAGAGATAGTAGGAGGATACAGAAAAAGGTTTGCTGACAGTAGTCCCAGAACACTGCGTTTCGGTGAGAAAGAGAAGATCAGTGTAGGCAGAGGAGAGGTGGTGTTCCACAGAGTAGAGGAAAGGCCACGAATGTTGGCAAAATTAATAGTGAGAGTAGAAGGAATTGGTCCAGAGCATTTTGGCGAGTCATTTCCAGGGGTTAGACAAATGGGGGCATTTCTGTAGCCCCCTCCCCCCACCTTTAGGACTCCGAGGCGGGTCGTGATTTTTCGTCATTATGTTTTTTAAAATAGATAGTGTAGTATGTAAGGTGATTGTTGTATAATGTATTGATAGGCTGAGAAGGTGTTTTGCAGGGCAGGCTGGGGTTTCCCTCAATACTGATGAGGCACAGAAAAGATCAGCTAGGGAGGCCAGATGGTGAAACAGGAGTTCCAGCTGTCATTATCAACCACCAAACACTCCCTGGGAGTACCACCCTGCTCGGCTGGTGCCTACAGCCTCGTCATAACAATTCTGGAGGTGGGATTCCCAGTCCCTTGCCTCCATGGGCTATCTGTGCCACAAAGTGATGGGCGGTGGGGTCGCCACATCCCTACGCCATAAAGACCATAGTGGTACCCAGTGTTTCAGGGACGACCACACCCTTGAGCGCCATCAAGTTGCATATATATTATCGCATAATATAAGTGACAGTGACACTCTCAATAGGAAAATCGTAACCGAAGAAATATGCGGTAACAGTGGAGGAGTAAAAACAAAAGTAGCCTAGCCCACGAGCCTATAGTCAAACTGATCTTAACAGGCGGTCCTACCCGCGGTTACTCCCTTTACATTGGTGCCACATGTATAATCCCTAACAACGAAAATATATTATTTTCGGTATTAAGTACCTTAAGTCGGTTTGAAATGCTCAGGCTATTTCTACAGGTACAAAAAAGCTTTATTGTTTTTATAATTAATTCGCTTATTAGTAAATTCAATGGACATTGTATACAGCTTGGCAACATGGCTACCGCGACGTTGTCAGACGTCGGCCAAAAAAACTCATCACAAATTTCACGTGATGGCGCGCTGCCAGGCGCACGAAATTTATACTCTCACTTCATTTCATTCCTGACTTTGACACCATCCACAATGGAAGCCGCTCCAAATCGCCCCACCACTTGCATAGTCAGACAAAACAGATGGTACAGATGGTACAGAGGGGAAACCTCTTAAAAAAAAATGCGCCGAAACTTTTACCTCTTGGGTGGTGTGGAAAAAAAGTAAAAATATAAAATGGTAATATATTACCAGTACATACATACGTACATACATATACATATATATATATATACAGTATATATATATATATATCGAACCGTCGACCATCAGGACAATAGCCGACGCTATAATCAATTACACCACGGCAGACTGCCGTGGTGTAATTGATTAAAGCGTCGGCTATCGTCTGATGGTCGACGGTTCGATCCCCACTGAGAGACTAGAAACATTTAGTGGCTCACGTGTATTTGTGATATATTCTCAATATATATATATATATATATGAGAGAGAGCGAGAGCGCCACAAAACTGGGTGGGGGGGGGGGGGGAATAAAGTGGATGAAAGTGTGGTGTGGTGTATGCGGGGTATGGGGGGGGGGGGGAGGGGGGTAGAGTGGTGTGGTGTGTGTGGGGTGAGGGGGGGGGGTGAGGTGTGTAGGGTGAGTGAGAGAGAGAGATAAATGGTAATACAATTTATTATAGCAATAATAATCTATGCATTCATGTGGGCTACACAGTCTTACACATACAGTATATAGAGAGAGAGCCGATCTCCCTACATTGACCTTGAACGGGGGGGGGGGGGAGGTAGCGAGAGTAATTTGGAAAGGTTGTCGTATGGAAAGGGTCAAGTGGACAGGTGGCACCAGTGTAAGGGTAGGTGACCGCGCCCATAACCGCCTGTTTAGGTCTGTAGGACTATAGCCTTGAGTCGTGGGGGCAGGCTGAGCGTGCGTTCGTGTGTGTGTTTTGTTATGGTAAAGAAGGCAAGATCAAGGTATATATACTCTAACGTTAGAGTGTATATACTTTGGGCAAGATGGCCGCCCATCACTATGGCAACCAAGATGCACTCAAGGCTTGCCAGATACTTGTACTGTAAACACTGGACTTAGCGCACTTTATAAAACTACCAACACTTACGATGACTTTCATTGATAGTTCTTGTTATTTTACACATTTTGCTCGAGTTGTGCAAATGACTCCCCCTCGAAAATTGAAGGCATCGTACATCAGCCACAGTCACCCAGCCTGGTGCCACCCAGCAGCCCGGTAGTTTTGAAAAGGCTCACGGCATAGAGCGACGGCGAAAATGAGAGGGGTGGAAACGAGTTACTTGAGAAGTACGTTCGTAGTTACATAGAGGGATAGACAGACGAATGAGGATGTACGAGAGCGGTGTGGTGTGGATGTAGAAGTGCTGATAAGTGTGAAAAGGAACACCTTGAGATGGTTCGGCCATGTGGAACGTATGGGAAGTGAGAGAATGACTAAGAGAGTGTACGAGAATGAGGTGGAAGGATTGAGTTAAGAAGTATATGCGTGAAAGTGGTGCTGGATGACAAGGGACAATGTTGCATGGGGGCGATTCGTTCATGGCCACCCCTTCGGGGATAGTCCGTCAATAGATAGATAGATTTGACTTGAACCGTCTAATCATTATTTGGTACTTTTCCAGGAGTTCCTCCGACTTTGTCCTCTATATATCATTTTTTCCGACCTGAATAAGGTAGAGAGTGTTATTTTGTGCATAATTAATGACTTTATTTATGGCAGCAGTGACATCATCAAGGCCTGCTCCTGGGATACATAAGCGCTTCCTGGTCTTTGGCACCCTGCTACAAACCTGTCAGCTGGCCTCGGACCAGAGAGTCAAAAGTACGGTACTTGGGTGCCGATTTTGTCCTATGTCGTGCACCAGTGTTAATGAGTTGTAAGTTTTCCTGGGGAGGGATATAACTAGTATTCTGGGGAGGGATAAGACTGCTATTTTTGGTGATGGTAACTTAGTTAGCTACAATAGGTAGTGTCTGTGGTTTCATTATTGAAAAGAACAACAGTTGCGTTAGTGGCTGGCTACGGAACTGCATATCCTACATTAGCAGTCACGATCGCCAAAAGTACATCAACTCTGCGCATCAAAGATTCGATACATTGGGTCGCCTTCCTAAGCTTTACTTCAAGGTATGATCGTTGTTTACAAAACCTTCAGATCATGGATTCATTTAGAAAACATTGTAGTGCCAAATCGTCCTGAGCAGGAGTGACACGTCCTCAGATTAGGCATGAAGCTGGGGGAGAAAGAATATACATTGTATATACAAATAAGTTTAGTAGAAATAAGATATAATGCAACGCTGGACACATTACTGGAAACCTGAAAATCTAGAGGGAAATGATAATATAGTATCCAAATTTCAATAACGTTGTTAGTAAATATGAACCTGAACAGTAAAAACACGAATCTATGAATTAGAATGAGGAGAGAGAGAACTGCTATAACATGGAATTTTAACTGGTGGTAGGCTGATTTGTCTGAGGAAGAAAACGTTGTGACGTCATCGGGAATGTAATGCATTAGTATATCATTAGTATACCTTAAAAGAAAACTGATGTTAACTATAAGTGACTGAAGGTAAGGATCCGACACCCTAGAAGAAGAATCGAATCCCTTATTTATAGCTGTCGAATCCTTTATACGGAATCCAATACTATTGTGATCAATGTTATGCATCAACAGTTTATTGTATATACTCTGTACTCTGTTCCTGCCTTTTTACAGTAAAGATGTAGTTTGCCTTCCAGTATGAGTTATCCCTTCTATTGACAAGTTTGCAACGAGTTGGGATAATATGGCCTACATAAATAACATACTGTATATGGCAGATAAGGTGACGGCTTCTGGATGATATAACCAACACTGGTATCTTCATATTACAGGTTAGTAATAACAACACAACACATTGGCGACAAGTGGAGCCGAGCTCAGCAGCACCCCAGAGCCTAGCCTAACCTAGCAGCATAGCCTACTCATCACGATACCTCTGGATGTACTTCCACCCACGGCATTCTCGGTAGCAGAGGACCTCTCATCAGTAGCACAGAGGTGGAAGAAGTGGAAGACAAGTTTCCATTTCTATATCACTGCCACCGGAGTCACAAACTTTGTACAGCAGCGAGCATTGTTACTCCATGCAGCAGGGTCTGATGTTCAAGACATTTTTGAAACCCTGCCAGATCCAAAAGGTACTCTTGAAGAAGCCACAAATGCTCTAGATAAATATTTTTCACCACAGTTAAACTTTAGGAATGAAAGATTTCTATTTTCTCAAACTGTTCAAGGACCTCCGGAATCAACAGATGCTTTTGTCACTAGGCTTAGGAAATTAGCTTCTACTTGTGAATTTCATGATATAGATGATGTCATAACAGATCAGGTTATAAATAACCCTCTCTGACATATGACGCGATTTTGAGCCTATTGGGGATACTTTAAAAGCCTTTGTTACCATCAGGGGTATTTAAAAACCTTTAGTTTAGTCACTTCAACCTCTGCAGTTGTCTTTGAGTTAGCTGTTGGCAGAAAACTAATTTTGGAGAGGTAATTATAAGAGTGAGAGAACTCTATTTCTTATTGCTAATCTGGCAACCTCTGTGTCATAAATGCGTGAAAGGGTTAACTGTGCATCTGAATTAAGGAGAAAGTTACTTCAGGATCCCAAAGTATAACTGGATAAAGTTCTCCACATTGCTAGATCACTTGAAGCAGCTAACCTACAGGCCAAAACAATAGAAAGTCCTGACAGTAGTAATCAGACAAGCCAGGTAAAAAATGTTTCAGCAGTCAAACAATTTAAAGGTCACAACAACAATGCCAAGGCACATACAGGTACTAAAGCAAAGGCTTACCATAGTAGTCAACCAGTTAGGCCTACTAACACTAACAACCACAGTCATGATAACAAAGCTAAGCATTTTAAGCCATATTATAGGTGTGGTAAGACAGATCATACTCCATGGGATAGAACAGAGTGTCCTGCCACTGACAAAACTTGCCACCAATGTGGAAAACTAGGTCATTTTGGTAAACAGTGCAGATTAAAAAAAATTAACTCGCCTTTGGAGAGGTCAAAGCAACAGTCCGCAGACACAGGTGTTAGTCAGACACAACAATGTTCTGATGCTAATGATAACTTTGCTTTTAGGATTACACTGTAAGTAAATGTAATGATAGGATCATCATAGATGTGTTTCTAAATGGAAAACCAGTAACCATGCAGTTAGACACAGCAGCTGACGTAACGGTAGTGTCTGAGGAAGTTGCTAAGGCTATTCCTAACATAAATATTAAACCTTGTACTAAGATATTAATGGACTATAATAATCAGGCTATTCAGGTTAAAGGAGCAGCCAATGTTGATGTGAGTTACGACCAGCAAGAGTTCAAGAGCTTACCCCTAACCATTGTTGATGCCATCACTGTTTGGTCTAGATTGGTTGAAGCACATCCCATTAAATTTATAAAGTGTTCTAAAAGTCAACTCTAACATTAATAAAGAAACAGCAGTAAACCATTTGTTAACAGAATTTCAAGATATCTTTGATGATAATGTTGGGACAGTGAAGGGAGTGCAGGCCAGTTTGTCTCTTAAACCTGATGTCACTCCAAAATTCTCCTAAACAAATTCCTTTCGCACTAAAAACCGCGGTGGGACAGGAGATTGCAAGATTAGAAGAAAATGGGACTTGGAAGAGAGTTACTTACTCAACGTGGGCCACTCCTTTAGTTCCTGTAGTTAAGAGTGACTGAAGTATTAGGTTATGAGGTGACTACAAAGTAACACTAAACCCTAATTTACAAGTAGCTCAACATCCTCTTCCTAGACCTGATGATATGTTTGCAGCACTAAGTGGATGTAAAATCTTTTCTAAAATAGATCTTAGACAAGCATTTCAACAGCTCCAAATGGATGAAAAATCACAGGAAATCTGTACAATCAATACCCACTTAGGTCTGTTCCGCCCAAAGAGATTGCCTAACGGTGTTGTTAGCAGCCCAGCACTTTGGCAACAGACAATGGACAGAATTTTCCATGGTCTCTCAGGTACATTTTGTTTTGTTGATGACATATTAGTAGCAGGCAAAGATATAGCAGAACATCAGGCGAGACTAAGGGTAGTTTTAGAGAGAATCAGAGACAATGGACTGAGTATCCGCCAAGATAAATGTCAGTTTCAAGTATCATCCTTAGAATATTTAGGATTCAGAATTGATGACCAGGGTATCCACAAGACTAGTGAGAAAGTTACAGCAATCAGAGATGCCAAGGTGCCTGAGAATGTGGGTGAGTTACAATCATTCTTAGGTTTAGTAACTTTCTATGGTAGGTTCATTCCTAATTTAGCCACTATAGCTAGTCCATTGTATCAGCTCACACAAAAGAATACTCAGTGGAACTGGACAGATTCTTGTGCAACTGCAGTAGAGCAGATAAAGTCAGAGATCACATCTTCTAGATTCCTTACTCATTTTCAACCTGACTTGCCAGTGAAGTTGGTGTGTGATGCTTCATCAATAGGTATTGGTGCAGTACTTGCTCATGTCATGCCAGATGGTGTAGAAAGACCCATTGCATTTGCTTCCCTTGTTCTAAACAAAGCTGAAAGAAACTACTCCCAGATTGAGAAGGAAGCATTAGCTCTAGTGTATGGTGTAAAAAAGTTCCACGTGTATTTGTATGGAAGAACACGATTTACACTAGTTACTGACCATCAACCTTTGTTAGCCATTTTAGGACCTAAGGCGGCCTTACCCAGTCTAGTAGCCGCCCGACTCCAACGATGGGCTATCACACTAGCCGCATACTCATATGATATAGAGTATAGGCCAACCGGTAAGATGGGAAATGCTGATGCCTTGTCACATTTGCCAGTGGATAAAGCTCCAACTGATCATGACAGTACTATACTTCTAATTGAGAGTTACAACCTTCTTATCACAGCACAGACCATAGCTAAACACACACAACAAGACCCAGTACTAGCAAGAGTTATACAAGCTTTAACTTCAAGTCGTAATTTAATGTCAGATCAGGTGAGACTGCCATTCATATCTGTCAGTGTGGTCTGAGCTTACCACAGAACAAGGAATTGTATCCTTAGAGATGACAGAGTAGTGATTCCAAAATCTATGCAAAACCAGGTTCCCAAGGAAATCCATGCATAGTAAGGTCTAAATCAATTGCCAGGAGTTATGTGTGGTGGCCTGGGATGGACAAAGATGTTGAGAAACATGCAAGGGGATGCCCTAGTTGCTCAGCACAACAAAACGACCCCAAGCCAGCACGCATGCATCCATGGGAATTTCCTAGACATCCATGGCAACGTTTGCACATTGATTTTGCCGGCCCATTTTTAGGTCATACATATCTGACCATAGTGGATGCATACAGTAAATGGCCAGAGATAATTCCAATGCAGTCAACTACTTCACAAGCGACAATACAGGCTTTAATGCCAGTGTTTGCCACGCATGGATTACCTGAGCGCATTGTGTCAGATAATGGCCCTCAGTTCTGTTCTGTAGAATTCCTTGATTTCTTAAAGGTGAATGGCATTCAACATACTAGGTCCGCACCTTACCACCCAGCAACTAATGGAGAGGCAGAGAGGTTTGTTCAGAGTTTTAACTTAAACACAACATGAAGATGAAGGGAAGATGCATACAAATGTTAAATATAAACTAGCTAATGTGGAATTAGAAAACTCGAATTGTGAGAAAGATCTAGGTGTGTTTGTTAGCAATGATTTGAAGCCTAGACAACAGTGTATAAGCGTTCGAAACAAGGCAAACAGGATTCTCGGGTTCATCTCAAGGAGTGTGAGTAACAGAACTGCTGATGTTATCTTAAAACTTTACTTGTCATTAGTGAGACCCCATATGGATTATGCTGTTCAATTTTGGTGTCCTTATTACAGAATGGACATAGATTCATTGGAGAGAGTACAACGTAGAATGACAAAAATGATCCATAATATTAGAAATCTTCCGTATAAAGAAAGGTTGAAGAAATTAGGCTTACATTCGTTAGAGAGACGCAGAGTTAGAGGGGATATGATAGAGGTGTTCAAGTGGGTTAGTGGGATTAACAAAGGGGACATGACAAATGTACTAAAGCTCAGTGATAGCGAAAGAACTCGTACCAATGGTTTCAAATTAGATAAATTTCGTTTCAGAAAAGATATAGGCAAATATTGGTTTGGTAACAGAGTTGTAGATGGGTGGAATGGACTACCAAGTGCTATAGTGGGATTAAAAACGATAGGGAGCTTTAAGATAAAATTGGATAAGCATATGGACGAGAAGGGTTGGGTGTGAAGGGGGATCAGCAGGGTTGGGCCAATCAGCGCTCTGCAGACCCCCGTAATCCTGCGTTAATCTCTAACCGTTTTGGTAAGATGATCCTCAGGGTATTAGAGTGTTGAGCCTATAATTGGGCTTTGTAATTGGGGTTGTGTGGGACAGGGATCTGCCTTGCTTAGGCCAATCGGCTTTCTGCAGACTCCCATTTTCTTATGTTCTTATGTTCTTATGTTCTTATGTTCTTAAGTGCAGGGGAGCTATACCTTCCATTGTAATCACTTGCATCAGTAAATTTCTGCTAAGCTATCGCACTACTGAACATGCCACTACTGGACAAACACCTTCAAATTTAATGATGGGAAGGAGAGTCAGGAATATAATGGATTTGATGATGCCAAACACTCAGATACATCTCCACAACCAGCAGTGGACACAATTACAACAACAGGGTAAAGTTAGAAATTTCACTCCTTCATGTCCAGTCAAAGTTAGAATGTATAACACAGCACACAAGTGGTCTCCAGGTAAGATCACAAAACAGATAGGTAACATGAACTATGAGGTAGAAGTGGAAGGAAGGATTATGAGACGTCACATTGATCAACTACTACCAGACACAGTTAGGGGTGGTGTGGCGGAGTGGTCTTGGCACTGGACTGGTAATCCAATGGACCCGGGTTCGAATCCCAATATGTCAATGAGAAGATATTATTGGGATGAAATTTGTGCTGTACCTAGTATCAGTGCATTACCACAGCACACCGAAATGCCAAATAAATACCCTCATTGTTCCCTGATTAAATAGCATTGTATGAATATTCCCATATTCAAAAATATGCTACAGGGGGGCAATGCCTAGTGAGTTATTTGCCCAATAAGTGGCGTTCTGCGAGTGAGGGTCCGAGCCTGGGGGATGAGACTGTGAAGCACAGAGGTGGAGCAGCTTCAGAGATGGAGTTGCTTCGAGCCGTGAAGCTTCGCATGTCTCACTCCCTAGACTGGAGCAAGACCTCACGGGCCTCACCGTGTTCAGCGGTAGAGTATAAAGGCTATCAGCCTATGCCCGAGAGGGAGTAGTTGGAATATAGAAGAAAGAAAAAAAAATATTCTGACCAACCAATCATACCCACACCAGTACCCGTACAGCCACACACAGTTAACATTGACCAGAAGCTCACACGACACTCAGAATCTAATAACACACATGTGGATAGACAGACAAGTGAAGAAACAGATAACACTAACAAAGACACAGAGATCCCAGATAACACTAACAAAGACACAGAGATTCCAGCAACTCGTAGGGTACTACCTAACAGGCAAAACCGAGGTGTTCCAAGCGAAAAGCTGGATATGTACAGTAGGTTAAGTTAAAGTACTGTATACTGTATTTTAGTTTTTAAGATTTAAAAATGTAGATGATGATATGTTATAATTCTACAGGATCATTATTATTATTATGCGAGTACCCTACTGCATGTGCGCCTTTTTTTCTCACAGGGGGAAGGAATGTAATGTATTAGTATACCATTAGTATACCTTAAAAGAAAACTGATGTTAACTATAAGTGACTGAAGGTACGGATCCGACACCCTACAAGAAGAATTGAATCCCCTATTTATAGCTGTCGAATCCTTTATACGGAATCCAATACTATTGTGATCAATGTTATGCATCAACAGTTTATTGTATATACTCTGTACTCTGTTCCCGCCTTTAGTAAAGATGTAGTTTGCTGTAGGGTAAAGATGTAGTTTGCCTTCCAGTATGAGTTATCCCCTCTATTGAAAAGTTTGCGACGAAGTGGGATAATATGGCTACATAAGCTGCATTTTGTGTTACCACCACTGATAAGCCATTGGGCTTTTGGCAGAAAATGCCAAAAATTATCAGTGATATCCGAGACATGTTTACATGAGCTGCATTTTGTGTTACCACCACTGATAAGCCATTGGACTTTTGGCAGAAAATGCCAAAAATTATCAGTGATATCCGAGACATGTTTACATACAGTGTTCTCATCGTCCAACATATTTCTGCTTCATATTCATCAGCCAACTTAAAATAGCCTTATATAATATTTAATTATCACTAGAACAATACACTATACCATGTAGGAAGTCTTCTGGAGAAATAGGGCAAATTTAGACAAAAATGCAAGATAAACTAAATCACAAATGTATGCTAGAATAGCATTGACAAATCGCTAGATAGTCACCAGACACTAAAAACTTGTATGTCACTAGAAATCATATGTTGAAGTATCTAGAATAATCTTTAACAATCAAAACATCTCTCCAATTCCTTAAAATAGGGAAACTAACTTGAATATCGCTAGAATTCATCACATCTTGATGTCGCTAGATGGAAGTGATGGAAGTGATTCGCTGGATCTAGCGGTAGCAGCTGCATTGGCAACATCGTACCAAGAACCTTCATTCCGTTATAATGATCAAGGTCAGAATTCGAAACTATTACAATTATTTCAAAGTTCAGAGATCATCAGATCGGTTTGGAAGTCGATGTACACATTTCAGTTCCATTAGTTTAAGAAACATTCACATAATATGCTACTTAGAGGGTTTAATAAAGAAGCATTCCTCTCCTGGCATCGTATAAGCGAACGGAATGCTAGACTACTCGGCCCACGGGACAGCTCGGCCAGGACAGCTCGGCCCACGGCGAGACAGCTCGGCCCAGTAAAAACTAGACAGCTCGGCCCCGTGTTAATTACGAAACAACTCTTAATTAACCTAACCTAACCTACACATTATGAATCGAGAGAACTAGCCTATGACATAATTATACAATAAACGAACATTTCGCTCACATTACACACACGCCATAAACGAGAGGCCATGTATGCAGCACCAAATCCTGTCCTCTGCGCATGCGTGAGAATCTTAGGCCCCTTGGCACGATTGTTTTTTTCCTTTATACTATTATATTATCTTAACCTAACCTAACCTAACCTAACCTAACTTAAATTAACCTAACAGTTGAGCCTAAATAACATAATACAAATATTAGGGAATTGGCCGTGCATACGCAGAGGACAGGATTTGGTGCTGCATACATGGCCTCACCCATAAACCCTCCACTTAGCTCTCCCCGAGTCCCCATCCTAATCCGGACTGGTCTCGTCAAATTGCCCCATAGCAAAACATGGGGCCGAGCTGTCTCAAATAATGGGCCGAGTTGTCTCGCCGTCGTGGCCGAGTTGTCCAAAAGTGGGCCGAGCTGTCCGAGCCGAGTTGTCCCATGGGCCGAGTCGTCCAGTCACCAAGCGAACGCAAGCTGTTGTTATTTTTTATTTTTTAAGAACGTCAACAAATGCTTCGTATATTTGGGTTTGGTGAACCTTTTGGGGTTCCTAGTTATACATTAGAACATATTTATATTTTGCACACTCTTATAAGTATAAACACTTGTTAAAGAGGAAATACACAAAAGCCCAATTTCGAATGATCGTGAATATCTCTACTTTGGCGTATGTTTGGGCTAATTTAAGACTACATTTAGATTGATATAATTTGTTAACACTCGCCAATGAAATATGATGACTTGCTTACAGAAATATACTTAAAGCCCGAATCGGCTTGACTTTAACCCAGTTATTCACTTCCTCAAGCCTGTGGAGGAGCAGGGTTGAGTTGGCTTGATATTGGACACCCTTTTATGGCATTTGGGTGTGAAATACGACACCATTTCTAGTCTATCTGAGATAATGATGGTAAAGGAAAATGCGGCTATAAATAACGTACTGTATATGGCAGATAAGGTGACGGCTTCTGGATGATATAACCAACACTGGTATCTTCATATTACAGGTTAGTAATGACAACACAACAGGGAAGAAATAAGCTGTTAATTCATTGGCTTCTTACGAATATCACCTCGCCGTAACATCTTTGTATATCCGGCACGGGACTTTGGGTCACCTCCTGTTGCCAGACGTAAAAGCACCTGGCCGAGTTATGGATTTTTTCTCCCGTGCTTTAGGGCGACGAAACACGCTTACGTTCCTATCAATATCAATAAATGAGTGTAGCACAATTTACACTAGGTATGTTAAATATTTGACTTGTTACTCCTATGCTAAGAGAGTTTGGGCTGTTGAGATAATGAATCTTTATAGGGACATTTGCCACATTTGTTTGCAAGTTGACGTGGTGTCTGCATCACACTATGGTCGGTATCCCTAGGGCCTAGAAGTATTCCTCAATCGTTGTCCGTGGTAATATACTGTATCTTAGCAGTAGTACTATTCAGTTAATACATAGTCCAGACCAGATGGCTGGAGTAAAGTAGGACATAAGTGCAATTGGACAGAGGAAGAACAAGCTGAGAAGTGAGAAGTACAGTAGAAGACTAAAAGTTCTCGTGCTCAACCAAGTTGCTTCATTGTTAATACATAATACTCGTTATTGGGATATTAGTTCGGCGTACTGAAACAATATTATTGTACTCTCAGTGCAATACTAACAGCTAGCATGTCATATTAACTGACTAGGAATACGGCAAAACCAAATTAATTACTGCCGGCACTGTTGGGCTTCGTCTAGGAATACGGAATTATAATCCCTCCATCTCTTCCGTACATGTTATGCGTTGTTTGCTTTGCAAGACAGTACACTCCATGACAAGACAATATTTAACCCTTTTCAGTATGCTGGAGGTTTTTCATTCATATATTTCTAGTTAACATTACACGGCGTTATTCATGTAATTTAGACATCGTCAATGAGGTTTTCTTGCAGTCAACAAATACAAAATTATGTTAATAAACTAAGGAAAGACCACACTCTTGGTCTAAAGGTAATATCACTCGAGAACTATAACGTAAATTATCGATGCTCATAATTTCCTTAACAGCATATCTATGATTTGTGTTAGAAACTAGATTTAAGGCAGATTCACTTACGTGACAAAATAATATGTAAAAGTTTACCCTTTTAGGTACCAGACTAGTGTTGACAATTAAAGTAGAGTTATCAAGCGCTCGCTAGATACCATATTTGCACACATGTTCTGTTCATATGTACAGTTGGTCAAAGTTCCAGCTGACCCACCCTCGCTCTGGGGCTCGCAAAATTATCTGGCAATACTGGTGTAGGAAGGAGGTGTGTCTTACAAAGATTGGGATTGGTAGATCTGATTTCGGCTATATCATTGTTAGAACATATACTAAACAAGGGAAAGTAAGCCTATCTCAAATAAAAATGCATACATCGCTATGTATGATCCCGAACATTCACCCAAAGTTTGTAGATTTGCTTAAATATTCAAGTTATTATATCCACTGATTGGCAACTACACCAGTATTGCCAGCTAATTCTGCTAGCCCCCGAGCGAGGGTGGGTCAGCTGGAACTTTGACCAACTGTACATCATGAGGTAGGCAACATGTCATTTTTGTGGAGGAAGTTAACGTGATGTTTCCCATAGATAGATGTGCAAGAGGACGAGAGGCGCTACTAGCGCTAGACTCCCAGAGTGCCAGCCAGTCGTTGTTAAAGAGAGCTCAGTGTTGCTTGAACTACTGTGATGTGAGGGTGTCGCCCTCCGAGTCCTGGAAGACTTAAACCCATCACAGAAATATCGTTTCGATTTGTCTTACATACACTGAATACAAACTGTCTAGCAATTGTTAAAGTAAAGAGTATTTATCGGCTTTGAAAACTTGACTGAGTACTATATCACTTTACCTTTCCTTGATTAAAGAAATTGTCTGCAGGTAGCAGGTAGAACAGTTTTATAGCATCAAACTCAACCCTAGCCTCTCGCTTAAATGTAAGTGGTCGTAAATCTAAGATCCAATGAACGTACTAGAACATTTGTTGAGATACAAATAACTATTATGCATAATTGAAACAACGTTTAATATCAATTGACACAAATACAACATGCTGTTTCTGACCGTTCCAATACTTAATTGGAAATTAAAAAGAACACTAATACAAACTGGAGTCAACTGAACACACAGAGCAGAAAATTGGTTAGATTATCATTTGACTGATACTTAAATAAACTTGAACATTCTGATAAAACAATATTAAAGTTAAATATGTGTTTTATAACTATAAACAACGCTTAACTATATGCTGTTACATAATGAATGGTGACAAATGAATAATTTTGTTATGCTCCAGCGTCTGGAGGAAATTAATGTACGGGGATCACTGAGATTAAGTTTATTATAATTAAAGACATTAGTAACACTTTGACCACCGCGAGTTGCATATTATTCTGAATGAAATCGCCTGGTGGTAATTAGTATCGACAAAAGTTTACACAAACAAACAGAACAATAATAATAATAATTGAAACAATAATAATATATAGATCAGTCTAAACTGGACAGGGAATATATTTGATAATATTGAAATTGGATCATTATGGCAATTTGTGCATTGGCCTTCTTCACCACTCAAGTCACCTTTATTGTTGCAACTAAAACAGGTATGTAGCAACGAAAAATAACGTACAGTCGCGAGCATTGATAATTATTCAACCATTCCGTCGATGATTCCGATCTTTCAACCTTATAACAAATTTCTGAAAAATATTGTAATATAATATAGTGAACATAAGATAGTATATATATATGTATTGTATTGTCCTGTTTGCTATCGATGCAGTACTGCTTTAGTAGCTGTGTAGCTAATAGTAGTCAAGATTAAATAGATCATGCCCCCACCTTCTTGTGAGTTAATAACACACCATAAACTGATAAATACACATTATTAAAGCACTGCGGCGATCCGACCATCCGTCACTTTGTGGCGCAGATAGCCCATGGAGGTTGGGACTGGGAATCCACCTCCAGAATTGTTAGGAAAAGGCTGTAGGCACCAGTCGAACAGGGTGGTACTCCCGGGTAGTGCTAGGTGGTAGATAAAGGACAGCTGGAACTCCTATTTCACCACCTGGCCTCCCTAGCTAATCCTTTCTGTGCCTCATCAATATTGAGGGCAAACCCCAGCCTGCCTCCAAAACACCTTCTCCTCGTATCAATACATTATACTACAAACCTTACATAATTTATTTTTCTTCAAAAAATTATGACACAATCACGACCCGCCTCGGAGTCCCCCAAGGGGGGGGGGGGGACCAGAAATGTCCCCATTGGTTTGACTCCTGGCAACGACTCCCCTAAATGCTCTGGACCACTACCTTCTACTCTTACTATTGATTTCTGCAACAATCGTCGCCTTTCCTCTAACTTCCACTCTGTGTGGAATACCATCTCTCCTCTGCCAACCCTGATCTCTTTCTCATTGGAAATCGGGTGTCTGGGATTACTGACAGCAAACCCATCTCTGTATCCTCCTACTATCTCTATCTGCAGTTTCAAGCCAAAGGTGGATGTTGCGTATATGTGCGTAACAATCTCGCTTTCTCTCGTGTTCCCAACTTTGACTTTTCTGAATTCTCAATTCTCTGGCTAGAGATTTGTTGTCACTCTCAAACTAGATATTTCTGCACTGTTTATCTCTCCCCTAATTCTGCTGACTATCCAGAATTCTTTAACTATCTAACTTTTAAAGTGGAACACATTCTTTCCATCTCCCTTTTGGCAGAAATCTTCATCCTAGGAGATTTCAACGTTCACCACAGCCAATGGCTCTCCTCTGTTTCCACTGACCAACCTGGTGAACAAGCCTACATCTTTTCCATCCTAAATTATCTAGAGCAGTTAGTCCAGCAACCCACCCATATCCCGGATCGCTTCGGAGATCGGCCCAACATTCTTTACTTATTTCTAACTTCCAACCCTTCTACATATCTGTAAATCTTTTCTCTCCTTTGGGCTCCTCCAACCATAAATTTATCTCTGTCACCTCTCCTATCTCTCTAGTACAGCCACCCGATCCTCCCAGCCGGCGGCGCTTGTAGCACTTTGGCGTTGCTGACTGGGACGCTCTTCGGCAGTATTTCTTTGATTTTCCATGAAATGACTTCTGCTTCCATGGCCGGGGACCCTCGGAGAGTGCTGAATGCATTGCTGAGGTAATCCTCTCGGGCATTTATGCATACATTCCATTCTCTTTCTCTCAGTCTAATGCAAACCAAAATTTGGTTTTCCTACGCTTGCTCTACTGCTGTACGCAATAAAGAGGAAGCATTAAAAAAGTATAGGCCCTATTCACCTTCAAACTCAAGAATCTCATACTTCCTATGTTTCTGCCCGGAATCAAGCCAAATCTTTCATCAATAATAAATGCACTGAACTATCCAACTCTATCTCTTCCCAAGCCTTCTGGCATCTAGCCAAAAACCTCTGCAACAATTCATCTTCTTCGTCTTTCCCTCTTCCTTTCCACTCTGACGGCACTACCATTACTTCTTCCTCTGACAAAGCCGAACTCTTCAGCAAAATGTGTATATTATCAATTGAATCTTAAACATAATTTATATTTTACCAGTCTCAAACGTCCATAGTTATAACACTAGGGATAAAGACTGAAGATTGTCTTAGACCAAGAAGACCAAACAGTGAACTAAGCAAAAGATTTATCACATACTCAGGATGTAATATATACAATAATTTACCAGATAAATTACGCAAATAATGTATTGTCCTTTAAGCGAAGATGTAAACAATACATTTTAGGTCAATATTGATTTTGTCCATCAAATGTATTATATTTATTTATTTATTTTTTCTCTGATAATTTACAGGTAATTTAACCATATTTAAGACTGTAGTTGTTGATGTAATCAAATCAGAAATTATGAAATAGCCCGTCAAAAATGTTTTACATTTAAACATAGTAGAAATTGCACAATGAAGCAGAAACTTTATGAGGTTGTTGCCAACACGTTAGACGATTTTTCAGGAAGTTTTCGTCATATTTCATAACTTATTTTTGTTCTACCACTTAGCGGTCTGAGGTCCTTAAGTCATAGGAAGAGGGAAAGACTGATTCTGAGAGAGAGAGTTCCAGAGATCAGCTGTTGAATAGAAGAAAGAATGTGAATAACGTTTCACTCTTGGATTGTAGAGTTGCACAGATTAGGGGTGGGATTGTGTTGCAAGACGGGTGTTCTACGAAGAGGGGTGGTATACACTGAGAGAGCTCTGAGAAACACTGATTATTGTAATAGCGGTAGAATAGTGAGAGAGATGCAACATTGCGGCGAAGAGAGAGAGATTGCAGATAATTGGTGAGTGGACAAGAGTTAATGAGACGGAAAGCTTTCTTTTTTACTTTGTCTAGAAGTGCTGTGTGAGAGGATCCTCCCTACACATGTGAACAATATTCAATACATGGTCACACTGTCCCCTTGTACAGAGCAAGAAGCTGTGCAGAGGTAAAGAACCCCTGGAGGCTGTTGAGCACACACAGCTTCTGGGAAGCTGTTTTAGCAAGAGTGGTAATATGATCTTTCCAAGAGAGATCAGAAGAAAAAGAGACACCAACAATATTAAGAGAAGAAGGGTTAATTTGTATGTTGTTGAAGAGTACGGTAGATCAAAGTTTTCTGGAAGTGGGCGACGAATAGACAGATGGAGAAATTGAGTTTTGGAAGCATTGAAACTGACAAGGTTTTCTCTGCCCCAACGTGAGTTTTGGAGTTCCTGCTGTGAATGATGTTGAATAGTGTTATGTAGAGTCGTTAGCTTATGAGTGAATGGGGCTGGAGGTGCAGTTGAGAAGGTCGTTAATGAATAATAGGAAGAGAATTGGAGATAGGACTGAACCGTGAGGAACACCGGATTTGATAGGTTGATGAAGTGAACGGTGGTCGTCCACAACCGAAGTTGTGGAATGGCCGGAAAGGAAATTAGAAACAAAGGCACAGATGGAGGGATAGAAACCGAAGGAGGGTAGTTTGGAAATATGGGATTTGTGCCAGACTCTATCAAAGGCCTTCGATATGTTTAGCACAACAGAAAATGTCTCACCGAAGTTCCGAATGGAGGATGACTAAGAGTTAGTAAGATAAGAAAGAAGATCACCAGTAGAGCGGCCCTTAACCCATCCAATCAGGCTGTGCCTAGTACCACGACCGTTTGAGATATGGCAACACTTCTCAGCTTATATGCAACCCTCTGAAGGCTGGGAGAGCCAGTCTTCCTTCATCTCTTGAGGTGGAAGGTTGTTCTATCTTGCCATTTTGGCCACATTGCTTGGGGCTGGGGGGGACTTTTTTTACTGTATCCTCCGGTACAGTAGGGGTTAAGGAAGTCCTACTGGCTGTCTGAGAGTAGGTTATTGGAAGATATATGCCTAAGAAATTTAGAGGTAAGAATAGTTTTAAAAACTTTAGAGATGCAAGAAATTAGAGCAATTGGACGATAGTTGGAGGGTTGAGAGCGGTCACCCTTCTTTGGGACAGGTTGAATAAGAAAACATTTCCAGCAAGAAGGGAAGACGTTAGATGAGAGACAGAGACGGAAGAGTCTACCTAGGCAAGGAGTTAGCACGGAAGCACAGTTTTTGAGTACAATAGGATGAACACCGTCCGGTCCGTATGCCCAGAGAGGGTGAAAAGTACATCCTTGGAAGAGATTATGATATTTGACATATTTAGGAGATGGGGGGGGGGGGGGGGGGGAGAGGGAGGAATAGCACCGGAATCATCCAAAGTAGAGTTTTTAGCGAAAGTGTTATTATTATTAATAATAATAATAATAAAACAAAATATTATTTGATTTAGCCTTAACCATAAATACAAGTTCAACAAATACATTAACATAATCATTTGAGGCTGAGCCCATTCAATTACTTCAAACTCTGTGTGTCCAGGCGTATTGGCTCGAACGTCCCTGGATTTTGATCCTGTCACTCTCTCAACTCTGGGGGAGGCACTCGTCACAGGCAGTTCTGCCTTTTGTATCCCTCACTCACATCGACACAACAATAAAAATAAAACGCCTTTCAACACAGTTCCGCTCCTATTTTGTCCAGCTCTCCAACCCAAGAATTAGCAAATTTTCTCAGTCTTTTTCAACTCAACAAGTGCACTCTGGAACTCTCCCTTAATCAAGCTTTCCTTCATCCTATGACTTAAGACTACTTTAGATTGTGTGTATCCAGGAATTTGGCTCTCTGTCACTCTTTTGGCTTTGAGGGAGACACTCGTTTCAGGCAGCCTGCCATTTGTCTCCTTCATACACATAAATAAAAAATTTCCTCATATAACATTTCAAAAATATAAATATGTTATTGCTCTATTTGATTATCTAGATCAGGGGTGTCAAACATGCAGCCCGCGGGCCGCATGCGGCCCCCCTCCCTCTAGCATGCGGCCCGCGAACCAGTTTGGCCAATAGTGTCAAATATTGTATTTTCTTCTAGACATCATTATTTTTCTTAAATATATTATATGTTGGTACTAAATTAACTCAGTTCTAATTCTAGGAAGTATTTGTGAGAGTAAAAAGCTTAAAGTAGATTAAATACTGTTTCACCCCTAGACGTTCTTCTTAATTAAGCTGAATACAAATCGTCAACGGGTTTATGATATGCCCAATTCGGGGCCAGTGGGACGGTTCTTGCAGTCATGCTGAGTATGTGGCCCAAGACTACGGGGATAAAACACAACTAGTGCGACAGGTGCTACAGTTGTCTTAAATTCATATTTAAATCATATATTTGTATGTGTTTTGAATGTTTTCTGAAATTGTTAAATCAGGATGATATGAAGCATTTATTTTAATTTATATTAGGACGGGTGGAGGCGTTACCGGTATATTATATTTGGCCTGCTTCTTTAACCCCTTCTGTACCGGCAACGTCATTTTAACTTTAATCTGGCTACTATTTAACGATTTTATTCTGTTTCAAAAGGGCCTCAAGCAATTATTGATAGGCTTCGAACTATCACACTTATTCCTTTTTACTACCACGGATCCTTCTTAAACTGCACACAATCCTCTAAACATAGCTAAACTATAATATAATACAGAAGGGGTTAATGCGGCCCTACAATATTGTACCGTGTCAAATTTGGCCCGCCAGAGCAAATGAGTTTGACACCTCTGATCTAGATCATTGTTTTTGTTCATTTTAAGGTATTACCTTAACACATCATAATCAGCACAGAATAGTATATCTTTGGAATAGGTAGGTCAAATAATTGACCTCAACCTCAGTTCTTTGTCTACAGATAAAGGTAAGTTACTTTCATTATTGAAAAACTTCAATTTACACAGTGCTAATCGTATTGTTCTGTAATCAAGGAATTGACTGCAAAAATATAATTTGATTCTTCCTCTACAAACAATTATTTCTGTTGTTATTATTAAATCCTGTGTTATAATCTACTAAATACTCTTTTATAAATAATTTGATGAGAACTTGAAGGCGAGACTAAACCATAAACCATTATAGTCATGCATAAACAGATGTTTGTTTCAGTCAGATTGACTGAGAAAATTGTCATTCTCGTAATAGTGTATGGTCTAAGTAAGCAATACTGCTAACAGAAAGACTGTGGTGAAAAAAAAGTAAGAGTATGGATACCCTTGACCCATTTTTCCCTGCACCAAGGCGCTAACAACACATCCTTCGATCAGCAACTCGGTATACAGTATATATAACTCGGTTGATCAGGGACTACGAGTCCGGCCCACTGTGTTTCAAATGTAATGCCAATTTGGCTCATTACCAATTTGGCTAACTGAGTTTCTTTTGTACAGCCAATTTAAAAATTCGTATCAGCTCTATAATTTCGACTTTGGATATCTGTCTTCTTATAATTGAAAACATATTCATAAACAAAACTTAAAAACATATAAAATATTTTATATTCAAGGCTTGTTCAGTGTGGTTCAGGAGCATTATTGTATTGAATCAAAACAAAAGTAGAATTAATACACATTTATGATTGAGGGAAAAAGTTGTTGTCTGTTGGTATACAACTTATTAATGAATTATCGAACATAAGACCTCCGTCACGCCTGTGATTGCTAAATACGTTAAACCCTGGCATCCACGAAACCGTCTCATAATATTATTTTTATTAATCTCACCACCACACCCCCAGTGAAATTAATTAAAGTATATATGATCCACCGGGATTCGAACCCGGGTTATCACACACATATTTTTGCCACCTTAACCATTACACCACCAGGACGGTTTAATTAGGCTTTGCTTTATTTTCAATTGAAATTAATTTAATTCAACTCAAATTCTGTAATTTAGTTCATAACAAAATGCAGGGCTAGTTTAACAAAGTATTGTATGTTGGCTGCCCAAACTGACGGCACCCTTTTGTCTAGCCATCTGTTTTATACAATCACACACGACCTAGTAATATTGATAATATCCTATATATTATCCCATATATATATATATATATATATATAGTATATATCACAAATACACGTGAGCCACTATATATTTTAATCTCTCAGTGGGGTTCGAACCGCCGACCGTCAGGACGACAGCCGACGCTTTAGCCAACTCCACCACGGCAGTCTAACAGACACTCAACCTTCTATCCTATTTATGTTAAGGAGAAGGGAAACCCACTAGGTGAATGTAATTTCAATTCATACCTAGTCGTAGGATCCATATTCCAGAATACCATACAAGGATTTCTAAGTGTCCTGACGCAACTCGGGCCGAAATTGATTTAATTTAATTCTAACCCACCAAGCATGAGTCATTAATATTAAGTATATATCACAAATACACGTGAGCCACTAAATGTTTAAATCTCTCATATATATATATATATATATATATATATATATATATATATATATATATATACAGTATATATATATATATCATATTACGGTCTACTGTAAACTATTGCAGTTAGCATATCTTATTATTGTTGTTAGCTATTGCATTTTGCAATTGCTAGCGAATTTACCGATTTAGTGCCGACTAGGAATGATTAGAAATTGAACAATGCTATATTTTAAAGCATCCTTGAGTGACTCCAAGGATTGGCTGATTATTCCGGAGTACATCAATGAATCATGAAACTCCAACATAATCTCACTTGCAACGCACTGCCCCCTCACATAATTATGAAATGTACGGCATGGTTTTATGTGAATACAATACACTTTAAGCACAAAGTTAACTATCATTAATTTTCCCAGGCCTCTCCATGAAATGGTATACAGTAAATTGACCATAATTCAAACAATGTAACCAATCGAACGACATTAACATTGTTAAACAATAACACTTGCCGTAGTCTATTTCGTGATCATTGTGTATTAATTTATCATTATATAGTATATTGAATTTTTAATGTAAATCATAAATAATTATATTTACAAGAACATCGTTTGTACGATAACTGTATGGGAGGGATAACTGACTTTGAAATCATTCGAAGTACCGTACCTTACCGGTACTTAACAATCTCAGTACATATCCTTAAATTATTTGTGTATATTGCATAACAATATTGTATCTATTATAGTGTGCAGTATTAAACATTTATTAATTTTACCATATATTTCCTAATAATTTGATTTGTTCATCTTCCCGCGACTTCTCATCAAATCGCTGTGTCAAAAGTAGGCAATTTGATAATTAAGATAGGCTCAAGATATGTGTTCAATTAATTAACTTTAGGTACTGCCTCCAACTTCATGTCTTAAATATGATCAAACTAATACAATGCTAATGCATTGGAAATGTCAAGAACGTTCCATCATGGTCTGTGGGTAAGCTTTGTGGTGAACAACCGAAACTAAGTACAACACATCATTCTATTCCATGGCCTTTAGGTTACACAAACCTCCCTATGTATGCTTAGTGAATCGCAGACATTGAAATAAAGCATGGAGTATAGTTTGGGAACCTAATGTGCATGTTTTTAAGAGTGTGATTGTCTGAAACGTTTGTCAATCTATTCTTTGATAACGAGCTAAACCCTTTACAAGTCTGAGCTCTGAGGAGTGGGACACCACCACTTACCCTCATACTGGATAGCTTCACCGAATAAATCTGTTGCCAAAATAAGGAATTAACATGAGTTGATGGATCCGTTTAAAGTGTGGAGAATGGATGTATTGCCTATAAAGAAAGCGAAGCAAAATTGTAAAGGTAAAAACATGCTGGAGGATATAATTATAAGATGATCATTATGAACTAATGAAATATAAAGAGCCATAGGGATAATATAATATATATGCAAATGGGTGTTTTTAAGTTATAAATAAATTATGATTACAGTAAATCAGTAATACAAAAAAGGTGTTTGTAAATGTCCAAGGAAAGTGTGAATACTTGAATGTTTTAATATTATAAATATTGTTAAGTAATTTATAGGAAGGTAGGTACAGGAATGGATAGACAGGTGGCAAAAACAGTATTCTCAGAAGATAGGGTGAAGAATAAGTAAGTAGTGGTTGGAAGAATGGAAATAAGTGTTGAATTGAAGAAATTAATACATAAGAACATAAGAAAATGGGAGTCTGCAAAAATCCGATCGGCCCACACAAGGCATATCCCTGTCACAACCAACCCCAATTACATAA
Organism: Paralithodes platypus; assembly: GCA_032716605.1. Taxonomy (NCBI): domain Eukaryota; kingdom Metazoa; phylum Arthropoda; class Malacostraca; order Decapoda; family Lithodidae; genus Paralithodes; species Paralithodes platypus. Next base: position 16,342,414 of record CM064515.1, on the reverse strand, counting down.
CAACATAAGGTCATAAGATCGCGGGAAACTGCATATGGCCATGCGGCCTACATGAAGCAGCTCCCATTCACACCCAGCCCATATCACCCATATGGGAATCCAACTTATGCTTAAAGCTTTCAACTGTTTCTGAGCTAATTACTGTTCTGGGCAGTGCATTCCACATGTTAACAACTCTATTTCCAAACCAGTGCTTTCCTATATCTTTCCTAAATCTAAACTTATCTAACTTGAAACCATTTGAGCGGGTTATGTCGCCGTTCTTTAGCTTTAATACCTCATCTATATCGCCCTTATTTAAATCTTTTATCCATTTAAATACCTCTATCATGTCTCCCCTACATCTTCGTCTCTCTAGTGAGTGCAGGCCTAAGACTTTCAACCTCTCCTCATACGATAAATTTATAATATTATGTATCTTTTTGGTCATTCTTCTTTGGACTGCCTCTAAAGTGTCGATATCCATTCTATAATAAGGGCACCAACATTGAACAGCATAGTCTAAATGGGGTCTTACTAGAGCTAAGTATAGTTTTAAGAAAACTTCAGCAGTCCTGTTGCTAACACTCCTAGATATGAATCCTAGAATTCTATTTGCCCTATTCCTAACACTTATACACTGTTTTCTTGGTTTCAGATAATTACTAACGAGCACCCCCAGATCCTTCTCACACTCTGAGTTATCCAATTCTACATTGTCTAGTTTGTATTTAGCATCTAAATTACGATTTCCAATCCTTAATACCTTACATTTGTCTACATTGAAACTCATCTGCCAATTTATGGACCACTCATGCAAGTGATCGAGATCATTTTGAAGACATTCCCTGTCGCTAGCTGACTCTATTATCCTACCTATTTTAGTATCATCAGCAAATATACTGATCCTACTCTTTATGCCTGAGTCAAGATCATTTATGTAGATAATGAACAGAAGGGGCCCCAAAACCGACCCTTGGGGGACCCCACTTTTAACTAATCCCCAGTCCGATTTTACACCATTTATACCCTTGTGAAAGTGAAAAAACACGTGTGTGAGAGTAAATGAGAGGTAGGGGAAAGGAACTACAGTTACTAAAGACAAAATGAAAGTCAAAAGAACATTTTGCAGTGAGAATATACAAGCAAGCAACCAGAGCAAATATAAATATATATAACTTATTAAGGAACTGCTGAATGTAAGTTATACTGTAGTATGAACATTTTTGTTTCATTCGACTCATTGGGAGGGGCACGAACTACAATGTACACATGTGTGCGTAATATAACAGACTCTAACAAAGTTCATACAATATATTTAGGGCATAAACATCCTTATATGTACAAATTCGAAAGTTATGTTCTATTATTAGTAGAAAATGTGATGTTTATAGTAGGTGTTCTGTAATGAATGACAAATTAGTGAAACAGTAAAAGTGCTCAAAATAATACCCATAATATGTCTAGAAGTATTTCTACAGTAAAGTTCATATTTACCCACTACAAATTTAATTTACCAGGTAGTTTTGCTCTCTTATGATGAATGTACAATAATAGAGTGAGCTAAAAGATTAACCATATAAATATATCATGTACGAGTACCGGTATGAAGAATTTGCAAGATTAAAATTACCATTTTTGTGAAACTGACAACATTCCTTAACTTATTCACATTGTATTGCGATATTTCATACATGTCCCAACTCTGGAAATATTTCAGCAAATCGAAGACTCCTATTGAACAACATTTTGTCACTAGAGCCTTAAAATAAAGTATTTTCTCTTCAACTTTATGTGAGAAATAAAGACAGGCTTCATCATGGGTTTCTAGTCAACTTTCATGATACGAATCTTTGAACTATTCATACCGGTAGCTAGATTGCATTAAATTACAAAGGAAAATAAGCAAAACCTGATCAACTGAACCAGACCAGGCTGCTTGTTGAAAGTAATAGAGTTGGAAGGGAAGAACTGTCACATACAGCAATTAGTGGAGGTAATTTGAGTGAGTTAAGATGTACATATTGATGCTTATGGAAGTCCTAGGAACAAACGCGGTCTTTTGCTCTTTAGAATCAAAATATATGTGACCTTCCATTGGATACTAGTTTACAACATCTTTTTCTTTGATTTATAATTGTTACTTGTATTGTAATTTAATACATCTACTGATAAGCATTTGCTGGCATCTATATTAACATGGCCTTTGATAGTTTCACACATTTGAACTATGCCCCCTCTGATTTTGAACTTTCTTAAACTAAAGTGGTTTCGTTCTTTCAGTTGTAATATTATGATAATATAATTTATTATATTTATTAGTCTGAGAATCAATTTAGTTACTCTTTATTGTATACAGTATTATAAGTTCCTGGGGTAAAATAGAGTTAAAGTTTACAGGAAACCTATAAGTAACTTACCTTATATGTTATGCCAGGACTGATGCTATCTTCATTCTTGTGCAACTGCAAGAGAGTTTTTTAGAGAAAAACAGAGAGTTATACCTAGTTTTTTATAGATCTGGAGAAGGCCTTAGACCGGGTGCCAAGGGAAATAATGCAGTGGGCTATGAGAAAACTCGGAGTAGAAGAGTCGTTGGTGCGTGTGATAATGAGAATGTATGAGGGGTCACAGGCAGCAGTTAGAGTGAATGGGGTTCTCAGTGAAGAGTTCCCAATGAAAGTTGGAGTTCACCGAGGTTCAGTGCTGAACCCATTGCTGTTTGTTTTGGTCCTGGAGGCTCTATCAATGAACTTTAGGACAGGACTCCCATGGGAGTTGTTATATGAAGATGACCTAGTTCTTATCGCAGATAGTGTGAAGGAAGCAGAGGCAAAGTTCAAACGATGGAGGGAGGGTATGGCAAGCAAGGGTCTAAGCCTCTAAGAGATAACATAGATAAAACAAAGGTCATGATCAGTGGAGTAGGGCGAGGAACTATGGAAAGAAGTGGCGACTATCCATGCACAGTATGTGGGAAGGGGGTGAGAAGTAACTCAATTCAATATTGCGTCTGTAGTGACTGGGTACACAAGAGATGTACAGTAGTGGGACTAGAGGACCTTTGACAGGAATCATAGACTTTGAATGTGCACAGTGCTGTGTACAAGGGAGAACTTGTGTTATATTTAAATGATCCGCCTTCTAGTGTTGATTTTGACAGTGTAACGCTGGAGTGTGTGAATAATTCTGCTATTTGGGTGCTACGTTTCCGCCGCCGGTGGCGCTGAAGCTGGCTCCATTGCTAGAGGCAGAAGTGGCTGGGGGAAGAGCTGTTACCACTCCTGACCATGAGAGGACTCCCACTTCACCTTAAAGGGAAGGTGTGTACCTTGTGTGTTAGGAGTGCGATGACCTATGCCTCGGAGAAATGGCCGATTAAAGCGGAGGATATCAATAGAATGGAATGGAACGAGAAGAGAATGGTGAATTGGATATGTGTGGTTAACCTCAGTAACGGGGTATCGAGCGAGGAATCGAGAAGACGTCTGGGTATAAGGAGTGTCAGTGAAGTGATGCGCACGAGCTGACTTGGTTGGTTTGGACACATGGAGAGAATGGATGATCAGAACTGGGTGAAGAAATGCTGGATTGTGAACTTATGGGGAGCTGCATGTAGGGGTAGACCTAGAATGACGTGGGATCAGGTACTCCGGTCCGATCTCAAAATAAAGAACTTGACAACAGAGGCAGACCTTGACAGGGCCATTGGCGGTGGTGAACGTTGAAATCTAAGATGGAGATTTCTGAGAAAGGAGAAATGGATATAATGTGTTCCACTTTAGAGTTTAGATTGTCAAAAGTCGGTAGAGTTAGGGGAAAGATACACAGCACAGAAATATTTAGAATGAGAATTATAGCTGGTATGTATTACGGATTTACTATCGTAACTAGGATCCTGAATCTCATCCAACTGAACCACATCTTTTGGGAAATCACAAAGTCTACGACCCTTGACCAACATGGACGGAGTAATAGGACTAGGGTCCTCCAGATCACCTGAGACATATGTTAAGGGGCAATCATTCACGGTAGCCTCTAGTTCCAATAAGACAGTTGTTAGTTCCTCAAAGGAATCTAGAGCATGACCAATTACCTTTTTAAGCCCTGCCTTCACAATTCATATGGCTCTCTCCCAAATAGCCTCAAACTATGGCTAATTTAGATAAGTGGACTGTATATTATTGATATTAAAGGAACATTAACTATATAGAAATATATTACCCTTTGATGAACTCAGCTGGTGATTGGAGGATGGCGGAAAATAGGCTAGATTGCTGGAAGTGGTTAGTATAGTAAACAGAGTATGAAAAGAGGCTACAATAGGCTAGGATAGGCTAGATATTTACGTTAAGTTGTGCTAAGTAACAAAGATGATGTAGTGACTATGGAGTACGAGATGAAAAGTGAAGCGAAAACACCTGGTGAAATAACTAGAAGAAAGAAGGCTTAGCGTGTGTAGCTGGGACGGAGGTTTGTTGGAGAGTGAGCGAGCGCGTTATGTTTGTCTCTGTCGTGACATACCGCGCACGCGCATAACATATGGAAAATGTATCCCATCTTCTTAACAATGAGATACTTATAAACAATCTTAAATAATACAAATATATATATATATATGGGAATTATAATCCTACAATACTTTCCCATATACTACTATAGAATAATATATTCTACCCAATCATGGAACGTTCGACCAAGGTTATGGAAGCGTTCAACTTAAGACTACGGAATGATACGTAACGCTACATCAACCCAGATTACGTAACATCGAGACTGTTCATACTAGTTTGAGTACACTAAGTATGGACATATTCCCACCAACAGAAAATATACAAAATTTACATGATTAGATTTGCCCGGAGGCAATCTTATCCCGCCAAGCTTGGGAGGATATCTGGGCTGCCTGTCGACGTGGGCGTTCGCCAGACGCGTCAACAGGCTGCGCCAAAAGTAGAAGCCAGAGAGGGGACTTCAATGGATAACTGATCCGAGGGGGTGTCCTTGCGATCGAGGTCACCCTCAAGAGGATATAGTTGGACTGTTGGCCGTGTGATTACTCCAGTCCTGGTGCGAACCTTTGCTACCCGAACCTCACCATCACGACCTGGTAACAACTCCTCTATCCGACCCAATTTCCAAAATGCGCGCGGGCCCTCCTCATGGATGGTTACCACGTCCCCTACCCTAGGCCAATGACCTTTTAATGGTGTTAGTTTATTCTTTTGTGCTTCCCTTAAAGTCACCAGATATTCTGTTGACCAGCGATGCCAAATATCTCGCGATAATTTACGAATGTATTTGTAGCGGGCCGATATCACTTCCTTACTTATGTAGTCTGGATCCTCCATAGTATCCTCGTCATGCTCTTCAGGAAGATCCCGCAGTCTGTATCCACGTACCAGTACTGAGGGTGTGATTGGGGTAAGGTCTTCCAAATCACCAGAAGCATAGTATAGAGGGCGATCATTTACGGTGGCTTCGATCTCCAAGAGTATGGTGTTGAGTTCCTCAATCGAGATGAGAGCTCTACCCAACACCTTCTTCAGACCCGCCTTCACGATGCCTATGGCTCTCTCCCATATGGCGCCAAACCAAGGCACTCTGGCGGGAATGAAACGCCATTCGCATTTTACATCTGCTAGGCAGGTCTGAATCTTAGGATTGTTGCTCGCTTCTTTGAGATATGTAGATGCCCCTATGAAAGTCTTTGCATTGTCACTCAGCATGATATGCGGATATCCCTGTCTACTGCAGAATCTTCGGAAGGCATGTAGGAAGCTATCACAAGTGAGGTTGGTGACCAGTTCCAGGTGAATTGCCCTGGTAACAGCACAAGTGAAAAGTATCATATACACCTTAAGATTGGGTGAATCTTTCACAGGGATTGCTCCACTGTAGTCAACCCCGGTAACTTTGTAAGGGTCACTTGGGGTAGTTCGCAGGTTTGGTAAGGGAGGAATTCCGACAGGATCATAATGTGTTCCCTGTACTCTTCTACACTTTAAGCATTTGCGAAGGACTTTCTTGACCACCTGCCTGATTCTAGGCACCCACCATCGTTGTCTTACATAGGTGACTATATGACCAACCCCATAATGACAACAGAGTCGGTGACACCTATCGATTATAAGATGGGTGAAGGGATGATTGGGGGGCAGTAGTATTGGATACTTACTTGCCTCGGAGAGGGCTGCCAATCGTAATCTGCCTCCGCACTGTATCAAGTCCCCCTTCAAGTGTAAGCCCAACTGGTTGATCAGGTTATTCCTAGACTTTGTTCCCTTAACCAGTAATTTATATTCCTGCGTATATATTTCTTGTTGACAGGGCTTATGTAATAATTTATCTGCAATTCTGATCTCCTTCACATTGAGGTAAGCACTACCTGTGGGCGGTGTGCCTTTAATTTTTGCTTTTACATTTCCTACAAATCGTATCACCCATGCTGTAACACGTTGTAACTTCTCATAGCTGCTGAATCTATCCCAGTCCCATAACCGTGTGTCTTCGTCAGGCACCGAGTCAATTACCGTTGCCACAATAGCAGTGTGTTGCTCGCTCAAATCTATATTCTCTGGCCATTCGTTGGGATCATTAAGCCAGCATGGGCCATTCCACCACAACGCAGAAGATTCGAGAAATTTAGCAGAGACACCACGAGTAATGCAGTCACTTGGATTCTCTTTGGTAGACACATACCGGAACTGTGTGGTTGGGAGCAGGGTACGAATTTCGTCGACACGGTTGGTGACGTACACTGGTAGCTTCTTACGGTTATGTAACCAGTAGAGCGTAATTTGGCTGTCACTCCATATAACTGTCTCCGAGATATTTAGCAAATTTTTAAAAGTTTCCTCTACAAAGTGAACGAGTCTAGCAGCCAACAGAACTGCAGTCAGCTCTAATTTTGGGATGGAAAGGGATTTGATCGGGGCGACTTTCGCCTTCGCCATGACGAGACGGCTGCCACATGTGTCAACAAAGTATATGGCGGTGCCGTACGCGACCTTGCTAGCGTCTGAGAAGGCATGAATGGAAACAGGATGGTCCAAGACAACTCTCCGAGGAAAATTAAAACCCTTACAGAGACGAAGATCCGAAATAATGTCTTCCCACTCCTGAACCAGATCGCCAGTCAAAACCTCATCCCAACCTAATTTTATCCTCCATAATTGCTGAAGGAATAATCTCGATTTGATCGACACCGGTAGAACTATCCCCAAGGGGTCAAAAAGTTTAGCTGTCATACTCAAGCAAATTCGTTTTGTAATCTGCGAATATTGCGCGTACTGAACGCCGAATGAGAGGGTATCGGTGTCCGATTTCCAAAACAACCCTAGCACTCTAGCATGTTCCTGCTGTACAGCCGCCACACCATCCCGTTGCAGTACAGTCCGCAAAACAGAATTATTAGTCGCCCATTCACGCAAATGTAGATGGGCGTCATTCATAATCTCTCGGACTACAGCGTAGGTATCAACCAGGAAATCTTCTTCATTTCCTGTACCCAGTAAATTGTCTATGTACAACCCTGACCGAATCTGACGAATAATCTGCGGATCTGCACTGACATAAGACAAATGTTTTAAAATGGTGGCGTGTATAAGGAATTGGGAACAAGTCGCTCCAAATAAAACTGCCCAGAACCGGTAACAAATTAGGGGGGAATCCAGTTGCCTCGGATAATTGGGCCACATAAATCGCGTATAGTCCTGGTCGTCTTCATGGAGTCTTAACATTAGAAATGCCTTCTCAATATCAGACACCCAGGCATACTTACCGAGTCGAAATCGAAGCAAAACCTGCGCCAAATCTGGTACCAGTGATGGTCCAGTGTACAGGCAGTCATTAAGACTAGGATGACGTTCACTCATCTTGGCAGAACAGTCGAAGACAATACGCACTGGTGTAGTTTTGCTCTCCTTGACTACACCGTGATGAGCCAAGTAATGCCCGGTATCTGATGTATCAAAAGGCGAGGTACCTCTTCTATAAAACCCCGGGACACCTGTTCCTTTATGACTTTTGAGTATTCCTCGCAAAAGTCAGGCTCCTTGAGGAATCTTTTCTGAAGTCCCCGAAGACGGCCTATGGCCAAACCCTTGTTAGATGGCAGCTGATCCTTAGAATTGTTCCAGGGCAGTCTCACTTTATACTGCTGGCTGTTGGGATCGTAGGTAACGGTATCCTCATACGACGATAGTGCTTGCCGCTCAACCAGTGAGTATTCCTTAGGGGTTATCCCGATATGATCTAATTACCACAAAACATTTAAGTCATTTTTGCATGGTGGAATATTACCAGTGGACATGTATTCGTCCATTGGTGTTACTGCTACTTTCAATACAGTAATTACTTCTGTGCTGGAGCTGGTAGGCTGTGTCACATATGAACCACTGATGGCGTACCCGTACTTGGTAGGAAGCAGAATTAGGCTACCTGACCTTTTATACCCAGGTCGCACTATATCGTAGTAGTGATCCACACCGATGAGCAGCTCCAGCTGATCTGTGTCCGTTGCGTGAGGATCGGCTAATTTTATGCCTTTACTTTGTAAACTAACCAGTTTAGACTTTAGGTTAAGTTCACCTTTATGTTCTGGCAATTCATCAACCACTATTGCGTCTAGATGATGTAATTTACCTCTGTGTTTGTATTGCAGTGCCACAACATTATATTCCCTAGAGGCCTGTTTCCCGGTAAATCCGTGAAGACATAACTCCTCAGTTCCTTTAGAAATGTAGGAAAGGGAGGATAGAACAGAAGACTTCACAAAGGTCCTCTGAGAACATTGGTCAAGTAGCGATCTAATTTTAACACAATTATTATCCTTACCCTTTACCGGCAGCTGTACGGTGGGCAAGATTACTGTATTTTTACCTGTGGCAACGGACATTGTAGTTGAAGTAGCAGCAGTCTGCTCTCTCTTGCTGTTATCCTCCGCTGGTATACTTTCCTTCCCTTGTTTTTGTGTACACAGGGAATGAAAGTGTTTGCCCTTACAAAACTTGCAGCTTCTTATGTTAGGATTAGTACAACCCGAATGGCCATGGTCTTTTGACAAGCATCCAGTGCAGAGACGTAGTTGACGGGCACTTTTAACTTTAAGAGGCCCTGTCTTATACTTCATACACTTGTACCATAAATAATTGGTGCCACTACACAGAACACAGTTGAATTTCCTGTACTCACTCTGGGCGGTAAATGTTGCCGTAGCCATGGGTGTACCCCCTACTCTGTCTTGACCCGCCACATTGTACACTTCAGCCTGGAGGCAATGAGTGAATTTCTTATAATCCAGGCTCGAGTCTCCCATTTCCCGTTTTATGGTTTCCTTTAGTGGTGATGGTAACTTATTGACAAGAGTCACCACACAAAATTCCTCCAAACAAATACCATGGCTAATGATTGACCTCATCACACTCTCTGTATTGGCATAGAAGTCCTTCAGGTCAGCTGTTTGGTGTTTGGGTGACACTAATTGATTGAATTTGGTAACATAAGCTGCCTTGATTCGATCTGGATGCCCATATGTCTCTTGCAGGAGCTCAATTGCTGGGGCATAGCTTGCACTTTCGATAATGAATCCTTCGACTAGCTTATGTGCATCACCCTGAAGCTGACCCTTTAGATAGGTGAAGCGTTGTATATCTGTGAGGTCGGAATTGTCATGGATGGTACACTTGAACATCTCCCAAAATCCCGACCACATGGTGGCATCACCTTCAAATTTTGGAAGAGTAAGATGTGGTAATTTGACTGCGGATTTCTTTGGCTCTTTCTTGACCTCCTTCTTGACCTCTGTAATCAAGATCCCCTTCAGTGTGGCAACGATTACTTGTATGCCCTCCATATATAAGGTATCCTCTCTTATCACCTCGATATACTCGGCGTCCTCGTAAGTGTCAGCCAGGTCCTCCTGTGTGACCTCATATACTTGTCAAGTTGCTTTTGAATACTGAGCAACCTGGCCTCCACCTCCACTCTAGACGCCGAATCAAGGAATTCATCAATATCAGAGGTCAAGACCGTCAAAGAGCCCTTAAGCCCAGCCCGACGCTTCTGTACACTTTTAGCCATGATTATACGGGAAGGAAATTTATTGACGTTAAATCAAACTATCAATGCCAGACCGACTAAGTTGCGGACAACAATACAGTACTCCGAGAAATCAAATTAAATCGCGAGCTGAAAATAAAACACCCTCACGAAAAATGCGGAATAAGAATTGTGCGCAATGTAGACTAGCAATCTGGAGCCTTTCAATTTAACTCCTTACATAATAGTTATGATCTAGATCCAGAAATTACAGAATCATTACACCATAAGTTAAGAAAAGCCAGGAGGGAAATTTAGTACAATACAGTAGCCTATAGGCCAAAAATATCTAGATGTCAAAAAAGAGGTACCGTTTAAAGTTTATATTAAATTTAAGAATTTTAAGAGAGAGAGAGCCTATAGGGTAATTTAAACAGGCTAAACTCAATGGGTACCGCTAATTTTATATTATTAAATTTAATAAATGTGAAAAGAAAAGTTCATCTCAAGAAGTCACAAGAAAAAAAGTTTGGAGTTGGATTAACACACACTCAGCCTATCAGCTATCATAATACCCCGCCTCCAGGGCACACAACGAGAGAAGAATTTAGAAAGACATGTGAATCAATAAAGAAGTTATTGGACAGTATAAATTTGATATAGAATGAATAACCTTAACTTTGAAATTATTATACAGTACAATATGGATGATTTTAATCTTAGTGCCAAACAATCGTTATATAATTTGGGCCTAAAGGGTTTACAATCAAAATTTAATTAATATACTGTACCGATTTGAAGGATTATTAATCTAGGCTATACTAATTTTGCTGATCAACTCTAACGTCATGGTGGGCAAACATCTCGTCGTATGACCTGGCGACCATGGCATATTCGTCTTGCCTAAAGCACCGACGACAGGTGGCCAGGATCTCCGAATAGAGACGCTTTGATGCCTCGTGCGTGAGGTGTACCCCGTCGGGACTGAAGTCAGCCTCAGAGGTATTCATGGACTGATAGCGCTCCCGGGTGAATGTGATATGGCGCTTTAGCCATCGGTTAACCGCATTTCTAATGCGGTTAAACTCGTCCGTAGAGACCCCTCGTGGAGCCTGCCGCTTCTCTACCCCAATCACCCGGACCACCTCCTCAGCTAGGACCTCGATCCCCTCCGCAATCCCTCTCGGACTGACCCCGCTCCTTATCTCATTTCCTCCTATCACCAAGAAGGTCAAGTCGGGCTTCAGCTCTAAAAACTGACCCCAGGCTTCTGTTGATCTCAAGGTGCTGACGCGGGCACCTGGGGCGGCCAGAGGAGTCACGGAAAAGAAAGGCCTGTGGACGGCTTGGTCCACGTACAAATCCCTGACGTAGGAGTGGCCCAAAATTGCCACCTTCCTAATCGGGCCTGGGTACGCAGGCCTATGAACCACCGCAGGATAATCTTCCCCTACCCCACCACCCGCGGCACCATGACGCCAAAAGCCCTGGGCCATGAGGGACAGACGAAATATGGCACAAAAAAAAAAGAACCACGTAGGCTAGGCCACCACCAACCACAAAAAAGAGGGGGGGGGGGGGGGGCAAACTAGTGAAAGGTTTAAGGACCAATTATATGGCTAATTTAGATAAGTGGACTGTATATTATTGTTATTGAAGAAACATTAACCATATAGAATGTATTACCCTTTGATGAATTCAGCTGGTGATTGGAGGATGGCGGAAAATAGGCAAGATGACTGGAAGTGGTTAGTACAGTAAACAGAGTATGAAAAGAGGCTACAATAGGCTAGGATAGGCTAGATATTTACGTTAAGTTGTGCTAAGTAACAAAGATGATGATGTAGTGACTGGAGTATGAGATGAAAAGTGAAGCGAAAACACCTGGTGAAATAACTAGAAGAAAGAAGGCTTAGCGTGTGTAGCTGGGACGGAGGTTTGTTGGAGAGTGAGCGAGCGCGTTATGCTTGTCTCTGTCGTGACATACCGCGCACGCGCATAACATATGGAAAATGTATCCCATCTTCTTAACAATGAGATACTTATAAACAATCTTAAATAATACAAATATATATATATATATATATGGGAATTATAATCCTACAATACTTTCCCATATACTACTATAGAATAATATATTCTACCCAATCATGGAACGTTCGACCAAGGTTATGGAAGCGTTCAACTTAAGACTACGGAATGATACGTAACGCTACATCAACCCAGATTACGTAACATCGAGACTGTTCATACTAGTTTGAGTACACTAAGTATGGTAGCAAATTAAGGCGCACCCGCTGGTATAAACGCCATTCGCACTGGATTTCAGCAAAATAAGCCTGAAGACTTGGATGTCTTCCAGGTGTCTGGAAGCTCCTACAAATGTGGTAGCATTGTCACTTAACATTATCTGCGGAAATCCCTGCCTACTACAAAATCTCCGGAATGCATGGATAAAACTTGCACAGGTCATATTGTTTACTACTCCAGTGTGAATAGCTCTGGTAGTAGACAGGAATGGCTCCTGTATAATCAACCACTGTGACCTCAAAAGGATATCAAAGAGCAGTTCTGATGTCTGGCAGAGGAGGTACTGTACTCTGGCGGTCGCATAAGTATTACCCCGTATTTTATGACACGCTATACACTTACTGGTCACTTGTTTTACAGCCTGTTTACTATTAGGATTCCACCACTTTTTACGTTTTTATGTGACAACGTGATTGACTCCATAGTGGCAACAAACACGATGGCACATATTGATGAGCATGGTAGTGAAAGGGTGTTAGGAAGGCAGTAGTATCAGATATTTCTTTAAATCCTGAAGAGCCGCTAACTTCAGTCTACCTTCGCATACAATTATACCTCTTTTCATGACAAGTCCCAATTGATTTATCAAATTATTGCGACTACCCTTGTCACTAGACAGCATCTCGTACTCCTCTGGGAAGCATTCTTGCTGGTATCTTTGAGCTACAATCTTCTCTGCCTCTTTTAGTTCCTTAATGCTGAGGAGGGTACAGTCTGTGAGAGACAGATGTCCCTTTAATTTTTGCCTTAAAATTTTTCTTGTATCGAATAGTGTCCATGCAACTAACCAAATACATTTCTCATAACTGCCATATTTATCCCAGATCCATAACTGTGTGTCCTGGGTATCATTGGGCCCAATGACTTGGCTATATTCTTGTGGCTTTGGGTCATCTGGTACCGGTAACAGGTCTTCTAGCCACTCGTCTTCGTTTCGGAGCCACATGGGCCCCTCCCACCAAAATGCAGAAGATTTCAGATGCTTGGCCAAAACACCTATAGACAGCAAATCACAAGGGCTGTGTTTGGAGGACACATACCGGAATTCTACAGTCGGAAGAAGAGATCTGATTTTGTCGACTCGGTTCGCGATGTACACTGGAAGCTTATTCGTGCTGTCCAACCAATGTAATGTAACTTGGCTGTCGAACAATGAAATAATTCTACTGACATTTGCAATGTTATGATAGGCGTCCTCAACAAATTTAAATAGTCTGGCGGCTAGCAAAGCAGCAGTTAGCTCTAGTTTTGGAATAGTTATGGATCCTATGAGAGCGACCTTTGCTTTAGCGGACCAGACTGCTATGTTCCGGGCTCACAAAATATATTGCGGTGCTGTAGGCAACACCACTGGCATCGCTAAACACATGAAGTTCCACCGAATCAGCAAATACCATCCTCCGTAAAGTCACTGCAGAGGCCCAGATTTTTAGAGATGGTAGACCATTCGGTAGTGCAGTCTTCAGGTAGCTGATCGTCTCAATCTAGTTTCAGTCTCCAGAGTTGTTGCAAAAAGATTCTAGACCTTATAGTCACAGGCAGTAGTACACCGAGTGGGTCGAACAGTTGTGCCGGCACTCTTAGGCACTCTCTCTTTGTAGCCTTAATGGTTTCTGGAAGACTAGCATTGAATGTCAAGAGATCAGAATCAGGTAACCATAAGAGTCCTAATATCTTCACTATCTCTTGGCTTTTTGAAGTAACACCGGTGTATCCATTTGCAAAAGGTCCCTTAATTGAGGACTATTTGTAGCCCACTCTCTGAGATATAAATGAACTTGAGACATATTGACAGTCTCTTCATCACTGCCTGTTCCTTGGAGTTTTCGATATACAAACCTTCCCTAACAGCCTCCACAATTTTGGGATCCTCATTAATAACGGAAAGATGCTTCAAGATATTAAGAAGAAACTGTGAGCAAGTCACACACTACCTTAAATTGGTAGCAAAGTAAGGGTGAAGTTAAGTCCAAAGGGTCCTTTGGTCACAGAAATCAGGTATAGTCACAATCATCCTCATGAAGTCTCAACATGAGAAAAGCCTTCTCGATATCACTTATCCAGGTGAATTCGCGCAGCAATATTTTGGCAAGATCTGGTACTAGTGATGGCCCTGTGTAAAGACAGTTGTTAAGACTCTGCTTGCTTTTACCAATCCTAGCAAAACAGTCGTACACTATACGTACAGGTATCGTCACGCTGTTTTTAGTGACCCCTTGGGGCGCCAAGTAGTGACAGTCTTCAGGAACACCAAAAGGAACCTCCTCAATGAAACCACGTCGAAGTTGATCATTGATAATTTTGGCGTAGTGACTACAGTACATACATACATACATACATAACATTTTAAGACTGAGTGTTCCACACATAAGTGCAGTTTCAGTCTCTTGTCCTAATGGCGGCGTTCCAGGCAATTCATGAGTATTCATGATATTATTTAAATTGCTTCTGTAGACCCCTTAGGCGACTTACTGCTAGACCATAGTTTGAAAGTAGTTTCTCTTTATGTTGGTTCCACGCCAGTTTGACCTCTTACTGCTGATTCTGTGCTGAGTATGTTACTGTCTCTTTGTAGAGGTACAACGCAGTCTTGTTTTCCTTCGAATTTTCACCCAGATAAATTCCTAGATGATCCAGTTCCCACAAGCATTTCATGGCATGGATTATATATATAGATCCCAAGGCTGTGTATTGATCTCTCCTGCGATGGAGTTTTCTGCTAAAGGATATATGGGTAGAATGTGTTCCATTTTGAAGTTAGATAGTCAAAGAATTTTGGATAGTCCATAGAATTAAGGGAGAGATAAACAGCGCAGAAATATTTGAAAGTGAAAATAAAGCTTTAGCCAGAAAGTTGAAAATTCAGAATTAAAATTGGGAACACGATAGAAAGCAAGATTGTTGGACACATATATGCAACATCCACCTTTAGCTTGAAATTGAGTGTTCTATGGAACACTCAATTTCAAGCTAAAGAGCAGCCAGGAATGTTCCAGAAATAGATAGTAGTGGTCCAGAGTATATAATGGGTCAGCAACAAGGGCCAAACCACTGGGGGCACTTTTGGTACCTTTCCCCCCCACACCCCTTGGGACTCAAAATGACTGATCAAAGACCTGCTTTGAAGACATTTTGGAAAGGTTGTGTAAAATGTAAGGTGTTTGTAATATAGTGTGTTGAAAGAGAGAGAAAGGTGTTTTGGAGGGCAAACTGGGGTTGTCCTCTATTTTTGTGAGGTACGGAAAGGATCAGTAAAGGAGACCAGTTGGTCAAACAAATGTTCCAGTTGTCCTTAACCTCTGAAGTGCGCATGGGGGTAATTGGAAACGTCCCCCTGTGCTGACGTATTTGAGGTGTTTCCGTCACTAAAATATTCATTGTGCCATTAATAGCATTAATACTTATCCATATGTGCCTATTATGGGTTGATTATAAAGGTATTAACCTGAAACAACAATAAAACGAGTGAAAACAGCGTTTGGATGGTCAAAATCGGAGATATAGCCCGCGAGTTGTATAATGTATGGGTGAGGCAATCTGCTTTCCCGCCAATTTCCCCCAAGGCCACTGAGACACAGTCGATCGATACTCTCTCTCTCTCTCTCTTGCACTCGCTTGCTATCAGTGATGACCACACCCTCCAATCGGATTTCTAATGTTAGCACGAAAATATACCTCAGAATAAGGGAATAACAGGGAAAATAGGTGATAACTGAAGGAGAGGAGGAAAGTGGGGAAGGAGGGGAGGTAGAGGACTGAGATTTTGCATGGCCCAGGGGCCAAAAAAAAAAAAAAAAAAAAAAAAAAAAAAAAAAAATAACAAAATATTTTTTTTTCGATGTCAAAAGTTGATTTTTTTTTTCTCTGACTCTTAAGAGTCTCCCCGCAGTGCGCCGGGGGAACTCTTAAGAGTCTCCCTGCAGCTCCCGGGTTAACACCCACTTGTAGTACTCACCAAGAGTACCGCCCTGTTCGACTGGTGCCTACAGCCTCCTCCTACAATTGCTTTGGTTACAAAGCTGTAAAGTTGCCGATTGTTATGGCTTCATCTTTCAAATTCTTATCGTTGATATGGGAGAAATGAAACATTACACAAAGATGATATCCCTGCAAACGCTATATTGTACATAATATCACACAATGTCCTTGTATATACACATGTATATACTGTATATGTGTGCAGTATACAGCTGATGCCAAGATTTAAAGGTCTCGAGGCTTTTTGCAGCACCCTACCTCAGCTCAGCCAGGGACCAAACTGCAGATGGTGTGAGCTATCTCCCGATATCAAAGGATGACTCACAAGGGATGCCATATATTTCCATTGAATTCAAATGGGTGTCGATTATCTCTACCAACTTACTTCGCACATCAGTAGAAAGCTAAATTTTGGCGAATATTTTATGGTTTGATGAAGCTAAAAGCATTATGATGCACTTAAGAGTATACCACTGTGATGATCCTAATATCACTATCGTGCGCCAAAAGGTTAAGTACTTGAAAGTATATTAATTATCATTTATGTGAATGTACTGTGACGTTTCTGCATAGTAGCCACGTGCGGGCATGCGCGCGCGTCGGCTGCCCAGCCGTTTAGAAACCGGCTGGCGGCAGCCGGCCGGCAGGCTTTTCCTTAGTATATATCCTACGACAACGTAACTAATGTCTGGGATATTCTTATGTTGTTTCACAGCTTGAAGCTGCCCTTATTCTTAACCAACGCATCTTAGTATATTTTATTCTCGATAGTTGATTGTTTCATTATAATATTATTATGTTCCTTCCAACAACCTACTATACTCCTAAAATCGATTAATGAAATTTACAAACACATGTGGCAGTCCGTGGATTCGAACCCAGGATGCTCACACCGAAAATCAACACCTTATGCATCGCACCACGAAGACAGTTAAAGGTTGGTGGACACTGCCTACGATTTATTATGCAACTTCGAATCCTGCATATCAATCTAAGCATGTACACACATCCCAACTGCAACTCACGTAGGCTATGCATATGTGAATGGAAAGAGCAATTAATGGGGCCTTAACCACTAGGGAAGTCCTCTCGATAAATTACCCCTGTATAAGATGTAAGTCTAGTGAGAGTGGGAGGAGACGAGCGGGAGAGAGAGACCGGCTGGGGGACATTGCTTCGCGCGGAGAGACCAGCTTGGGACGAGCCTGATGAGCCTGATGTTGCCACGTGCATTTGATTGCAACGTTAGGCTTAGTTTCGACTCACGCACAGGGTAGAGGATTTTGACCCGGCAACTGTGTTGAGTGTTGCCAAGCATGGGATGTATTTTGCATGCCTAGGGTGGGGTCCAGACAGATTCAAGACTCAGAGCTCACCTCACTGTCGTACCCTTCGGACCCCCTTGATATCTATCCCTCTCAACCCCACTTAGAAACTTTCTCTCTTACTTTGTATACCTTCCTTCCACTACTTCACCAATCTATTTAATTATCCCATCCCCTTGATAGACCTTATATCTATTATTGTATTAACGACGAGCTCTCAGATAACTAGATAGGATTTTGGGCCTTATGCAGAGACGTAATTGTTAATGAGACCTAGGAAGCTTTTTTGTTGTCTCATATTTGGTGGTTTCATGCTTGCTAGTGTGTTCTTGTGTCAGGTTAGCAGGGGCTAGACCGGAGGGGAGGCTTTTTGCGATCCTTTAAGTAAAGTCTGCTGGTGCGAGTCCTGTGGACCCGCACGACTTTACTAGGATACCCGTGGGAGTCTGGGGGCATTTTCTTGTCTGTGTCCCTGTGTGTCTAGCGTTGTGTTGTGTGAGGGCCCTTGCCTAGTCCACTCAGCACTGCGCTAGCACGTCTTGCTTTTGTTTTAGGGTCGCCAGGAGAGAGTCAGATACTTGCGATCTGAGTCTCTCAAGAGAGCACCCTTTCAATTAGAGTAATTGGGCGCACAGACCTGGGAACGTCCCTAGGCTAGAGCAGGTGGCTCAGCCCGGGTATCCGAAGCCTATATCCTTCCGGCTAGACCTCTGCCGCCTGGCAGATTAACAGCTAGGGGTTTATCATCTCTGTATGCTTGTTATTGTGCCACAGTTTACCGGTTTTGTGAGCATTGGGAGTCAGGGTGTGTCTTAGAGACTCTGTCCGAGCAGGCTTGCCTGACTAAGAGTGAGAAGCACACCTGTATGTGGTTATGTTGCGAGTTGCTGCCTTTATTTAATTATACCTATGCCATTATACACTGTATGGCCAATCACTATTATTTATTCCTGCTTATGAGTTAAGAGTTCTCTAAATCCGTATCGTACTTTCTTTGCAAAGCATCAGATCCTACAGTAGCCGCATGCAGTTTAGAAACCCGCATCTTGTCTACCTGTACGATGTTTTGAGGACTGTTTGCTTTCACCTTCTTTCACGCAGGGGTGATTAGTTGTATTAATTAATGTAACGTTAAATGTACTTTCTTCTAGTTTGTTATTAAATTGTTTCTGCAATTTAATTCCGTTATCTATCTTTTCCTTGAAACTTTAAGTCAACTTAATTGTGTGATCTTTTATATAGCCTGCTTGACTATCAGTAGTCTATAGTGCGTGCACCCTGTAACCGAGTCATAGGATACCTCGTTGTCCAGGCAGGACTCTTGACGGTTTAGGGTGGTTTGTTGCCTGGGTTTATAGATAAGGGTTGGATCTAGCGTTTTCCGTTGTTGCTTGTTGCCGCATACCTAGTCCAATAGAAAGAGCCCAGTGTTTATATATCCCAGGACGTAACAGTACTGTATGTATGTATATACTGAGACCCATTCCCCATATTTCCGTTTTTTTTTTTTTTTTTTTTTGGGGTGGCCGACTCGAGACAGAGCTCAAATAGGGACAGCACAACACAACAGAAAACAATGAACACACAAAACCAAACACAAATTCACACACATCTAGGTCACCCAGGAGAAGACCTAGAGACCAGGGATCACCAAGGTCCCTCCAGCACTCCCCCAGCCCCCGACCACCCGGAGAGGTTCCGGTCTGAGCAGGCAGACCTGCAGAGAGCCGAAACCGCAAGCCCGCCCACCACACTTCCAGGTGCACCCTTCATATATAGTGGCTCCCCGGGCCAGGCGCCTGATGGACTATTATCTAGTCCAACTGACGCCCCACCCCTTCTCCCAAATGACCATATGCTCACTCATCTATTCACAAGCATTCTCCATTCCTTCCTGTGCATTACCACTTCTCTTGCCTGATCTATAGTCATTCCTCTATCACACAAAGCTTGTCTTACACAGTCTCTCCATCTCAATGGGGGTCTTCCTTCTCCTCTATCTCCCCTTGTATCTGACTCACGTATTCACTTTGTAAGCCTTTCATATTCTATTTGTTCAACATGACCATACCAGCTCAGCACCCTTCTGTCCACCTTGGCCGACAAATGTTTCTCCTGCTCCACTCTCCTACGTATCTCTTCATTCCTCAATCTGTCTCTACGATCAACTCCACACATACTCCTCAAGTAGCTCATCTTCATCACATCCAGCTTTCTTCTCTCCTTTGCCTTCAGAGCCCATGGCTCAGCCCCATACATCACTGTTGGCACAACAATTCCTTGTTACATTGCACTTCTAACTTTCATTCCGAGATTTTTCACCTTCCACATAATTACCATTGCTCTGAAAACTTTCCTTCCTTCACATACTCTCTGTTTTACCTCCATTCCTGCTTATTGTTCCTCTTGGATATTTAAAACACTCAACTTGTTCCAATATTTCCCCATCCAGCCTCACATTTAGATTCACCCTATGATTACCCCTATTACACACCATTGCTTTACTTTTATTGACGTTCACTTTCAGCTTCCTCCTCCCACAAACCACACCAAACTCTTTGACTACCCACTGCAGTTTCTCCTCAGAATCTGCCACCAACGCTGTATCATCAGCAAACAGCAACTGATTCAACTCCCAATCTCTACCATTCTTTCCTACTAATCTAATTATCATGGCCATTGAAAATGTTGTATACTTCAATTCAATTTCCTTTAACTTCTGCATTTTGTCATACTAAACAGGTACAGCTCTTTTAGACACTCCTCATACGGTTTATTTATCAAATTAGCTATCACTTGTGTACCCCTTCACTGAAATTTGTTCACTCTTTCAACATCTTTACCATATTATGGTGGCCAAAAATATACACGTATCCAAGAGGGGTCAGGCTAGCGAGTTTTGTAACAGTAGAATAATGTTTTCCAAATTAATTAAAAATTATCTCCTATTTAGTCCAATAATTTGCTTGCCATTTTGATCACCTATGCGCAATTTGGGCTGGGCTGTAAGTGGCTTGAAACTACAATCCTTAAGTCTTTTACCTTTGTCACACTTAATATCTAGGATCTATTACTGTTGTAATGAGCATGGTCGTTTTCATTCCCAATATGTAGAACCTTAGACTTCAGTAGATCTGGACTGGACACGAAAATGGAACTTTGCAGTAAGGGACCCCAAATCGGAAAACGAACCCTCAAGTTCGAACCTCGAAACTGCGAAAATGTGATATTTTCGCGGTTTCGAGGTTCGAACTTGGGGATTCGTTCTCTGATTTTGGGTCCCTTACTGCAAAGTTCCAATTTCGTGTCCAGTCCAGATCTACTGTAGTCTATGGTAGAACTTATCAATTCACAATGTTGACATCCATTTTCCATTTCTATTTTACACTTTTCTTTCAAACATTTGCTAAACACTCTGCCTTGGATGATTCTGATGCTGTTCCTACATCTCCACCCCGCTTTTTCTTACGTATACCTTACATCTTATTCTCTACTAAGGATGTACAGATCCCTGCACAAGTTTATATTTCTCTTTGAGATTATATTTATGAAAGTAAAAATAATATTATTGAATTAGGAGAGTTCCTTGCTACAAAGTATTAAATTCACCTTCTTATGCAACTGTTAGATATCTCAGAGAGGAATGGAACTTGTAATTAAATATATTCTTAATTCAAAATTTCTTAAGCATTTGTCTTCCCATAATCTACTTTCAGATCACCCGTATGGTTTCCTAAAGGTCCTCTCTACTGGTGATCATCTTTCTTACTAACTCTCGGCCATCCAAACTCCTTTCGGAATTTCGATGAGGCCTATTTTATTACGCTACACATATAAAAAACTTTCGATAGAGACAGGCATAAACCTCTTCTTTTTAAACTACCATCCTTCGGTTCCATTCTTCTATCTGTACCTTCATCTCCAACATCCTTTCTGACCATTCCATAGCTGTGGCTATGGACGGCCATCGCTCATTTCTGCAATGTATCAACTCTGGTGTTGCTCAGGGTTGTTTCGTATCTCCAGTTCTTTTTATAATATTTATTCATGATCTTCTCAATTGTACTGTACCTCTGTTCCTATCACTCGTATGCCGATGACTGTAATTTACACTATTAAACTAGAATTAGACAACGACCTACCATGCTGTTACTTCAAAACATATGTGATGAGGCCATAGCACACCTATCTCCTGATCTATCAACTATTAGACAACGACCTACCATGCTGTTACTTCAAAACATATGTGATGAGGCCATAGCACACCTATCTCCTGATCTATCAACTATTAGACAACGACCTACCATGCTGTTACTTCAAAACATATGTGATGAGGCCATAGCACACCTATCTCCTGATCTATCAACTATTAGACAACGACCTACCATGCTGTTACTTCAAACATATGTGATGAGGCCATAGCACACCTATCTCCTGATCTATCAACTATTAGACAACGACCTACCATGCTGTTACTTCAAAACATATGTGATGAGGCCATAGCACACCTATCTCCTGATCTATCAACTATTAGACAACGACCTACTATGCTGTTACTTCAAAACATATGTGATGAGGCCATAACACACCTATCTCCTGATCTATCAACTATTAGACAACGACCTACCATGCTGTTACTTCAAAACATATGTGATGAGGCCATAGTACACCTATCTCCTGATCTATCAACTATTTCCAATTGTGGCAAAGTGAACCTTATTTTGTTTCAATGCTTCTAAAACCCAAGTTCTCCATCAATTTACTCATCACAATCTTCCACAAGACTCTTACCCTTCAACAATACACAAATCAACCCTTCATCTTCTCTCAATATATATATATATATATATAAATCCATGCTTTAATCAATTCAGCCTGAGTTGCGTGGGAATACTTGTAACAATCCCTGCATGGTATCCTCGAATATGGGACCTACGTCTTGAGTATGAAATGGAATAATTTTGTCCAAGTTGGATCTCTCTTCTCCTTAATATACTGTAAATAGGATAAAGTTAAGTATTCTTTAACACGCCGTGGTAGAGTTCATTAAAACATGGCAATCATCCTGACTGTCGGTGGTTCCAGCCTGGCTGAGAGTAAACAAAAAATTGTACCTCACATGTATTTGTGATGAAAAAATAAATATTACTGATTCTCGTGCTTGGTTGGATGAGAATTATATTAATTACTCTAAGCCCGAGTTGAGTGGGAACACATTTAATAATCCCGGTATGGAATCAATGCATATGGGTCATACGACTTGCCTTGCGCATGAAATTTAATACTTTCTCCAAGTGTGTGTTAGCCAGTGTCGTGTGAAGGAGTCTCTATTCTGCTCTCCGGTATAGGGCATTTTACCTGAGAGATCTCTATCTATCTATCTATCTATCTATCTATTGCCGGACGCTATGATCCCCGAAGGGGTGGCCACGAACGAAACGGCCCCATGCACCTCTGCTCCCAGTCAGTCGATGCCCCTCCTCCCATCCAGCACCGTCTTCACTCATATACTTTTTAACTCTATCCTTCAACCTCTCACTTGATTTACCTCTCCCTCTCTGTCCTTCCACCTCACTCTTGTACACTCTCTTAGTCATTCTCTTGCTTCCAATATGTTACACATGGCCGAACCATCTCAAGGTGTGCTTTTCACACTTTCCAGCACATCTACGTCCACACCTCTCTCGTCTGTCTATCCCTCCATGTAACTCTGCACGCACTTCTCAAGTAACTAATTTCCACCCCTCTCACTCTTGGTTTGAGTCTCTTCACCGATGTCCATGCTTCGCTCCCCTAAGTCAATGTCGGGATTACCACACTGTCATGCAAGGGCTCATTTACTTCCATGCTGACAACCCTATTTCTTGTTACTGCTTTCAGCAATACTACAACCTTCTTTCCCCGTTGCACCCTCTCTCGCACTTCTTCATCCATACTCCCATCTTTACTCAACACACTGCCCAAATACTTAAATGAGCTGACATTCTCCATAACCTGACTGTTCAACCTCATCTCACACTCTATAGCTGCACCCCTTTCAAAGACCATAACCTTGCTCTTCCACGCATTTACCTTCAGGTTCCGTTTTTCACACACTGTTTTTTTTTTTTTTTTTTTTTTTTGTGTGTTTTTTTTCTTCTATATTCCACCTTACTTCCTCTCGGGCATAGGCTGAGAGCCTTAACATTCACCGCTTTACAATGAACAGTGAAGCCCGTGAGGTCTTGTTCCAGTCTAGGGAGTGAGACATGTGAAGCACGTAGAGTACAATGAGCACCTGCCATCTTGCCTTCACATGAGGCACGGTGCTCACTCATGGCCCGAAACGACCCCATCTCTGAAGCCACCTCGTTCCCGTGCTTCACTGTCTCACCCCCTACACTCGGACTCTCACACTTACACACACACAACGCCACCTGTTGAGCAGATAACTCACCAGGCATTGCACCCCTATAGCATATTTTGAATATGGGAATATTCATACAGTGCTATTTAATCAGGGAACAATGAGGGTATTTTATTGACGTTTCGGTGGGCTTGTGGTAATGCACTGATACTAGGTACAGCACAAATTCCATCCCAATAATATCTTCCCATTGATACATCGGGATTTGAACCCGGGACCTTTGGATTACCAGGCCAGTGGCAAGACCACTCCACCACACCTCCCCTTCTAAACATATTTACCAGATCCTGCCACTCCCATTCACTATCGCTTATCAGAACTGTTGTCCATACTTTTAATTCATGAGCATGGACAGTCTAAGTTTAAGTGTAATCATAAGTAGTAAGTTTGTAGGAATAAGAATCATAATAATATGATTTAGCATATGGGAAGAATATTAAATTATGTTCTGTATTAGATATTAAGTACCGGTAGTAATATATCATTCCTATAAACTTTGGTAATTAATTAAAGGAAGGGAAAATATCTCCCGACTTTTCTGCGCACTGCGCAAAAAAGCAGGGCTCCCGCGATTTTGACTGGGACCTGACACTCTTCCTCCAATCGCCACCGCCGACAGTACTATTTCTCTTGTTCTCTCATCCCATTCCATTAACACGCTAGTTCTAACCTCAACGTAGCTTCCACCGATTCACCGACATCTATTATCATCCTCATTATGATTTAAGTTTAGAGGCCCCCTTCTGTCCTTAACTATTAACTAATTTCCTCTTTGTTCATCACTCGTTCTCATCATCTTTACCGCCATTCTTGTTGCCTTGTTTCCACTCAACAATAACCCTAACACTCCAGCAACAAGGTAAATATACTATTGTGTGGTTTTATGTAATTCTACAGTCCATTTACTACAATAATAACCACAACTGTATCATCAGCAAACAGCAGTAAAGGCAACTTCCACTCGTTTCCTTCCCTTATCAGCGGTATACCAACATCCACTGCTCTTCCTTGTATTTCTTTCATGACTCCATCCATATATATATATATTGAACAGCCATGGGAGCATCACACACCCTTGCTTTAACCCACCATTCAGATCAAAGAACTCGCTCTGCTCGTTATCCACACATACTGATGCCTTTGGACCCTCATACATGCTCTTCACTGCTTTCAGCAACTTGACGTCTACTACGTATATTCTCAGTATTTTCACAAATCTTCTTTATCAACTCTGCCTTCTCCAAGTCCATAAAGGCAGCATACAACTTATGTCCCTTCTCCAGATATTTCTCCACAACACATTCCAGAGCAAAAATCTAATTTACACATCCCCTTCCCTTCCTAAACCCGCCCTGCTTGTCACCTATCCAATTTTCCGTTTTCGCTCAGACTCTTTCAATCACTACCTTACTGTACGCCTTCCCTACTACACTTAGGGGTTGAAATTGAATTGGGGTTGTGTGGGACAGGGATCTGCCTTGCTTAGGCCAATCGGCTTTCTGCAGACTCCCATTTTCTTATGTTCTTATGTTCTTAGAAGGCATATTCCTTGGTGGTTACCACACGCTCCTTTTTCTCCTTTACCCATATACAGGGGGACTATTATGCCTGTCTTCCAGTCATCAGGTGCATTCCCCGTTTCCCATGCTAGTTTACACATTTTCCATACCCATTCGATCATTATCTCACCACCATACCTCAGCATTTCCCCACACACTCCAGCTATTCCTGATGCATTCCCCATCTTCACTCTTTTCATGGCTTCACACACTTCTGAAAGGTTTGAAAGGTTTTTATTTACTCAGGCGACCGCAAGCGGGGTATAGGAGTACATATTTGTTTACATTAAATATCATGCAGTTTAAACAATTCAAAATATTATAGCTATACATCATTTACAACTATGACTGGTAGCCTATATTTTAGAACAATCAACTGAAAGAAAAACCCAAAGAAAGAACATCGCAATAAACAAAAATAAACATAAAAACAAAAATAGCACACCTCAGTGCTCACGACAATAATATTGACTCTTTGAACCATTAGGTTTTGATATCTCCCCATCACCTCTTTTTAAAAGGATTGAATAATTATATTTAGATATTTGGCCAAGTTCATTGCAACTGAATATGTATTACCGTTAAATAGTTTTGACATCCTATAAGTGTTTGGATTATTATAGAAATACCTCTTAATATATTTCTTTCTATGTTCATAGAAATAAGGGCACTGAAACACATAATGATATTCGTCACCAATTCTATTCGTATTGCATAATACACACACTCTCTCATCTACATTTACATTATTATACCTACCTGTTACTATTGGTAACCTATGATTACAACATTTGAACTTGCATAAAATAATGGAGTATTGCTGAGAAGCTTTAGGAAATAGTCTTGTAGTTTTATGTTTGTTGTCATTACTCTATAATTTAGGCATAGTGTATTGCTATTAATCTCCTCCAACTAGTTCTGTTTATATATATCACTTGATCTCAGCTTGAATGATTCTTTGAACCAATTGACATTAATATTAGTTACTTCATTGAACAAATTAGACATACCATTTTTGTCCAGTAATTTCTTAACCCCTTTTGTACCGGCGGCGTCTTTATTATTTGATTTTAGCTACATTTAGACGGTTTTAGGAAGGATTATGGTAGCTAAAAGAACTAATTGAGATAGTCTGCAGCCTTTTAATGTGTAAATGTCCTTCCTAACCTGAACAAAAGTGTCACATAATTGCCAGAATAAAATTAAAATACATCACCGGTACAGAAGGGGTTAATAGTATCTAGCCAAGGATATTTATATACACCTAAGTCATGCATACCTTTTATAAAATTATATAATCTACATGAAATTTTTCCAACTTCGCCATTTCCTACTCTGCACCAAAAGTTAACCATCCTGTTATTATTATATTCCGATAAACTCTTAATACCTAATTCACCTTGCAACATAGGCCTACAATTGGGAGTAGACTTATTCAATTTCAACAATCATTCATAAAAAATATGTCTAGTAATTGTTAATTGTGTTATGTTTTCGTATCCCCAAATGTCACTACCGTAGAGTAATATAGGGAGAACCAACTTTTCATACAGGTCGAGAGATACATCTATTGGGAGATTTAGTTTAACTATCCTCTCTAGCAATGCATACGTAGCCTTTTTTGCTTGTATTACCTGTTTGGCCTTGACCTTAAGGAATTTACCATTACAATTAAACGTTGTGCCCAGATACCCATAATCATGAACAACATTAATGGTTTCATCACCAAACCTAAAATGCTTATACTTCCTCCCTTTACCCTTTGAGAAGACAACAACATTAGTTTTGTTAACATTGACCTGTAGTGACCAGCGATCACAGTATTCATAAACAGCGTCTAAAGCATTTTGCAATTGTGACTCACTCTCTGCCAAAACAATGGGGTCATCTGCGTAGAGCAAACAAAACAAGTTAACAAATTCCTCGCCATCCGCACGAGTCGATACATTCGAAGCTGCATTACTCATAAAAGAAATACCTGAACACTTATTCTTGATGTAGTTCTTAAAATCGTTTAAATATATTGCAAATAAAAGCGGTGACAAATTTTCACCTTGCCGAACACCAATTTTGCAGTGGAAATAGGAGGACATTTGTTTGTTAAAGTCTTACACATGATTTAGCACTTTCATAAAGACTCTGTATTAACCTTAACATTTTCCCATTAATGTTATACTCTATAATTTTTCACCATAAAGATGATCTGTTAATAAAGTCAAATGCCTTACGATAAACTATAAACGCAAAAAATAGCTTCCTTTTATGAGTAATATAAAAAATAATCAAAACATGAAGGGTGAATATACAGTATGGTCCAAAGTGGTATATCCCTGTCTAAAGCCTGCTTGTTCATTACCTAATAGATCCTTACTCGTCATAAAATTGTTAAGTCTTGAATTAATTAATGATGTAAATAACTTGCCCAGACACCTCAGTAGCGTAATACCTCTGTAATTATCAACATAATGCATGTCTCCTTTATTCTTATACAGTGGTTTTATTATACCCATTGTCCAACAGGTGGGGAAAATTGTATTAACCAACTGTTACACGATATTGAACAGCTGAACAACAATCAACAAAACATCAATGTGACAATGCTTAATAAATTAATTTAATATATTGTCGATTCCTGGAGATTTGTTATTGTTTAACCTTTTAACATGTGTTATTTCCTCGACTGTAAAGGGTTCATTTAAAGCTTCGTTTTCAAAATTATTCGTATTATTCACCACATCACTGACACTCTCTACATTATGACCGATACTCTTAAAATGGTTAACGAAAGAGTCTAAGGGAATGGTACACCTTTAAATTCTTTCTGTTTATGTGTACTATTGTTAATAATATTCCAATAATTACGAGGGTTGCTAGTTTTAAGTAACCTTAGTTTGTTATGCAACGATAATCATATTTCCTTTTTGCTTGCCTTATAACCTTATTATGTTTCTTTGCTGCTTTTTTAAAAATGACTTTATAATTTGCGTTATTTTGAGGGCTTAATGCCTTTTTGTACCTTATATATTCCTTTTTAGACTTTCTACACTGTTCTGTAAACCAAGGTTTATCGTTTTGACTTTTCTTACCAGAAGCCTTACCAATACGTACAGTCGGTCACCTTTCCGACTGGGCCACCTAATGGTAATTTAGCTGGGAGTCTTTCGCACTGATACTAGTAAGATCGCTCACTCCCCCCCCCACTCCCCCCCCCCCCCCCCCCCCCTCCCCCCCCCCACCCTGAATCTGTTGCATATTAGGTCCCATAGATGGCGTAGTTAGATTTTCTGGGAAGGAGAGGGAGGGGCTATAGGGACTAACGGGGGGGGGATTATCGTGTAGGAAAGGTTGGAAGTGTGTAGGGTGGGGATGTTACCCTTTCACGCACTTATGATGCAGAGGTTGCCAGATTAGCAATAAGAAATAGAATTCTCTCACTCTTATAATTACCTCTCCAAAATTAGTTTAATACCCACAGCTAACTCAAAGACAACTGCAGAGGTTGAAGTAACTAAACTAAAGGTTTCTAAATACCCCTGATGGTAACAAAGGTTTTAAAGTGTCTCCAATAGGCCCAAAATCGCGTCATATGTCGGAGAGGGTTAAATGAATTATTTCACCAGGTTTATGGTTACCGTTTTGTCTCATGATATTAATTACAAGTATTGAACAGCTATTTTTAGTGAAATCTACCTTTAAGAAATATTAGAATATGTATTATTAATTTTTGAAATAATTGCTACAGTTCCGTTCTCCGCTTAAGTTGTTGCTTAACCCACTGCTCTAAACACGTGTTAGATAATCTATATGGAGAGCTTAAGTCTAATGTTAATAACGTTAATATTAGCACATCCATATGTATAATTTATCTTTATATATCAATATTATGTTTCATGACTGTCAACATGGTTGCCATGGAAACGAGAGCTTGTTGGTAATTCGGGAATATAATCACAGTAAAGTTCACACTACCATTACACCAAAAGTCGAACACAATGTTCTCAACAATGTTATACAAAACAAACAAACAAACAAACAAAAATAGTTTATTAGCCTTTTGTACAATTTGATCATGGGCGATTTACATATTTATCTTATTTGATATACAGTATTTTACTATCATTTAACTTTTTACAAAGCAGTTTACAAACATTTACTGGCCATGAACTTTTTTTGATTTGGCCTATGCCTATTAACTCAAGATAATCGTATTCCGAAAGTAAATTAGTTGATGAACTACCGTAGGTATATATAATAATGCAAATGTCTATGTATTCTATGCCATCCAGGAAAATTGGTATGTCAAAAATTAAAGTGAAGCTGGCAACCGTATTTTATGTTTGATTGTATTAACGATCTATTGCACAGCTAGATAAGGACTGAAATACTCTGCATCATCAAACTTCCATGCGCCATTACCTCACTGTAGACGTTTATGCTATTTTTACCTCTATTGTTTCATGACAGAAAGTTGAAAATGGTTTGCTTCAATTCCTGGCCAACCTAACACCTCTTAAAATGCCACACTTACAGCTGTTCAGGCATGCCAACATGTGTCACGATATCAATATATACCCTCTATCTTTACTGTCCTTAACAATATAATGGGTTTTGACCCACTTGCGTTATCTTGCAATGCTAAAGATTAACAAGTGCTTGATGTGCTTCGTGTGAAGTTGTTTTGATTAGAAAAATTTGCAGAATATAACTGTTGGTATGCCTGGAGACAATATATACTCGTGACTTGCATTGGAAACCATTATTATAGTTACACTTGTAGTATTTAATATTAATTATGTTATGCTACTACTACTACTACGGGGGATAATTCGACAGTCATTTAGAAGTTCGTATATTTTATTTAACAGACTTCCTAACTAATCTAATAATAGGTTCTTGGCTCGGGCCGAGATGAGTTTAAGACGCAGATTGAATATTACGTCGATTCATGCTAGGTTGCACTTTGGACCCCTAAAGCTCCCGTTACTCCCTAACTGAATCCCCGCTATTCAGGTATTGACTCAAGTCGGCTTCGATCCTACGACCCGTTATTAGTGATTAATCCTAAATGATTAAATCTGTATCCTTTCTCAATACCAAGGCTATAACACATAATTATAATCTATCTCCTCAATACACAGAATCTATTTACTCCTTTGGCACAACCGTCATTACTACACAAGTACCTCCACAATGACATAAAATCGTACAAATTACCGAATGAGATTACAAGGTCTCTCTCACATATAATATGGGTTCCGCCACCCAGTTACTTCACAATATAGGTTTACAATCTTTGTCTCAATGACACCTTCCGAATTTACCCTCAAGTAACCCTATTACAAACACGCTATGTTACCTTTCACCTTAATCAATAATCGTTCTAACAAAAGATGAACCGTGTCAAACGCATCAATCAAACGCATACACGGAATAGCTATTATTATGTTCCTTCCAACAACCAACTATACTCCTAAAATCGATTAATGAAATTTACAAACACATGTGGCAGTCCGTGGATTCGAATCCAGGATGCTCACACCGAAAATCAACACCTTATGCATCGCACCACGTAGACAGTTAAAGAATGGTGGACACTGCCTACGATTTATTATGCAACTTCGAATCCTGCATATCAATCTAAGCATGTACACACATCCCAACTGCAACTCACGTAGGCTATGCATATGTGAATGGAAAGAGCAATTAATGGGCGTTTAACCACTAGGGAAGTCCTCTCGATAAAATTACCCCTGAACCAATATCAATTATTATGTTCCTTCCAACAACCAACTATACTCCTAAAATCGATTAATGAAATTTACAAACACATGTGGCAGTCCGTGGATTCGAATCCAGGATGCTCACACCGAAAATCAACACCTTATGCATCGCACCACGTAGACAGTTAAAGAATGGTGGACACTGCCTACGATTTATTATGCAACTTCGAATCCTGCATATCAATCTAAGCATGTACACACATCCCAACTGCAACTCACGTAGGCTATGCATATGTGAATGGAAAGAGCAATTAATGGGGCCTTAACCACTAGGGAAGTCCTCTCGATAAATTACCCCTGAACCAATATCAATTATTATGTTCCTTCCAACAACCAACTATACTCCTAAAATCGATTAATGAAATTTACAAACACATGGCAGTCCGTGGATTCGAATCCAGGATGCTCACACCGAAAATCAACACCTTATGCATCGCACCACGTAGACAGTTAAAGAATGGTGGACACTGCCTACGATTTATTATGCAACTTCGAATCCTGCATATCAATCTAAGCATGTACACACATCCCAACTGCAACTCACGTAGGCTATGCATATGTGAATGGAAAGAGCAATTAATGGGGCCTTAACCACTAGGGAAGTCCTCTCGATAAATTACCCCTGAACCAATATCAATTATTATGTTCCTTCCAACAACCAACTATACTCCTAAAATCGATTAATGAAATTTACAAACACATGTGGCAGTCCGTGGATTCGAATCCAGGATGCTCACACCGAAAATCAACACCTTATGCATCGCACCACGTAGACAGTTAAAGAATGGTGGACACTGCCTACGATTTATTATGCAACTTCGAATCCTGCATATCAATCTAAGCATGTACACACATCCCAACTGCAACTCACGTAGGCTATGCATATGTGAATGGAAAGAGCAATTAATGGGGCCTTAACCACTAGGGAAGTCCTCTCGATAAATTACCCCTGAACCAATATCAATTATTATGTTCCTTCCAACAACCAACTATACTCCTAAAATCGATTAATGAAATTTACAAACACATGTGGCAGTCCGTGACTTAATAATAACGTAATTAACCTTGGACTAGTGTCCTTCACAGTTTCCTTTTTCACAACTTAATAAATGATTCATATGGACTAGTGTCCTTCCCTAGCTATAGCTAATCTATTAGGCAACTAAACAACTGTTTCCCTCTTTAACTTATTGGTTGCCTCATTTATTAACAAAAATATCTTTTCCCTCCCCTCTTTACTTTTACTCTTTTAATCTTTAATCTCTCCTATCAGATCCTATATAATAACTCTTTCGGCATGGCGCCGTTGGCAACAAAAATAACTAATTAATAACACATCATCTTTATGTATTCAGGTGAGTCTAAATTATTTTTCCTTTAGTCTTGTCCTAGGACATATCAATTTTTATAGAAACCACCAGATTAGTCAACCACATCTCTCTTTCTTTCTTTATCGTATGCGGGCCCAATATGGGTCCTTAAACAAATATGTTCTGGTATGCTGGATCAGGTGCGTGTGTGTCTGGAACTGTGCTTTACCACCTCAGAGCTGGCCAGTAGCTCTTCTGGAAGTTCTCGCTTCCGTCCACCTTCTGTCGTCCCTCTTGAAATGCTTGACTGTATGTGTGCAGACTAGCAACGTGACGACAGGCGGCAGGATACTGATGGTGCATCCTCCGAGTGGGAGAAAGTGAGGAGAGGTCAGGGGTGGTCTGTGTTGTGACTTTAGGTGAGGGCAGGGTAACTGGAAAGGTGGGTTCCTGGTTCTCCTTTATGCCCGGGCGAGAGAGAGCAAGTAGGTTGCAATGTGGTAACCCGGTGAGCTCCGAGGGGTAAGTGACCCCAGGAGCCCGCGCGCGGCAGCCTTTATAGTCACGCCTCTCACGCTGTGATTGGCTGGCTGGCACGCGTGGTGGCACGCTCGCTCTGAATTCTTGCTTTCTTCACCTCCTCTTTCTTCTCTTCAAAATAAGTCCCAGGAAGCTGACTATAAACCTCTTTTGGCGGCTTACGGGAGTACAGGGCTGGCATCGAGGTATTAGTTAATGGATAATCAGAAGGGACTCCTCGGGAAGAGAAAGAGAGTGACTTTTGAGGCGGAGTAAGAAGTCCAGCCTCGCGCTCCGACAATGGAGGCCGCTGGTGGGCAAGGTGTGGCACGTTGCATTGCAGCTGTGAGCTGTCAAACTCAGCTGGCTGTGCAAGCAAGTAAAAGGGAGCGCAGGGATTGGCGGAGGGCTTATCTACTTTAATACTAATTAAAATACAAAGGATTACTGTGGTAATTTGATTTGACAATTAATATACAAAATATAGCATTGTAGAGAACAATGTATTTGTAGACGTTTACTTTTGGTGTAATGGTAGTTTGACCTTTACTGTGATTATATTACCAAATTACCAAAAAGCTCTCGTTTCCATGGAAACCATGTTGACAGTCATCTATACATGAAACATAATATTGATATATAAAGATATATTATACAATCATATGGGTGTGCTAATATTAACGTTATTAACATTAGACTTAAGCTCTCCATATATATTATCTTACACGTGTTTAGAACGGTGGGTTAAGAAACAGTTTAAGCGGAAAACGGAACAGCAGCAATGATAATATAGGAGTTTTGGTTTGCATTAGTAATGTCTATGATTCATTACAATGAATATATTGTTATTTAGACTTGTCCAATGCATGGGTGAATACATGAGAACTCATTTGGATCATATCAGTCCCTTCCAGTGAGTGCCAGGCACCCGCCTTGCAACACAGTCCCACTACTATTCTGTCCAGCTCTCAAAGCCAAGAATTGGCATTCTCAGTCTTGCTACTACTCAACAGGTGAACTCTAGAACTTCTCCCTTAATCAATTTTTCATTCATTTTATCCTATGACTTAAGCTATTTTAAACTTCGTGTGTCCTGGCATTTCTTTTACCCTTGAATTTGGCTCTGTCACTCTTTTGGCTTTTGGGGAGATACTCGTTACAGGCAACCTGCTCCCTCATACACATAGACAAACAATGTAACGCGTACGGCATTTGTTAAATGCCATGTTGCTTAATATTCTGTATATACAGTGTAATGTATAATTGTTATATATAGAACTTGAATAAATACTATATCCAAAGAAATATATCTTAAAAACTTTATATTTATGTTCTTACAACATATACTTGTATTATATGTATATATTTCTGAACTATAATTACTACACTATAACACGCCACAAGCATATGCAAACACACAGGCATGCACACTCACACGCATACATAAACGCACATAATGGTTATTATTATTTCCACCCACTATTACATGAGGTGTCACGAAATATATGATTATAATATATATCTCAATTGAGTAGCATACATTTAGTCCTGTTGCTAAATATTGACTTTGCTAAGTGTTCAATGTTGCAACCGAAAATAATTCTCTATAAAAAACATATTCACTCCGATAATGCTTATTGAGGCACACAGTATTCTGTGTGTGTGTGTGTGTGATTACCGATTATGCCAAGAGTAATGCTTAGTTGTTGTTGTTATTGTTCCCTAAGCTGCCTGGCCGAACAGCCCCGAGTCCCTGAGGAAGGCCATGGCCATGATTGAGCTTTCCCACAGAGCTCTCATTGAGTGTAGATTGTGTTGTTGGCGTAAGTGGTTGTGTGAAATGCAGTCTTCTATGATGTGTTTAATGGTATGGGGTGTTGTGTTACATCCCAGGCAGACGTGACGACGGAGTCATCCAGTCTCTTCTGATAACTCAGGAGAGCTGGACGGTGTCCGCATCTCAGCCTGGCCAGGTGGACTCTGTCCTCGCGAGGAAGGGAGGATTCGGAAGGATGTATTTCGGGAGGTCGTGCTTGCAGCTGCGTGTTGTCTGTGAGTGAGTGGATGGATCAGCGAGAGATGTGAGTATGGATGTGCTTCTGGAAGTTGGTTCGGGGTGGACAGGGAGGGGGAGAGGATAGTAATTGTGTGTGATACCGTGTGCTGGGTGTTGTTTTGATATTTCTTGGTGTCTGTGGGTGTGTTGCCATGTAGTTTAGTGGGTGGTCCTGGTTCGTGGAGGCTGCTGCCAGGAATTGAGTGCCTCTCATTTCCAAATGGTCTTTGACTTTGAGGATTTTGGTTTCTTGATGTAGGTGATCTGTAGGTGCAGTAGCTGTGCAGCCTGTAATGATCTTTAGGGCTTTGTTTTGAATAGTCTGTAAGGTCTTATGTGTTTCAGCTAGGTTAGAAGCCCAGGCTGGGCGTGCGTATTCCATCACTGATCTTATGTATTGTTTATATACTGTGGAGGTGATTTCTTTGTTGTGTCCAAATTTTGTGTGAGCAAGTGACCTGAGGGCGTTAAGTCTGGGTGTCGGTTTCTTTTTAATATTTGTGGTGTGCTGTTTGAATATCATATGAGTAACATATGTTACTCCTAGGATTTTGGGTGTGTGTGTATGTGTTAGGGGTGTGTTAATGGTGAGTTGAGGGATGTATTCGTGTTCTCCTGTCCAGCTTGTGAGCAGGGTTGTGGTGGATTTGGCTGGAGCTAGATTAAGTCTGTTAGTAGTGCACCAGCCTTGTAGTGTGTTGAGATAGGGTTGAAGGAGATCTGTTGCTCTCTTTGGGTCATGGTGTGTGCATGCGAGTGTTATGTCATCTGCATAGGAGGCTAAGTTGATTTGGGCGTATTGGGTGTAGTTATATCGTGCATGTACAGATTGAAGAGTGCGGGCGATAGGACGGATCCTTGTGGGACTCCGTTTGGAAAGATTCTGATTCTAGATGACTGACCAGCAAAAGATACGTGTGCACATCTGCCTGCTAGGAAGTTGGCCAGCCAGCTTTTTGTGTTGTTCTGCATGTTTGTGTTGTAGATTTTGTTTGTTAGGTTGTGGCGGGGGATGGCATCGAAGACTTTACTAATGTCGAGTGTGGCTAATAATGATCTGTGTGGTGGTCTAGCTGAGTTGATGCCGTCAAAAGCTCTTTGTGTAAGGTCTGTGAGAAGAGTGTTTGTGGAGTGCAGTGGCCTAAAGCCATGTTGTGTTGGAGCTAGGGGTAGGTCAGGTGTAATTAGTTGTAATATTAGGCGTTCCATGACTTTGGAGGGGGTGCAAAGAAGTGTGATGGGGCGGTGCGAGGAGGGTAGCGTGGGGTCTTTGTTGGGTTTGGGGAATGTGATGATACTATGCTTCCAAATGTCTGGTATTGTGTTGTGTGAATAACTATAGTTTGATATGTTAGTGAGTGCTTGTATGCCTTGAGGTCCCAGGTGTCTGAGGTGTATGTTGCTTATGTTGTCTAGGCCACAGGCTTGAGATTATTGATGATATGCTTTGTCTGGTGATTGGTAAAGGGTGTATAGTCAGGGTCTGTGGGGAATTGTCTCTTACGTCGGATGACACGTTGGTCGTCTTTGTGAGGTTTTAGGTGGCTGACATGTGAGAAGTGATTGATGAAAGTGTTTGCTTGTTGTTTACATGATGGAGTAGAGTCTGTTGTTGTGATTGCAGCATGTGATTGTGTTGTGTTGCTGTTGGAAAGTGTGATGCTGTTTAGTGTTTTGTAGAGTTTTTTGGTTTTTTTTTGTGATCAAGTGTTTGTAGGAAGTTATTCCAATTTAGTTTTTGTTGTTCTTGTATTTTGTTGTTAGTCTGGGTGTTTAATGCTTGGATTTGTTGTGTGATGTCTTGTGTGTGGGGTGCTGGGGAGTGTTTCAGTATGTCGTGTTGTCTGATGAGGTTTTGAATTTCTGGTGTGAAGTTGGGGTTGTGTCTTTTTCTGTTACCTCTTGGAATGTGTTTCTTGTCAGCATTTTGGATAGTTTTATTGAGTATGTGTACAGCATTGTTGATGTAAGTGATGGGTGTACTGTTTAGAGTTGTGAAGTGTTGTTCTGTCTCGTTTGTGAATGTTTCCCAGTTAGCTCTTTTATAATTGGTGTATGTGTGGTTGTGACTAGCTGGGGTGAGTCTGGTTTTGGTGGTGATAATGATTGGGAGGTGGTCAGAGCCTAAGGTTCTGACCACCCTCCAGGATGTTGTGGGGCGAGTTCTGGGGAGAAAAAGGTGATGTCTGGAGATGATGGGTTATAGAGGGCTTGGTGGGGAATATGGGTATGTTGATGGATGTCGTTAAGGATGATGAGGTTATCAGTTTGGTTTTGTAGTACCAGCCCTCTGTCTGTGTCAGGGTTGTCGACAAACCAGGGCAACGTCTTGGGGTTGAAGTCACCACCCAGGATGATGTGTGGGGTGTTTGTGATGTGGTGTATGTGTGGTCTGTATTCATTTGGTACTGTAGGGGATGTTTGGGGAGGGATGTATGTGTTTATGATGGTTATGTTGGCGTTGTTGCCAGTGCATACTTTAATTGATTGTATTTCTGTTGTGTTATCATTTGGGGGGAGGAGGGATTTGGTATGTATACTGGTAACTATGCATGATATTTCTTTGTGTACCAGGGTGATGAGTCCACCGTCGCCTCCGACGGCCCGGTCTTGTCTGATGGTGGTGAAATCATGAAATGTAGGTGTTTTTTGTGTTGTGCGGAGTTTTGTTTCTTGTAAGATGGCAATGTGTATGTTGTGTTGTTTGATGTTGTTAGCTGACGTAGTTTTCGTTTCCGAGGTTAGAGAGTGATGGTCGACCAATGACAATCACTGTTGTCAATTGAGTGAGAATATGTTATTAGTTGCCTGAGATTGCACTGCATATAAAATAAAAGACAATACTGTATTAGTTTAAAGAAATAGTACATTACAAAAATATAACAAATGTAAGGTAGCTTTCTGAAGTCATAAGAGTAGACGAAAATCTATACTACTGTATATCATTAATTATAGCAAATTTATACCCACGACTTATGCGACACCAAATGATAATATGGATTTTAAACAGGTTATATAGTGACCAATAGTAGATGCAAGTTATCAAATATGACAACATTCGATGGCGGGTCACGCAAGTATAATTTGTCTAACATATAAAATAAAACAATGCCTTATATGGTGATAATGACGTTATATGTAGACTTATTTTACTCCATATCATTATATGTGTATCTGCCCTTTTGCAATCATATTTACAAGCAGCCTCGTAAGGATAATAGATCTGTTGTTGCTTGTGTTACTTTTTACTTATATGTTAAACGTGACATGTTGGGTAGCCTTATACAAACATAGGAAGAATGAGATTCTTGAGTTTTAAGGCGTCGGTACCGTTTAAATGCTTCCTCCTTATTGCAGACAGCAGTAGAGAGAAAAAAAATGGAATGTATGCCTCCATGCCCGATAAGATTGCCTCGGTAGTGCGTTCAGCACTCTCCGAGGGTCCTCGGCCACAGAAGCAAAATTTATTCCATGGGAAATCAAAGAAGTACTGCCGGAGAGCCTCCCAGTCGTCAGCGCCAAAGTGCCACAAGCGCCGCCTGCTAAAAGGATCAGGTGGCCGTACTGGAGAGATAGGACAGATGACAGAGATAAGTGTATGGTCGGAGGAGCCCAAAGGAGAGACAAGATCGACAGTATAAGAAGAAGGATTAGAAGTTAGAAACAAGTCAAGAATGTTGGGCCGATCTCCGAGGCTTGCTGAACCAACTGCTCTAGGTCATTTAGGATAGAAAAGACGTAGGCTTGTTCACCAAATTGGTCAGTAGAATTAGAGGAGAGCCATTGGTGGTGATGAACTTTGAAATCTCCTAAATTGGAGATTCAGAGAAAGGAGAAATGGCTAGAATGTGTTTCACTTTAGAGTTTAGATAATCAAACAATTAGGGAAAGTCGGTAGTTTTAGGGGAAAGACAGTTACCACACAAATATTTAATATGAGAATGACAGGAAAGTTTGAGCCATAAAGTTGAGAATTCAGAGGAGCCAAAATCGGAAACACGAAAGCCTTTGTCTTTGAAACTAGGATAGAGAAAGTAGGAGGATACAGAGAAGGGGCTGCTGGCAGTTGCTTCAGACACCTGAGTTTCACACCCACTAAATATGTCTGTCTTGGTTGGGATCGAACCCAGGTCAAGCAGATTCACACGTGAGCGTGCTTGCCACTCGACCGCTGTGGCTCCAGTGCTGAATGAAATTATCAAGCACTAGCCTCAATAAAATGTATGATTGTAGCCAAAACAGTAAAGGGGAACCACGGTCGGGAGGTTCATGGTCGATGTATGAGCTATTAACACTGATATTATATGCGATTGTTGTTACAGGAATGAATGGAGGAAGTTTGTTAGGAAGAACATATGAAGGTATTTGTAACCTTTTAATTGACAAACCTGGAAGGTCATCATCCCCGATGTTGTGAAGACTTTGTTGTGGAAGTGTATATCATCTGAGGTATAGTCAATGATATTGAGGCCTGGTGAATGTTGTAACAGTCACTCCAACTTCAACTTGTTCCGAATGTTAGAATACTTGCTTTGGCAGGTATTTATTGTATTCATTTTCTCCTGGTCATCATTGTTCCCTTTCTAATGTCCCTTGCTAGCCCTCCCCATCTATTTAACGGGAATGAAGGGTTGGCTACTGACTGTCTGATTGCCTGTTACACTTTCTGTAGTAGCATTAGCATGACCAGGTGCTGTTTGTTATATACTAATGACTATACTGTTTCAGCGACCAGGTAGATGTCAATAGGTCCAGCTGATTGACTTGTGCGACCGTGATTATTTAAACCTTTAGGAATTAATAATTACTAAAAGACGAGACATTGAAAAAAGTCGCATTAGCCAATCATCTAGACTCCTTAACATCTAGGTGAGCCGTTCTCACCTAAGCGTCGCTGAAACAGAGTATAGTAATCCAGCAGCACACATAGTGGACATCTTAACAATGCCCATCAGGTTTTACAAACTAATGGTCCTCCAGATATTATCTGCCATCACTCACAGTGCACTCGGTTTATGATTACGCATATAGTTATTATTAATTATAAAGGGT
Organism: Paralithodes platypus; assembly: GCA_032716605.1. Classification (NCBI taxonomy): domain Eukaryota; kingdom Metazoa; phylum Arthropoda; class Malacostraca; order Decapoda; family Lithodidae; genus Paralithodes; species Paralithodes platypus. The sequence goes on along the minus strand of CM064515.1, from coordinate 16,302,099 downwards.
GACAGGCTCTTATCTAACTTATACATTATACTGCACATAATATATAATTACCTTTGCATAGATTTAATCACGTAATATTTAACGTTAACACAGTTATATCAGCATTTAAACCCAACACACACACACACACACACACACATAACCTGTCACGTGGATGAGGTTGCGGCCATCCTCTTTATACCAGTTGTGATATAATTATGGTCTCTTCAGGCCTAGCGTGGTTGCTAAATTTCAGTATATCTTAAAATAGTTCCTACGCATGTTTTCTCTTCCAGAAGCCAATAGTTCTAAGTCATAACATGATTGGTTGTTAAAATATCAGTGGATATATCTTTTTCATGAGCTACCCTGGCAACCTGTAACACGCTGAGTTAGTTGCGAAAGATAATAATTGGTAGAAAGTGCGGTCCCTGTGACTCTCCTGCCAAACCACTATTCCTACAGAGAGAGAGAGAGAGAGATGGCTAGAGCCAAAACATATACTGATATGCACGTGCATGCAGTGAAACATTAGTGTTTATCGAACACAAGTGTGTATGTGTGTGTGTGTGTCTTTGAAACATCATATTAACATTCTTGATTAAAAAGTTTCCCAGAGGTTAGGTTTGCTCAATCGTCTGTTACCCCCTTATCCCCGTACAGCCTCTTTCTCCGTACAGGGACACTGTTGTAAGCGTATCAGGTATTGTTCGCATATGAAAAATGCCTCTGATAGGGTGTAGTAAAAGGCATGTAATCTCTACTCTTCTCCACCATATTGTTTACAATCTCTCCACATTGTGAAAATTGCATGTATGTTACGTTACTGTTATGCCATTATTATAATCAGTGTTCTTCACAGCTGTCCCAGCGTATACCTCTCACTCTGCAGAGACAGAGGGCCACCCACTTTGTAACTCATTCCCACCACTTTTCTGCCCACCATTCATAGCCAACAGTTAACTTAAATTTCCCCGTAATTTTTCAGCTCAACAAGTAAAGTATGGAATTCACTCCGTAAATGTGTCCATCCCTCACCCTATGACTTTGTTTCAAGCTTTGTGTGTCCCGCAGTTACATCTCAGTGCACCTTGAATATGGTTCTGTACTAATCATTCTGTTCTAACCGGGGGAAGGGGGCCAATAGGAGGTCAAAATGTGTATAAGTAGTTTTGCCTCTTGTCTCTTTCATACACAGAGAAACAATTTATTAGGTAAAGGGAAGTGGAGAACATCAAACCCTTGATTGTCATATGGAGGAATTGGGTTGCTTGTAATGGGAATTTGCATTACATAGTTGAAGTGGCACGGCGGGTAATTTTTTCCATATGTTTAGATGAATATATAGAGTAAACATTACCGAGTATTTATTCTTTTGATTAATAAATACTCTATCCACAGATATTAGAGTCAAGCTTTCGTTTATAAGTCTCTTTGATGTATTCGTCCATTTAGTTCGTCTCTCCCTTTCCCTCTCGCTCTCTCTCTCTGAACGGTTTAATTATATTTGCATTGCTATCCAAATGTATATGCTAATAACAAACACCTTTATCATACATATCAACATTGGGAAATGCAAACCACTAAAACTTCTCTGGGGCTACTTTGAAAGTATATAGCGTTTTCCAATGACATTTTAGTAGGACCTATTTTTCTTATAAGTTATAAAACCTTTGAGGTTTGTAGCACTTATTTCCGAGCAAATAATTTGTTTGTTTCTACTTAAGTGGGTTACCAGTTCTAAAGTCTGATATTGTATACTGTATTTTAGTCTCGTATATATATATATATATATATATATATATATATATATATATATATATATATACAGTATATATATATATATATATATATATATATATATATATATATATATATATATGTTTTCTTCTCCAAACCCACTTCTCAAACACAAAATATACATCTGGAGAATATCATAATTATATCAATATATATTGCACTGCTTTTATTGCTGAATGACCTATTTTCTCTAACAGTGTAGGATTCTTTGGTGTAAGCGACCAGTTATGAAAGCTGTTATTTTGGTATGGGCATTTCAATAATGACGACTAGATGGATATGGATATGCAATACATAGAAACATTATGTTATTTTAAGTAACAACACAATGTTACACATAATGCTATATTTGAAGAAAAAAAAGGCATGAGACCGAGAGGTATGAGGAGCCCCAAAACAAATGCCGCAAATCGACATTACGGGCCAGCCCGGGACCTCAACCAAAATTAAGAGACTAACATTAACCCAAAGAAAAGCAAATGAACATCAGCTAAGGAAAAGACTAATCTATAATGTGGATAGATATAGATAGATAGATACATAGATAGTGTGAGTGAATGAGTGAGAAAGATCTGTCTTACTAAATAGATAGTGAATCTAGCAATCCCTACAAATTGGTTTGTAAACAATAATTACACATAAACATATATTTCTTAAAGGCAGATTTCACTAGCAAAAACGATTTACATCTTAATTAATTTCAAGAGATAAAACGGTAACGATAAACATGGTGAAATAATTAACGTAATCCCCCTCCCCCACCCTACACACTTCCAACTTTCGCTACACAATAACCTCCCCCCCCCCCCCCCCACCCTACACACTTCCAACTTTCCCTACACAATAACCTCCCCCCCTCCCCCACCCTACACACTTCCAACTTTCCCTACACAATAACCTCCCCCCCCCCCCCCCCCCTTCTCCGTGTAGCCCATCCCTCTCCTTCCCAGCAAATCTAACGACGCCATCTATGGGACATAATATGCAACAGATTCACGGTGGGGGGGAGTGAACGATCTTAGTAATATCAGAGCGAAAGACCCAGCGAAATTACCATTAGGTGGCCCAGTCGGAAAGGTGACCGACTGTACCTCTTTAAACATTCCAGTCTTTTCCGCCGGTTGTAAATATATTTCCTGTAAATCATTGGTTAAAGTTATCTATTATTTCTTGGCTCACCTCCGTTATATCATTCATCTTCGTTTTAAAATTATGGATGCTTTCAAAGCCGAAAGCGCAAATATAATCAGTTTGTTTATTAACATGCCACTTACATTTTACATACTTGTCAGTATTAACTGTAAGCTCTTCTACATAGGCGTTGCTAATGACATTATGTTCAGTTTTAGAAACAATGGTAATTTGCAAGGCCCTGTGTTTATCTGATAACATGGGATCAAAATCCTCGATGCTAAAATCCTTAATTCTAGAGAACATACATGGAGATGTTATTGCAGTCAATTAAACTTGCGTCATCACATTTCATGCAACCAACCAACTTATCCGCACCTAACCTACCATTAACTATTTTTAGTTCACGACACTGGCATAATTCTATCAGCTTTCTTCCATTATTATTGACATGACTATCCTTACTATGTCTGCCACAGGGTAGGCTATTCCTAGATTAATAAAATAATATTTAGTGCAATACGTACTTTCATCAAGCAACACTGACTCTTCCCTAATATTATCATCAATATTTATAAAATCGTCAAGTAAGCCTGTATGACTATTAAAATCACCTACCATAAGTATCGGTAAATCACATATTTCATTTAGTTTACATATATCAATTGCCAAATTATCAAAAACTTCTGGATTATAAAACTTCGAAGCTTCATGGGGAATATACACCGAACCCAACCAACACATTTTCTTAATCTTTATCCATAACACTGATTCACAGATCAATTCGATTTTAGACTCGTCAATTTCTTCAACAACCCCATAACATTTATTAGACACAAATATATTAATTCCATGCACCCCAGAATAAGGATAATTCCTATGTTCAAAGTTGAATTTACAACATGTAAAACCTAATATATCGATATTCCATTTAATTTTTGTTTCCGAGAGGCATAGAATATCAAAATTCCGTATGTAATCATGAAATACACCATTATTGACTTTGCTGCTTAATCCGCACACATTTAAGCTACAATTTGTGAAAGCCAGTTCCGGGTCACAGGACACATTCCTTACTAGTCTCTCGGGGCCGCGACTGTCCTATTTTCTGTCCAGAAACGCTTGGAATTGTGTTTCGTTCCATCCTAATTTATATAAATCGTCAGTGGTTTCGAAAACCTTTTTTTTACCTCGTTTCCACTCTCCTTTACCAATGCGTACAACTTTCCCTCTGACCTCCTTATCTTCACCTCCTCCTCCGCTACTTCTCTTCTTCTCCCTCCAATACCCCATCCAACTATGTTTGCTGGTGCTTCATTCCTTACATTTAGCAATTCGTTGAACTACTCCCTTCATCTTTTGACTCTCTCTTGCTTCTCGGCTATCACTCGCCCATTCTTATCTTTCACACCCTTACTATTTCCCTTGCTACTCTCTCTAACTTTCTTGCTTTCTTGACCTCTTTCCAGAACAGTTTCTTACACTCTCTCCATTTTACACTTTGATTCCTTCCAAATTCCTCAGCTGCTCTTCTCTTACTTTCCTTCACTACTCTCTTTTTCTTCAAGTACCTCGCCCTTTTCTGTCTCTCTAAATCTTCATTCCCTTTACTACCCAACCACTCTCTATATGCTTTCTTTTTGTTTTCAAAAGCTATTTTTACCTCTTCAGTCCACCACGCTGTACCATTCACTACCTCCCTCTTCTCCTTACTCCCCACACCTCCTCACATAATGCACATATCTCTTCCTTAATCACGTTGCTCACATCCTCCACTTCCCCCATACCCTCCAGGTCAAACCTACCTAATCGTCTCTCTACTGCTCTCCTGTACTCTTCCCTGATCACCTCCTCCTGCAACCTCTCTACCATCTTCGCCAGGGAGATAATGGAGATAAATAGACAATACTTCGCAAGCATATCTAGTTTGTTATAGTGAAGCAATTGGGTGCAACAAATATTACATTACAACTATAATAGTGTATAGTAAAGAAATGCCTGTTTTAGTGTTTTTTCCAACGTCCTGTCAAATAGGTGCCCAGTGCTCCAAGGCAGGAGAAATTCTGACCCAGCGATAATTGAATTGCCACTAACGTCAATCATAATCATTTATACGCGTATTCGTCTGAACGTATATCATAAGTGAATTATCCAGTAGGATCATACTGTTCAACTAAAAATGAAATTCAGTTCTGTAAAAGTGTTAAAAGTAATCAAGTAAAAATAAATGAAAACCTAGAGAACAAACTACAGACTGTCACCCACAGTGCCAAAGCTCACCCGCCGCTCCCCACTCAAAATACCTCCCTTCACACGACACTAAAAGACTGGCTAAACAAAATGTCATGAGCCCCCAGACCCCTTACGTAGAATTGGGCCCCCCGGAAAAAAAAAAAAAATAGGGATAGACGGAAAATATAAAATATTTAAAGTAAAAAGCTCCTATTGGCACCATAACACAAGGGCCACAAAAACTCCTCGCACTATTCGTACCAAATTAAACTTTTAATTGCCTGGGTACATACACATATAAAAGACCAACTTCCCAGCCCTCCTGACGAATCATTTGGCCCACAAAAAGACTATCATGCAACCTAAAATATAAACATATAAACAGCCATACATTAAAGTGACGATACCAATATAATCGCCTCCCTCACCCAGACCCCGAACCCTGGCGACCTCACACTACACAACACGCACTACCCCAGTCCCCTCAGATCCCCCACAGCACCATGCATCACACTACTCCCCCCTTCGATATATAAATCAGTAAAGAAAAAGATAAAATAAGGAAATTAGACTAAAATACAATCAAAGATGTATAACAATACATGTAATAAATGCAAGTAAAAGTCTTAGGACGAAACTGCCAAATGTGACTAATGTAAATTGCTATTTCATCAGCAATGCATGGGTAAGCACAACGAAGGTAAAAAAAGAATTACATGTGTAACTTGCTTCAATGAATTAAATGAACTTAAACTCAAGAAAATACTGAAAGATTTGTTATGCTACAAAAAAGAATTTACTGATGTAATGGAGAAAATGGGTCAAAAAGTCCAAATGGCCATTCTCCCTACCTCTCCTTCCTTCATACAAGTGCAAGAGTGACTCAATGTGGCTAGAGCCTTGAGAGAGGTAGGATACATATGTTGCACTCCCTCCCATCTGCCTCCTCCCTAAACCGTCATAATTCTACAGTTTTCATTCAATATTTGATGTTTACACCTATTTTATGGTTCTTCAATGTTCATATGTTAATTATACAAATACAATATGCACATATGGAGCAGTAATATTGCTTAAATGGTAAATATATTTTTTTTTCTCAGAATTTAAGCTAAACCTTTCGCACTGGCGGCACTTTAAAACACATGGCTGACGCATTTGTCAAGTTAATTTAGAGTGGAAAAGGATAACTATTCACTATCACGGCCGTGATTAGAGCATGGACACTCGTACTGACAGTCGGTGATTCGAGCCAAGCTAAGAGTATAAAACATTTATTAGCTCACGTGTAGTTGTGATATATATATATATATATATATATATATATATATATATATATATATATATACAGGGTGTCCCACGAGTTATATTAGATACTGGTACTTCAAAAAATGAAAGATTAAGTCACTGAGTAATCCTATAGACAGGATTTTGGGGTTATTTTTTGCAGCTATGGTCCATTAAAGGTATCCGTTTTACTTGATTTGTTATTATTTAAGCCCCTTTCCCACATACAAGAAAAAGGCACCGATTTGCCACGAAACTCGGTTTGTGTCCTATTCGTTATCCAAATTTCTATATTCTCAGGATACTTCATAATGTGTCCTAGAGCAACGTGATGTACCCTTACACTTCGGCAAACGCCAAGGAATTTTCAAACATAGCCTACTCGAAATTTCCCTGGTGTACACCGATTTTCGGTCAATCCATAGCCATTCCGTCAATCACTTCCTAAAAATGTGTAGTGAAGCTACGCTCATCCAAGCTCATTTTTTTAGCTTCAGCGCGCCCCATATCCTTCCGCAGCACCAAAAAAACGTTGTGACAAACCATGCAATGGCAAGAGACCGCACAGAGTACCACGGTTTGCCCAGAAGGGTCGACCAGTCAGTCAGTCTCTCTCTCTCTCTCTCTCTAAAGGATCCAACAGGCCAACTACAAACCTCTGATACTCATATAGCTAAATCCCTAATCACCTATTTTGCCTCAGTATTCACAAGGGAAAATACCAGTGTTTTGCCAAGTCCAGGATTAGTGCATGAGGGTGAAGTGCTTAGCAGAATTAGATGTACCCCAGAGGAGGTAGCAAAAAGAATAGGTACCGTAAGTTAAATAGGTTCAAATAATTCGGCCCAGATAGCTTTCTTCCTCGAGTTGTAAGAGAAGTGCGAGATGAAATCGCACCTTTCTTGACAGATATCTTCAATAAACCACTAGAAAATGGAGAAGTCTCTGAAGACTGGAAACTGGCCAATGTGACCCCAATTTTTTAAATTTCACAATTTATTTACAGATTCCCAGCATGGATTCAGGCGATACCAATCATGTCTTATCAATTTGCTGGAATTTTTCAATGAAATGCTGAGTGAGTATGACAAAAGTAGAGTCATAGACATCCTTTACATAGATTTTCAAAAAGCTTTTGACAAAGTGCCTCATTGCAGGCTAATGTCAAAAGTGAGTGCACTAGGCATCAATACAGAGGTCACAAATTGGATAGAAAGTTGGCTAACAGGTAGACAACAACGAGTGGTAATCAATGGTGTTTCTTCTGAGTGGACTCCAGCCACTTCTGGAGTTCCACACTACTGTTTATCATATATGTCAATGGCATCGATATTAGTCTGTTGAGTTTTATTTCCAAGTTTGCAGATGACATAAAGCTTGGAATGAATTTTGAAAGACCCCAAAGGGGTTGAACAGCTCAGGATGGACCTCAACAGACTGGGTGAATGGTCGGAGACATGGTAAATGCCTCTAAGCTTGGAAAGCTGCAAGGCGATGCATATCGGCCAAGCAAACCCCAAGTCAGGCTATTCGTTAATTGGAATGCCTCTGGAAGTGTCTGACTTGGAAAAGGATTTGGGTGATGTTGTTGTTGTTGTTGTTCCTCAGGCTGCCTGGCCGAACAGCCCCAAGGCCCTGAGCAAGGCCAAGGCCATAACCGAGCGCCCCAACAGAACCTTCCCTGTCTACCACAATAAAGCCTGGGTGATCGAAGCCACTCCATGGCAGGGAGCTGAGGAGGGTGCGGAAACGCTCGGGAAACCAAAGCCCCACCCAGGGCCCTGTGCCCCTCAGCAATTATGATGAGAAAGTTGAGGGGCAAAGGGAAAATGTGACGCTTTGGCTTCCAATCTACCAACCTCTAGGTTGGCAGATTGGGAGGTCAATCCACGGAAGAGACGCCCTCACTTGAGATCTAGAAAATATATAGGTAAAAGGAACAGTCAGAGTAAGCTATGGGTATGGCAGAGTTCGCTCAGTTCTCACTCTGATAGACCAGCCCATCACCACATAACTAGAACCCAATCCTCTCAGCATCAGCTAGGGAAGGCTCTAGAAAGTCGCCTTTGGCGGGGGGATAGCTCTCCTATTTCAACCCCTTGCGGGGTTGGGAACCCGCCTTGGGTGTTCTGATTAGCAGTAACCTAAAGTTTTCCAAGCTGTGCTTTGAAGTACAGAAGAAAGCTCAGAAATTATTGGGCTATATTTAGAGGCAATTTAAGTATAGAAATAAAAAAAATAGTCCTCACACTTTACAACGCTCTGATACAGCCTCTCCTGGAGTATGCAGTTTAATTCTGGTCTCCAGCACTCAGGAAAGATATAGAGCGACTGGAAAGAGTACAAACTAGGGCTACAAAGTTTATTCCATAGCTTAGAAGAATGAGCTACGAGGTCTGGTTGAGAGCTCTTGATCTCTTCCCGTTGGAGACACGCAGACTATGAGGTCAGCTCATTGAAGTTTTTAAAATACTTAATGGGTTTGACAATGTGGATTATAGCAAAAAGTTTAGCCTCAATATGAATACAACACACAACCATGGCTGGAAATTAGAATTGAAAAGGTTCAGCACTAGTATTTGTGAAAACGTTTTCACATATAAGATCTGTTCTACCTGGAACAAACTTCCCTCCAAAGTTGTAAATAGTTTTTCAGTAGAGCAGTTCAAGAATATCGAGTAGATAGTATTTTGCACACTCTGTAAACAGCTGACTCTCTCTCTCTCTCTCTCTCTCCATTATCAATCATAAACCTTCCACTCCACCATAATCCATAACCCTAATGTCAGCTGTTGTTAAAATACAGCAAAAACTCATCTCACTCTATATTCTGTTATTTCTTAAGATTCTAAAAATTTCAAATATATTATAAAAATATACATTTAGAAAACGTGTACATAATTATACACTTGCTGTCAAAACCTACATGTACGGGTCACTAAAATAATATATGTGAAAACTGATATGTATTGTATGTATTTATTACAAGTGAATAATATAACGTACTTTTATAGGTCTGTATTAAAGCTTCCGCTTTACAGATCAGAGCATAATTTGGTTGTGTTTGTATTTAAAACAAATATATATCTATATATATATCTATATATATATCTATATATATAGTATATATATATATATATATACTGCAGATACTGTTGTTTAAGCCCTTCTGTACCGGCGACGTCTCTTTAATATTAATTTGCCTACTATTATACGATTGTATTCAGTTTAAAAAGGGCCTCCAGTTACTAACAGGCTTCCAAGCATCTCACTTAACCCTTTATACTACAATATATAATTCTTAAGCGGTACAAAATCGTCTTAATATAGCTAGGATCAAATATATAATAACGTTGTTGGTAGAGAAGGGGTTAACTATATCATCTAATTAGTCTTTCATATATGAGTGGGTTGGTAATAATAACAACATTATGATTGTGTCTGTTTGTGTGTGTGTGTGTGTGAGAGAGAAAGAGAGAGAGAGTACAAAGGAGTACAAAAGAAATAAAGCAACAACAGTTCTAGTGACCCCTCTAGGCTGCTTGTCCTCCAAAACACTGAGGCTGAAGTGTCCAAACAGTGGTTTAGAGTGGTAAAGGAACATTGGAAAGGGAACTACTGCCCTGGAACTAATGTCTGTGGCAGGATTAGGAAGTTAGTAGGGGACAGATGGGTTAGTAACATAACACAGTTATAAGGGATCTTTCGTATATCTGGGAGAAACATAGTAATGTCTTAGTAATATATATATACGCAATAATCCTTGATGAATTTGAGGGGGGAATAAAATAAAGTTATTCATTTACAAACGCAGTCAGTTGCGGGTTTGATGCCAGATATTTGTCTAGGCGAAGTTTAAAATAATCAACGGTGCTGCAGTCTATAACGTTTCGGGGAAGCCCATTCCACAAGTTGACAACTTGATTGAAGAGACATTCTTAGATTTGTGCGAGTTAAAAGATTTACCCAAATTTTGCAACCGCTTCCCCGCGCGTGTAATTAGATTGGTCGATAGTGAAGTACTTACTGCAGTTCATATTGGCGATGCCTTTGATGATTTTGAACACTTGAATTAAGTCGCCTCTTAATCTGCGATGGGTAAAAGGACATAGATTTAATTATCTAAGACGCTTCTCGTATGGTTTGTTCTTTAGGCTAGGTATAATTTTGGTAACTCTACATTGAACTCGTTCTAGTTTGTACATCTTTTTGGTAATAAGGGCACCAGGATTGAACGCAGAGAGAGAGAGAGTAGCAGCTATCAATCAATAATATTAAAGGTAAAAACGGAAGACTTTTATGGGAAGTTTTCGATCCAATCTTTTCAAGGGAATTTGTATATTTTCGGTCAGGGCTACGTATATTTGGTGGGGCCGCTAGGCAAAGGTAGAACAGGACTGGTCAATTAACCTGGCTCTCTATTTGTCCATTTTGGAAATAAAAGCCATGGTTCGTGTTGGCATCCCTGGGATTCCGCAGTGGGTTTTATTACTTCCCAGCTCATATGTATTGTTCCGTAGGATATTCCGTAACTACACCGTACCGCCTCCATTTGATAGCGAAATATGGGTCAAAATCTTACAATTCCAAGGAAGTCGGCACGTGATTCTTGTAGGTGGGAAAGGGGCTTAACCAAAATTGTCTGCAATGCGATAAGGATATAAAAAAAAATGTCAAGTGTATCATGAAGCGTGGTATCAATGCTTTAAAGTGACTCCAAGAACTCCAATGTATCGGTTATAAGTTGAATATTTAAACAAATGTAAAACATACACACACACAAAACTGCATGCTCATCTTATCTATATAAAATCCTATAGAAGACATTTGTTTGTATTATTTAATTATTGATACCCTTTCTTTGTGTTTCCCTATTACTTTTTCTTACAATAAAACCGTTCAAAATTGACGGAAATTATAAGAAACTCTCCTTTTCACCTGTCAATTTTACCTGCTTTGCCATATGTATCTCTTATTTTACTCCATATGAAATAAGTGGAGCTACATCTGAGTAGTGTATGATGAAGAATTGTGCAATTACTTTAAATATACGCAACAAACCCTTCTATAGATTTCTTCAGTGGCGATGCATTGAAAATGCATGCTGTGCTTATAATATTCAAATCATCGCCTCGCATAAATGAAGAAAGTAACAAAATATTTGTTGCCGTCTATTTGAAGATTTGATGCGATACTTCATCATACACAAGTAACGTTCTTCCATAAGTCCTATATGGGGAGCAGCGAGCATCCTTTCCATAGACATACTTTACTAGCAAAATAAATAAAAACCGCGCCAGTGTGCACACGGCCCCCATACTTGAGTGGCACGTAGGGACACTAGGGTGAATAGGCAATTCAAGCTTTCACAAGCCACGAGTCACCGTCGAGTGACGAATCACCCTGACACATCAGTTATCTGGCAGACATGGAGGGGAGTTGTACCATACTGCTCTGTCCGGCGATGGCCATGAAAGTTTGGAGGTGAGGGCATGAGGACGACCGTGAGGGGAAAATCAGTTGAGATTCATAGGACGACGCATTGCTCCTGTAACACCACAACCACATGCCGGCCTGAGGTGCATGTACACATGCACGACGTGCTTCTCGTGCATAATGTGGACTCCCTTTCAGCCTGATGCCAGCCTCATAGCCAAATACAAGTTCCCAAGCACCCTTCAGTAGCACGACTTGCGGGGGCGAGGGGAAGGAGGACGACACATACAACAGACTCTCATCTCTCCCTCCCTCCTCCTCCTCCTTCCACCACAAATCCCACTCACACCCCATTTGTTACACCTTCTCTTTCACATATTTCTACTTTACATCTGGCTGCAATCCCATTCCTATACCTTCAACACATCCTCCCGTACATAATAATACTCCGAAGGTAGCATATGTACCTTGGAAAAACGTTATAATGTCTATAATGAGGTGCTATAAAGCATATATGCATATAAGCGGATCTTTAGGTACGTGCCAGGGATGTGTTTATACGGGCCAACCACACAACTTCTGGCCACTGCCCCGGTAAAACCACATTGTCGAGGGCGGTAAAAATTGTAGGGTAGATGCGGATTTCCATTTCAAAGACGTGGGTGGTATGTTCACTCAGTTCAGTAATCCCTATAAACATTTTCAATCTCACGAATAGGGCATATCCATTTCCTTACCAATAAACGCAGTTTACAGTTATACAGTATGAAAAACTAATTTTGTTTTAATTTATTGGGGCATAGCAACTACAATATATACATATATATATATACCGGCATATATATACACTATATATGGTGTATTGAAATAACTGTTACAGACTATGACAAACACATTGTAAAATGGAAAATTAACATATTTTGTCGTATCACATTTTTCTCAAAAGAGTGTTATTAATGAGATAGCTATATGCTTATTTAGAAATCTAGCAAAACAGGGTTACAAATAAAGCACCAAATAATTGATACATGATTAACATGTTTACTATGGACTTAACTAAAGGTAAAGTATAGGTTTACCTATTCACACATTAGAAATTACGAAATCAAAGTATCTTGGAATATAGTGATGATATTAGGTAGTTAGCAGAAAAATACTAATTATTAGAAACAGATTAGCGTACACAAAATATGTAACATTTGCAACTCTGGTCACGGGGTATAATGCTGATGCCCAAATCTGGGTTGAGTATCCAAAGGTAGTTGTAGGTAATTCAATCGTTTATGAAGCATAGTTCTTGATTCATAGATTCATTATGGGCTGATCTTTCCTATCTTGAATGAAATCCGAAAATGATTTACGACTCGACTCGGTATAAAGGTTCAAATATTACAAATATTGGCTATGATTTATTTCTGTATTACATCAGTTGGTGGTAATTAAAATTATTTCAATTAATATTAACTTATTACACTGTAATGACCATGTACAGTAGTGGTAATTAATTCTGATCGATTTTGAAGTTTCGAACTTATTAAACGAATCTCTGAAATACAAATGTTCAGTAAGAATTAGTAATGACATTCAATTCAACCAGAAACCTCTTCGAATAAGTTTGTATTTGAATCAATGTTCACTACTGTACAATTAATTACATAACATTAGGCAATAACTTTGTAATGCCCACATTGTTTGGGCATTTTTATCATTCAGTATTGTTTTTTTATTTACTAACATATGGCCTGCAGACCACTTGAGGATCGTAATTTGCTTCATCCAAGATGCCTTTGGTCTTTCTATGTTGAACCAAAAATAATTGAATTAACATAAAATAATTGGAGTTGTAAACGGTGTATACAGGGAATATTACTTACATTGCTTCACCCTGAAAATTAATTGTGTTTATAATTCAACATTCCTGGGTATAAACTAGATGATGATAGGGGGGGGGGGGGGGGGCATGAAAGGGGAGACCAATGCCAGTGTTCGGATTATAACATGCTTGGACGATACTGAATATTTTACTGTATATCCTTTAAATCATTAATTATTAATTATTCTTTATTTTGTTATACAATAAAGTAAACTTGTTTTTTTTATTTGGTACTTAGCACTTGAAGTCTGTAAGCGTTTGTTTAATCTATCTATCTATTGCCTGACGCCGTGATCCCCGAAGGGGTGGCCACGAACGAACCGCCCCCATGCACCTCTGTCTCCAGTCAGTCGACGCCCCTCCTCCCAACCAGCACCGCCTTCATCCATATACTTCCTCACTCCATCCTTCCACCTCTCCTTCAGTGCACCTCTCCCTCTCAGTCCTTCCACCTCGCCCCTCATAGTCATTCTCTCACTTTCCATTCGTTCCATATGGCCGAACCATCTCAAGTTGTTCCTTTTCACACTATCCAGCACATCTACCTCCACACCACACCTCCTTCTTACTTCCTCATTCGTCTGTCTATCCCAACTCATTTCCACCGCTCTCACTCTTGGTCTGAGTCTCCTCCCGAACGTCCATGCTTCGCTTCCGTAAGTTAGTGTCGGGATTACCACACTGACATGCAAGGACTTCTTCACTTCCATACTGACCACCCTATTTCTTGTTACTGCTTTCAACATTCCTACAACTCTCTTCCCCTGTTGCACCCTCTTCCGCACTTCTTCATCCATAATCCCATCTTTACTCAACACACTGCCCAGATACTTAAAAGAGCTGATGATCTCCATAGCCTGACCGTTCAACTTCACCTCACACCCTGTGACTTCACCCATTTCGAAGACCATAACCTTGCTCTTCCCCGCATTTACCTCCAAATTATGTTTTTCACACACTGTTCCAAACTCATTTACCAGACCCTGCAACTCCATTCATTATCGCTCATCAGAACTGTATCATCCGCAAACAGCAGTATAGGCAGCTTCCACTCATTTCCCTCCCTTTTCAGCGATACACCAACATCCACTGATCTTCCTAGTATTTCTTTCATGAATCCATCCATATATACAGTAAACAACCACGGGGACATCACACACCCCTGTTTCAACCCAACATTCAAGTCAAAGAACTCGCTCTGCTCATTCTCCACACGTACTGCCGCCTTTGCACCCGCATACATGCTCTTGACTGCTTTCAGCAACTTGCCATCTACTCCGTATATTCTATGTACTTTCCACATACCTTCTCTATCCACTCTGTCATAGGCCTTCTCCAAGTCCATAAAGGCAACATACACCTTTGTTGCTTCTCCAGATATTACTCCACAACACAATTCAGGGCAAAAATTCTGATCTATACATCCTCTTCCCTTCCTAAAAACCTCCCTGCTCGTCGCCTATCCATTTCTAAGTTCTCACTCTCACTCTCTCAATCACTACCCTACTGTACACCTTCCCTACTACGCTTAAAAGACATATTCCTCGGTGGTTACCACACACTCCTCTTTCCCCTTTGCCCTTATATAGGGGGACTATTATGCCAGTCTTCCAGTCATCGGGTACACTCCCCTTCTCCAATGCTAGTTAGCACATTTTCCATACCCATTCGATCTTATCACCATACCTCAACATTTCCCCACACACTCCATCTGTTCCTGGTGCTTTCCCCAACTTCACTCTTTTCATGGCTTCCCACACTTCTGACCTCCTGATCCCCACCTCCTCCTCCACTACTTCTCCTCTTCTCCCTCCCATACCATATCCAACTATGTTTGCTGGCGCTTCATTCCTTACATTTAGCAATTCGTTGAAGTACTCCCATCTTTCGACTCTCTCTTGCTTCTCGGCTAGCATTCTCCCATTATTATCTTTCACACCCTTACTGTTTCCCTTGCTACCTTCCCAAATTTTCTTGACTTCTTTCCAGAACAGGTTCTTACACACCCTCCATTTTACACTCACATTCCTTCCAAATTCCTCATCTACTCTTCTCTTACTTTCCTTCACTACTCTCTTCACCACTCACTTTCTCTCCACGTACTTCGCTCGTTTCTGCCTATCCTAATCTGCATTCCCTCTACTACCCAACCACTCTCTATATGCTTTCTTCTTGTCTTCCACAGCTATTCTTACCTCTTCTGTCCACCATGCTGTACCATTCACACCCCCCCCCCTCTTCTCCTCACTCCACGCACTTCCTCAGCTGCTGCACAGATCTCTTCCTTAAACACCTTGCTCATCTCCTCCACTTCCTCCATATTTTCCAGGTCGAACCCACCTAGTCGTCTTTCTACTGCTCTCCTGTACTCTTCCCTGATTTCCTCGTGTAATAATACACCCTTTATATATATACTGTATATATATATATACTGGTATATATATATATATATATATACTGTATATATTTACATATATATATATATTATATATATATATATATATATATATATATATATATATATATATTTTCTTTTTTGTTTCTTTTTTTTTTGGCCTGGACATTTTGGAATTTATGAAAATTCCATCTTAACACTTACGCTGCGGGCATATTTCCACCTATTTCTGCCATATTAGGGCTCATTCAGGCAATCCTCATTGATTAGGCAAGTGTCTGAATGAAATTAAATGTATTCAGCCGACAACTAGACGAAAATCGCTTCAAAATGACGCAAGAACGAGCTTTGTAGCTCGCGTGGTTCACCCGCAGCGCTACCATAAATTCGCTAAAATTAGCAATTCTTGCTCATTTCTCGCTACATTTGCCTTTAGCAGCACTGTATGTCTCGCGAGACTCTGACTCAGAGCTTTCAGTGTCACAGCTGCCTGGCTGGGAGAAAGATGTGTGGCCTATCATGCTCCTGCTCCCTTGCACTCGATTTTACCGGCTTTAAGATGCTTTAAAAGCTTCTAGATTGCTGTAAATTGTCATGACGTT
This sequence comes from Paralithodes platypus, assembly GCA_032716605.1. Taxonomy (NCBI): domain Eukaryota; kingdom Metazoa; phylum Arthropoda; class Malacostraca; order Decapoda; family Lithodidae; genus Paralithodes; species Paralithodes platypus. Next base: position 16,285,364 of record CM064515.1, on the reverse strand, counting down.
CGGAAACGTCTCTCGCAGGGAAAGGGCTAAGCAGATAAGTGAAGAATGAGATGAGTTCCCGGGGTCTATAAAGGCGAGTATCACGGGGGAGGGAGGAGTCAGTCGTCGTGAGGTCGGTCAAGTCTCATGTGGTTGGCTATCAGGAGTCAGGTTAACGTGAGTTGCTTGGCCTAGAAGCAGGGGGAGGGGCTAAGGAGTGCGAAGTAGGTTTCTGGTTGGTTAGAGCTCGAGTTGAGTGCAATTGGTAGTGATGTCTAGCGGTAGCAGCCTCGAAGGATGTAGAGACGGAGAGAGGGGCGGGAGGTGAGGGAAGGTGGGGAGCAAGGGTAGATGCCCGACAAGCACTGGGGAGAACTTGGAGATCATCAGTTTGAATATTGAGGGAAGGTTTAAGGGTCTGGATGTAGTTCGCCTCTTAGAAAGTCAGGCATCGACGGTCTTGTTTGTGATCTATAATGGTGGTATGTAGGTCCAAGTCAGATCTGGTGAGGTCTCAGTGGTGGGAGGCTATAAAGTCGGATTTGATGGCGCCATTTTGGAGGTGAAGGGTTAGGCGTCTTGTTAATTTGGTCATTGTCATACCGATATAAGAGAGTGGCCCGCAGTCCACATCGTTACATGCGTGTCGGTAAATGACATGATCTAACTGGAGGGACATCTTGTTGGTGGTAGGTCTATTCTGGAGGAAGAGGTTGGAGGTTTTCCGGAATTTATGGTAAATAGTAAGATTGATTTGTTGTTCTGGGTCGGTGAGGTAGACGTTTTTCTTAATGATATCTTGCATTATGGCCTCATCAGCTTTGTATTCGGAGGACATATGTTTTTTATAGTAAATTTTGATGTCCTAGTTGGAGGGGGTGGAAGGTTGATCCTTGTACCATTTTTTGAATTGTAGATTGATGGCTTGTTGTACTTCCGAATTATTGTAGCCGTTGTTGACTAGCACTTGGCTAATGCAGTCAAGTTCAACATGGGTAGATTTCCAGGTGCTGCAGTGGGATAGGGCCCTCCTGATGGTGGAGCGCAAGTATCTGGGGGGGGGGGTGGGGGGGGCATTCACTCTGTCTGTTTAGGCAGTCTGATGTTGGTGGACTTGGTATACACCTGGGCTTGAATCCAAGTTGGTGGGCTGTGACAAGGACGCCAAAACTTTAAACCACCTACTGACGCCTTACACCCCCAGCCAGTTTTGCATCACCTCTCCCACCGACTTCCTTGAGATCCTGAGAGACGCCCCGCAGACTCCTCTCTGGACGTCGAGAATTTGTTTACCAATGTGCCGGTGGACAGAACTATCGACTACATCATCCAACGTGCTTACCACTCCCACCTCCTCCAGCCGCTAGACATCCCTGAGAATGCCCTGAGGACGCTGCTGCAGATTTGAATTAAGGAAGCCCCCTTCGCTTGCCCTCGAGGTCATCTCTAACAACAAATTGACGGTGTAGCCATGGGTAGCCCCTTGGGGGTCCTCTTCACCAATTTTTTTATGGGCACTATCAAAGAGGAACTTGTGTCTACCACATAGATATATATATATATATATATATATATATATACTGTATATATATTAACAATTTACATTCAATGGTCACGTGACAGCGTTATTATTATCATCATCATAATCAATGTGTGGGTCTCTCTCTCTCTCTCTCTCTCTCTCTCTCTCTCTCTCTCTCTCTCTCTCTCTCCAGATTCTTCCCCTGGCCACAGCTAATCGCTTTATTAAGTTAGCCGCCCGTCCTCCAGAGACCCTTTTTGCTTGTTAGGCTAAAAGGCGGTGGAAAGTTAAGGGGAAAATGTTGGCAGGAAAAGATAAAAATTAAAGAAGGGAATGGGAACAATGTGATAGATGAAAGAAGGAAACAATGTGACGATATTGCAAAAAAAAAAAATAATAATAATAAAATCAACAAATAAATAAATAAAAGTGAAAGGTATGAAGAAAGGGTGTACATAGAACACATTTGATGACAAATTACACATTTATAAATAAAAATGGCAATTTATGGGACAATAATTATAAAGTGTGAATTAGGCTATGAATGTTTGGAATTTGACTCAAGAACACATGGTTCGACTTACCACAGGAAGCTATTTTTACCTGATATGCAAAATATGTAAAAAAGTATTAACATATTAAATAATATGATATAAAGTTTTATTTGCAAATCATGAATTTGTTCTGTGTGGAATAGAATACCCATCTCAAATATTTTTTGAACGAAATTTTACCCATTAGTAAGCAATCATGATTATTGTACTATAATATCCACAACACTTACTGTATAGGTTATTTATTAGTGGCCCCTTCATCATTGACGATGCGCCTGCCTTACGTAGGTAATGGCCAATCTTTGAACACCAAGCTTGCTGTTCAAACTTCCCGCCCAAGGAGAACTCAAAATACGATTGCCTTACATCGTGAGTGAAACGCTCTTAAGGGGAGGTTTTTAGTTATTTCCTTAGACCTCCATCAAGCTTAAATTTACACCCCCTAGTACCCCTTTCAAGATAAATTTGTAAATTTTTCGGTAGAAAAATGTCCCGGCCGAAGGCCGGTTCCTCTTATATTACAGGCTCGCTATCGCTTGCCAGGAAAAGATCGTCACCTAAGTGGCACGAAAAGTCTTAAAATTTACATAAATGGGGCGAACATCTTATAATCTCAAAATCAATGGGGCTAAACATGAGGGAGAATGGGTTCCAAAAAAATATCCCTCAAGTGGAAATCTCCCCTTAATAACCACTCACGGACTCGTCCTTATGATGAGGGTCCACTACTAGAAGAAACTAGTAAAATAAATAAATTAAAGTAAAAAGTAAACTTGACCTAGCTTTGCACTTCCCAGACCTCTGCTCTTGGGTACCGCTCATCATCCATATCAATGCCAAGGAGTTGCTAGTCCCACTATTCTTTTTACAGGAGCACGGCACAAGCCAGGTGGGAAAGTCCCTAATTCAGAATGGACAATTTGACTGCAGTGACATGCATTCAAAAGCAAGGGTCGATGAGATCAAGAGTGTTACAAGGGTTGTCGGAAAAGATATTTCGACTAGCCGCGAGGCTCGGGATTTATCTTCACGCAACATATCTGCCCGGCGTGGCGAATGTATGGGCGGATGCTTTGTCCCGGCGACAGAGCACGCAAGTAGAATGGGCTCTCAGACAAAACATATTTCAAAAGTTGATTGCGGAGCCCTACAATCCACAAGTGGACTTGTTCGCATCAGAGGCGAGCCACAGGCTACCTCAGTACCTCACACGCCAGAGTTTAACTCCTGCGGGGGGTCCGGACGCATTTATGGTAGAGTGGAACAAATGGAACTCTATTTATCTATTTTCACCTCCAGACGCATCCTTAATGTACAAAGTAGTTAAAAAACTACGGGATTACCGGGGCATGGTCTCGATGATCGCGCCCTTGTGGCTGGCTCAAGTGTGGTACAACCAGTTGAAGACGTGGTGCGAGAACCCGGTGTCACTCCCGATCTCGTATTTCCACTTAGAGACAATTGGAAACCTCAAGACCTCGCTGACTTTCGCCTTGTGGATATTCAGAAGGCCAAGTGGCTAGGCCAGTTTGGGGAAACCGTGACTCACAAGTTGATTAATCAATATGCTCCATCAACCCAAACACAGTACCAATCACACTGGAAATCATTTACTACATGGATTGTAGAAACTGGCCAACAACAGTCCTCAGTGGCTCTGGTGTTTAACTATTTAAATTACCTATTTGATGTTCAAAAGTTGTCAGTTGTCACATTAATGAATCACCTCACAGCAATTAGGACACCATTTCTAGACTTAACTGGTTTGACTGTACCGGAAGCGGAAGAAAAGGGATTTATGAGGTCATGCTTCAAGCTCCGCCCTCCCCCTCGTCAACTCACATCCACCTGGTCTCTGGATCGAGCCCTTGAAATGCTTCAGTCCCGTAAATATTCCAAAGATCCTCCCTTTGATCTCATAATTAAAAAGGCCATTTTTCTAATGGCACTGGCTACGGGTGACAGGGTGTCTGAGTTGGCGGCAATGAGTTCGGAGCCAAACTCTCTAAGATTTAAAAGGCGCAACATAGGGGTACATATTGCTCCCGCTCCTAACTTTATTGCTAAGAATGAACATTCTAATCATGTATTCACAGAGTTCGAAATTCCGGCTCTGAAACAGGGTGACAGGCACCGTTTATTGTGTCCAGTGCAGTCACTTAGGTTATTTATGAGGGCTTCCCAACCATCACAGGTGGGAGCCCTCTGGGTTTCAAGGACAGATGTTCGATTACAAAAACGCCGACTAGCCGCGTTATTAGTAGAAGTCATTCGAGAGAGTAACCCGGGCGTGTTGGCAAGATCACACGATATCCGTAAATGGGCGGCATCACTTCGATCCCTCCATAATTACTCTCTAGAAGACATTCAACAGACCCAATTGTGGTCATCAAATCATACTTTTCTCTCACGTTACCTGTCCGTCAATCTCATGAAACCTTCTTGTACATGTGTAGCATTAAAGCAGAGAGTCTAGTGTTAAGCTGATCTTATGAAAAAAATATGACTCCTCTTATGACTCCTCCTGCCTCTGAAGTGAGACAAAATGTAACGAGTATTAAGGTCATGTGATAATCGTTCCCTAGGCTATAAAGTAAGCCTACCCAGGAACATTGATTAATTTTTAAGAGGAAACACTATGGATGCAATAAGGTTTCCAATATACTCAATAATCTCAGGGATTAGATCTAGAGTATAAATATTTTTGGTAACATTACCTAAGGCCATGAATATATAGGCCTACATATTAATAAATTTGGGTGATAATGAATGTTTCATTTCCCCTGGAATATATAAACTGAATGGATAGTTTATTCCTGTGTTACACCAACTGTTCTATGAAACTTAAAGGCGTTAACACCACAGGCCGCCTGTAACCTTCTTTTATATTTTATTTGATATTAAACTGACCTGATTAGTACATGTTCCTTGGACCGTAACCGGTTATTAGTGGTATGTGATGTTTATGATGAATGTCCCACCTCCAGTCTTGAGAATTCAGGCGCATCGTCAATGATGAAGGGGCCACTAATAAATTATAGGTTTGAGTCCCGAAGGGAGGAAGGAAAACCTAATATTTAGTAGTGGCCCCGGAATCATTGACGATTTATGCCCTCCCTTCCATCCCCTTCCAATTCATCTGCTACATTTTTGAGAGTCTCGATATGTCAGATTAAGGAGGAACGCTCGCAGTAAGCGGGATGACGAGCGGTACCCAAGAGCAGAGGTCTGGGAAGCGCAAAGCTAGGTCAAGTTTACTTTTTACTTTTATTTATTTATTTTTACTAGTTTCTTCTAGTAGTGGACCCACATCATAAGGATGAGTCCGTGAGTGGTTATTAAGAGCGTTTCGCTCACGATGTAAGGCAATCGTATTTGGAGTTCTCCTTGGGCGGGAAGTTTGAACAGCAAGCTTGGTGTTCAAAGATTGGCCATTACCTACGTAAGGCGCATCGTCAATGATTCCGGGGCCACTACTAAATATTAGGTTTTCCTTCCTCCCTTCGGGACTCAAACCTATAGTTTGTTTTGCTGTTACTAATCTTGTTACTTTGCCTTCAAATCCATGCTTCAATGTGCACCTGAATATAGAATTACTCTACATAAAATTTGTAATCATTCCTCTTTCTATTTGCTTATGCCAAATTTTACATACAAGATTCTAAATTATTTTAACAACTAATATATAATACATTTCCCACGACTTTCCCATTTTTAAGTAAGCCATTTTAATTTTACGGAAGAGCAACCACATCTTACCATACTAAAAGTCCTAAGAGAACCATGCAGTGGGACATTCATATATCTTCTCATAGTTTTACAAATGTTTGACCTTTACCTTTGATCTTTATCTTGACTTTTATGATAAGTCTCAAAATTTACAATTTTCTTTTTTTCAAGTGCAATAATCTCACCAAATGGTGTGAAGTTTGCATGAAAAGTAAAGAAATTAGCATATTGACCGTTTATTTAACCTTGACCTGTGACCTTGACCTTTCATATGGAATTGTATAGTTTCTTGTATGACCTTGGCCTAGGTATTCTAAATATACATGGTAAGCCTAGTGAGAATCTAACAGTTAGTCCAAGAAATACTAGTAAAAAAAATATTTTGACCTTTGACCTTGAACATTTACCTTACCCTTTAGAATATTCATCTAAAATTTGGTCAATATGATATCAAGGTTACCAGTAACTTGTATAGTCAAAATAAAGAAATTTGAGAAAAACTAAACAATATGAAATATTGACCTTATTTTGAACTTTGACCTTAACCTTTAAGTTAAATTGAAAATTTCTTTTTGACTGACTTTCGCATTGATCAAATGGATATACTTGTGAAATTTAGTGAAAATCCATCGCACGATCTTGGAGGAGTTTCCAGATGAACGATGGACGGGCTTGCTGGTGATGCACAATATACTCTGCTTCGCAGAGTTAATAATGGGATAAATCGTCATTTAATCACTAAGATTAATTTAGCAAATTTCCACCCCCGACTTGGATACAATTATATCTGTTTTCAGCAACAATATAGGTGCTTACTTTTCTATTTCACCCACTTTACATTGCTATTATAAGACATATCGACTCATTTGTTGGCATTTAGATAAAGGTTCGTCCCATTCAGGTGGTGATTTGCTTTCCTGGCGAGCGATAGCAAGCCTGCAATAAGAAGATATTGGCTTTTTCTATGACATTTTTCTACCGAAAGTATAGAAACTTAGCTTGAACTGAGCCTTGGGTCTTTTTTTCTTTTAATATTGTTATTATTATTTGTTTACCTTGACATGGGTCTAAGGATGCAATAAAAGAGGGCTTAGGACAAACAAAGGACAAAGTTCGAAAGTTACAACAATCCAAACCCTCAATTATAACATAAAATCCCCACACACAAACGCACTATAACTCCACATACGTCAGATCGGCCAATGTTAGTGCAAAGCAAATTGAATGTCTAACACACACCTATAATACAGTGTAACAAAAGTGTGTGCAAATGTAACACAAAATAATGATACACATAGTAAAGGTACTTCCACATATTCATGATTTTGATCCAGACGATCCACAGCTTGCCCATCGTTGGTTGGGGAGATTGAAGATACCAATCGAACAGGGCAATACCCAGAGAAGGCCTCATAGGCATGTGATAAGGAGTTGCTGGAACTACTGTTTCCCTTGTCTGTCTTCTCTCACTGTATCTGTTTGTGTCTCACCTACACAGAGTAATCCAGCTAGCTCTCTCAATCACCTCCTATCCATTTCACTACACTAAAAAAACTCACCACTCATATTTCCAATACTGGACACCAAAAAATTGGTTTAATATGGTTCGCTCACTCTTTCAACTTGGGGGAGACACTTGTTACATACATATTTGCTTTTTGTCTCCTGCATTCACATAGAACAAAAATGGCAGTATGGTTGCGAACTGACGTCACGCAGCGTGGGCTGTCATACCAGTGTCCCCATGTGTAGGCATGCCGTGTATAATTTTTGGTAATTTTAAACATTTGGAAATGTTCTTGTTACTGGAAATTGTCATGTGCCATTATGGCAGCGCCGTAACGCTGCAATGTGCCGTCGTCCATCACCGTGGCACCGTCGTTGAACAGGGTGGTGAATCACGATAATGCCGACAACCACCGAAGTTGCCACACTTACTAATGACAATAATGAAAAGTAGTGTGTGGGACAGGATGGCGCCACACTTTATCATGACATAATGTAACGACGAACCAAAACTGTGTCACTGGAGCATAAAAAGAGCCTAGGACATGGCAGTAGCTGAAAACAACGCTCTGTTAGATGGAGAAACTGGGAGCTCCACCCTAGCGTGCACACAGAGAAACTTGTAGTCAGCATCCACCTAGGCCAACCGAACAATGGAGTGGAAACCCTTGTAGTTGAAATAATGTGAACCACCTTTTGTAGGGCACCTTATTGCCACATGCTTCCCGTCCAGCGTACCAACAGCATGGTGGAAATTAAATTTTTGCGAGAAGAGGTCACTAACTTCCTTCCACTTATCACATGGTTTATGGCAGGACAAAACTTCATCTACATATTCAGCAATGATGGCATCGCATGTTTCGGGGATGATGAGGGATATTATGTTGTGTGCCACTCCGAAACCATACTGGAGACATTTGTAGCAGTCTCCTGTTGCTAAGTAGAATAGTGTTATTGCCAGCTTAAACCCAGGTGGAAGTGATTTCCTCCAGAATGTGTCTTTCTTTTCAATCCGAGGCTCAAATTGTTCCTAAAGCTCTTTAAACATGTCCATGTCAACACAAAGGAAATTGCTTAAGGAGTTGGCACCTTCACAAACTCCTTCATGAGGTTATTATTGTGGCAGAAGGTAGGATGCCTTAGAAACCAGGACCTGCTCCACGATGATCTCATCCTCTGCCTTCTCGTCCTACTTGTCTTGATGAGTTTGTAAGCAGTCAAATTAAGTTCTGCTGCCTCAGTTTCCTGATCCAGTTGCACCTTCAGAAATTCCAGGTCGTCTGTGTCCATTCTGTATATAGTCTATGTGAGTGTGTCGCTGATTGTGGTTGCGTGTAGCGTGATGTGGCATGCTCCTATCCGCTCCTATTTACGTGCTCCTCAACTTGCTTGGGGCATTTCAAGACAACTGTCGCAAATAGTGTCATAGGTTCATTGTCTCGAGTCGCACGACAATTTTCACCGTTAAAATTTATATTTTTGTACCCCTCATGGCCTGTTGTCGTACACCATGGTGTTGTCAATCGTAGTGGCACCATCGTGCCACGCTGAAATCATGGTCTTTTTGGCCCCTAGTTATGCTGATTTTCATATTTGAGTTAGCTGTGATGTTTGTCATGAATGTGTATGAGCCCCTAATTGTTTTGATCATTTATGTGTTAACATTAGTTCACATTATACAATTGAAATGGTAGTGTATGTGCATAAATGTACTACATTTGAATACACAATGTTTATATTGTAGCTGGGTAATTAAGAACATCTTATGATCAATATGTTGTTTTGACAATAGGAAGTGTGCTTTTGTGGAATATCCATTTAATTTCCGACCTGTGTCAATTATCAGTGCAGCAAAGTTCTAATATATTTGAACATACTGCTGTATACTGGATAATTATGTGTTCAATTATAAGAAACAATTAATGACATAAACGTATGTCAATCGTTTATGTGTGCTAATCACCTCTGTATTGGAGGAAGTGATGTTTTTGTCTCTATTTGTCAGTCAGTCTGTCTGTTTGTAAATAAGATATCTAAACAAAATTATGAACCAATGTTCACGTAATTTGGTGGGCAGATACGACTTGCGACAACAAAAAATAAGTGATTCAATTTAGGAGATGATCGGTAGAATGCATACCTTCGCCAGCATAGGCGGCTCACAAAGCTGGGAAACGATATTTACGAAATTTGATGGACAGATAGAATATATGTTCCAAGGAAGAAGTGATTCCAATTAGGATTCCTGCCCCTCTATTTTGAACATGTTAGCAATTGAAATATTAAATATTTGAGTATTTTTGTGACATTTCAATGCACACTGTACAAACATATATGAGAAATCAAAAATATTTTCATTTACAGATGGTTAATTATACATTTAGTTAATGTTATCAAAGATGAAATATATCAAGTGAAGCACCACCATTTGAGATATTTTTGTTTTATTATAAAACCTTATATAGAAACAAATCTATCACAAAATATAGATATGTATAGGTCCTGTAGTGAAAATTATATTACAGTGTTTTATATTATATATTATAGAGACCATTTACAGGAAACATTTGTAAAAATATGAGAATATATAAGAATGTCCCACTGCATGCTTTTCTTGGGATATTTAGTATGTTATTTTATAATGAATTATTATCATAAATTGGTTTTGTAGTACTAATAATTTGAGCCAGTTAAAGTAAAACAAACAAAAAAAATCTCTAGGCTACAAAAGACTAAAACAAGTATTTTGACATTCCTACCATCAGTATCGAGTCAGCTAAGAATCAAGTGTAATTTTGCAGTCCATTTGCCTTAGCCCTTTTTCAGTTACAAGATGTTAGTGGTTACCATATCTGACCTAATTATATGATAATATTTTATCCCTATCAAATCAGGGTTTGATGTTTTAAGACCACCCTAGTTTCGTCCCATTAGTTTTGTAACTTTAAGCGTTTCACAATATTAGCTTCACCCCATTCATGTGTCGATTTGTCCTGGGCGAACTAAAGCAAGCCTGCAAATTTGAGTACGCTGGCCTTTTGCCGGAAAAGTATCCTACCGAAATATGTACGGTATAGATTTAGCATTAAGAGAGGTTTTTTGGAGTGTTTTTTATTGCGTTTCCTTTTATATTTATAAATACGTCTTCATAAATTTCAGATCGTATGTGTCAGACAAAAATAACAATACTACCCTATGAATGGTAGTGCACTTGTTGACGTATGTGTGGGGAGGAGGCTGTGGATAGCCAACACCTTCTTCAGACACAGAATGATACACAGACATGTACACATAGAAAGTGGTGTGGATGAAGAAGTACAAAATACAAAGTACAAAGGAGTATAAAGGAAATCAAGCAACAACAGGTCTAGTGACTCCTCTAGGCTACTTGTCCTCCAAATCACTGAGGGTCAAGTGTCCAAACAGTGGTTTAGAGATTATTGGAAAGGGATCTACTGCCCTGGAACTAATGTCCGTGGCAGGATTAGGAAGTTAGTAGGAGACAGATGGCTTAGTAACATAACACAGTTATAAGTGATATTTCATATATCTGGGAAAAAGAGAGTAACGTGTTAGTAATATATATACGCAATAATCCTTGATGAATCTGAGGGAGGAATATAATAAAGTTATTAATTTACAAACGCAGTCAGTCGCGGGTTTGATGCAAGATATTTGTCTATGCGAAGTTTAAAAGAATCAACGGTGCTGCAGTCTATAACGTTTCGGGGAAGCCCATTCCACAAGTTGACAACTCGATTGAAGAAGAAATTCTTAGATTCGTGAGAGTTAAAAGATTTACAAATAGTTTTGCAACCGTTTCCCCACGTGTAATTAGATTGGTTGATAGTGAAGCACTTACTACAGTTCATATTGTTGATGCCTTTGATGATTTTGAACACTTGAATTAAATCGCCTCTTAATCTGCGCTGGGTTAGAGGGTATTATAGATTTAATTCTCCAAGACGCTCCTCGTATGGTTTGTTTTTTAGGCTAGGTATAATTTTGGTAACTCTACGTTGAACTCGTTCTAGCTTCTTTATATCTTTTTGGTAATAAGGGCACCAGGATTGAACGCAGTATTCCAGAAGAGGGCGGACTAAGGAATTGTAAAGAGCTAGGATAACTTCTTTGGATTTATGCTCAAATGACTTGCTTATAAAGCCAATTATTTTGTTTGCCTTCTTAACAACATCTGAACATTGTTGACTCGGTTTTAGGGTACTCGATATTGTTACTCCCAAATCGGTTTCTCTGTCTACATTCTTAAGCTGAGTGCTATTCATCGAATAGTTTGCTTTCTCATTTTGGTATCCGATATGTAGTACTTTACATTTATCCGCATTGAAACTCATTTGCCAAATTTGGGCCCAACATGAAAACTTATCTAGATTGTGTTGCATATTATCAACTTTTGAAAGTACGCTATTTGCTATTTTTGTATCGTCAGCAAACTTTGAGATTGTACAGGTGAGATCCTCATCTATGTCGTTGATGTAAATTAGAAAGATAATTGGTCTTAGTACCGATCCCTGGGGTACCCCGCTAGTTACATTGGTCCATTTAGATGCCTTATCGTTTATGACTACTCTTTTCTTTCTGTCGCCAATTTTCTATCCATTTCAACACACCGTCTTGTATTCCATGAGCTTTTAGTTTTAGCAGTAAACGTTTATGGAGAACTTTGTCAAAGACCTTTTGAAAATCAAGGTATATAACACCTACAGCTTTACTCTCATCATAGAGGTTGAGGATATCGTGAAAGAAGTCTAAGAGATTTGTTAAGCAGGAGCGTTTGTTACGAAAGCCATATTAAGTATCTTTAAGTATGCCATTTATCTCTAAGTGATTTACGAGTCTGCCTCTTATGAGTGTTTCTAGCATTTTACATACAAGTGATGTTAAGCTAATTGGAGATAGTTACTAGGTAGGGATTTTCTGCCTTTTTTTAATATCGGTGTTACGTTGTCTAGCTTCCACTGCTCAAGCATAGTTCCAGACTGCAAGGATTTATTGAATAGCAATGTTAGTGGTTTGGAGAGCTCATCCTTAGCTTCCTTTACAACTCTAGCTGAGATTTTATCAGGTCCAGGCGTTTTATTTACCTTGAGTTTATCTAAACAATTCAATACTTCTCTCTCTGTAATGGTGATATTGCTTAGAACATCAGAATTATCAATCTGAATCGGTGATGCTGTAGGGATATCATTGAGGTCTTCTGTTATGAAAAAAACTAATGCAAAGAAGGTATTGAGGGCATTACTCATTTGTACTTCGTCTTTGGTGTATTCTCCATTTTCATCGACTAACGGTCCAACAGTTGAAGTAACTACTTTTTCTTTTTGATGTAACTGTAGAATTCTTTCGGGTTTGTTTTACTTTGATTCACAACATGTAACTCCAGGGTCTTTTTACTTTGCTTAATTAAAATTTTGGCTTTGCGTCGTAGTTCTACAAATTTCGCCCGCTCTTCATCATTTTGTGAGGATTTTAATTTATCATTAGCAAACTTTTTAGCAAGCAGACAGTCTGAAATATCTTTATTCCACCATTTGGGCTTATCATTATGGCCTGTACGCCGTATTTTCGATGGTATGCAGTCTTGCACTGCTTTTAGGTAGGTGGTTGCAAATAGTTCCCAAGATGTATTTATGTCGTTATTGTTAATTAGAAAGCTCCAGTCAGTTTCTTTAAACATAGCTCTAAGTTTACGAAAGTTTGCTTTCTTGAAATTAGGGACTTTCTTGATGCTGCTATTTGGTGCGTTACTAGTAAACTTTAAACTGAAAGTTATTGTACGATGGTCGCTGTTACTGAATTCATCACCAACATTCAAATTCTCTATTAATTCCTCTTTTGTTGCAAGTACAAGTTCAAGAACGTTATTACCACGGGTCGGCGATCGAACAAATTGATAGAGTGAACTCTCTTGCAAGTTCGCATACAAGTCATGTCCGGAGTGTGAAGTAAGAGTATCGCCCCACTTGGTCACAGGTAAATTAAAGTCGCCCAAAATTACGATATCTTGTGAGTTACTTACATCTGCAGTTTGTTCGTAAATTTCATGGTCAGTTTGCACCAGTGATGCCATCCACCAATTTACAATTCCGCCATATCAGCTTCCAAATTCCGCTAGATTTGCCCCCTAACCCGCTAGATTAATAATTATTTGTTGGTATTTTTCATCGAATACAATAATTGAGTGCATATATACACCAATTACAATAATTGAGTGCATATATACACCAATTTAGATGTAGGATTTGCGAAAACTGCTTCAATTGCCACCCAATTGCTAGCCCACACGATAAAACAATTATTTGTTTATATAAACCTATATATATATTTATATACATAGGTTATCCCTTTCAGTACTGGTGACGTCTTTTGTATTTGATTTCAGCTACATTTAGATGATTATATAAAGCTTAGGAAGTAGCCTATATGTGGTAGCCAAAAGGATTATATGCTATAGTCTGTAGCCTTTGAATGGGTAAACGTCTTTCCTAAGCTGAACAAAATCATCTAATAATTGCCAGAATATAATATAAAACATGTCACCGGTACTGAATGGGAAGTAACCACTCCTTTCTAAATTTCTGGCTGTAGCCTATATTGTGGCTTAGGCATATTTGGTATTTGAAATATATCAGGATTCTCAATCAGGAATAATCTACCACCAATAAACACAACTGGCTATAGACTATCTCCGTCCCTAAGCTAGTAGCCCTTGAGTTGAATTTGAAATCGTGGTGGCAACACGGGCACTGCCACAAGTATGTTATTGCACAATTAATGCAGGCACTTGTGTTATTAATCTATGGAAATACAACTCGATTCGATAATCAGGGAGCATAACTGAATAATACGAACACTGTTACATTGGGCGAAAATAATAAATAACTGAGCGGTACAATAAAGAACTCAAAGATGGTACCATTGCTTCTTTAACAAATAAAAAGACTCGCTCTAGATCGCATGATATGGCAGCCAATAAAAACAAAGCACTCATGACATCACAGTAATATCCCTTGTTCATTTCCTGAATACACTATTCATACTGGTCTGGTACAGGCAACTAAAAATCAGCAATAATGCCTATATGTGGGTACATTTACTAAGAAAATCACTAGAAATTCGCCAGATACTTTGTAAGCCAAAGAAATGAAGCTAGAAATCCGCCAGATAATTTGCAAGCCTAAGAAACCGCTAGAAATCCGCCAGAAATCCCGCTATCCGCTAGATAGCAAATTTAACCGCCAGATGAGGACCCAAAATCGCTAGATTTAGCGGAAAATCCGCCAAAATGGCAACACTGGTTTGCACTGATTGAGCTAGAGGTTCTGTATATTAATGCAAGTATTATTTTTGTACCTTTATTATTTTTGATTAGCACAAAGGATGTGTCAACATTCATAATTTGAGGTTTTGACAAGATGGTCGGGTTAAGACTTTCTTCGATATAAAGTATAACGCCACCTCGATTTCTATTAATTCGGCTTTTCTCAAACATTACATAACCGGAAAGTGGATACTCTTCTAAAAAGTATGTCTTCTGTATTAAGCCATGATTCTGTTATGCCAATTACGTCATAATTTTCTGTAAACACTAGTTCCTCTAAATCTGAAAATTGATTGCCTATGCTACGAGCGTTTGCATAGAAAACCTTTAACACCTTACGAGCGGCCTATGCGGTTTATTTATGTGTACCGCACAGCGGGGTGTTTTTAGCCAAAATAGGGCTGTTTACGTGATCATTTTCATGCCTAAATAAGACCCAGAACGTAAAACAAGTATCTATCCCTGAAAGGGCATAAACAGAGCTTTCGAATGACACCATAACGATCCTTGTATGATGGATAGTTTTCTTGCAATAACCGTGCAACGCGAGTGCAAAAAGCAGGTAATTCGGTACTTTCGGTACATAATTGAGTATGTAGCGAGTGAGAGAGGGAGGAGGGAGCTGAGATTTGTGTCCGTAGGTTCGCCGCGGTGGTCTGGAGCAGTCATACGCTCGCTAGTCTCCTGCCACCACTTGTCTCTCTCTCTCAGCCACATTACGTGCTGAAATTGCCACTCGAGTTATGTAGAGCGCCGCCACATAGTCCAGCTTTATTTAACTCGACTTAAGTGGTGGGCCGCTTTTTAAGGGTTAAAGTTGCGGTTTTATAACTTACTTAATCCTTAATCAAATTTTTGGTTCTGGTTGGATCTACATTTACATTCATGGCTGTCCTTGATCCTCGTTCGTTATCCCTGGCGGTTTTGAATTTGGGTCTTGTTGATGGAGCTTCATCAAAATTTGTGGTTCTTGACGGATTAGCATTTAATTCCTTCGCAGGTCATTGTCCTCACTGTCTTCGGTCCTCCTTCCTGGTTGTCCTGTGCTGAGTCGACTTCTCCGAAAATCCTTCACCACATCATTGAGAAGACGCCCAAAACGTGCTGTTCCCACCTGGTTCAGATGAACTCCATCGTCCAAAAACAAATAGTCATCGTAGTAGAAATTGTCCCAGGTGTCTACAAATCCCACGTTCTCCTTCCTGAAGAGGTTTGCTAGACAACGATTTGTGCTGGTGGCTATGTTGTAGAATCGACTCTCTACACCGAGCCGGGGGACGATTCCTCAGATGATGATCCTTGATGACTTCTTCTT
The DNA here is from genome assembly GCA_032716605.1 of Paralithodes platypus. Classification (NCBI taxonomy): domain Eukaryota; kingdom Metazoa; phylum Arthropoda; class Malacostraca; order Decapoda; family Lithodidae; genus Paralithodes; species Paralithodes platypus. Next base: position 16,269,417 of record CM064515.1, on the reverse strand, counting down.
AAACAACTTGATCAGCTGCTGGTACTTTAAAAGCAAATCTTCCGACCGGGTTCGCTGTACATCGTTGGATCCAACGTGGATGACGTACATTGTATTAGCAGGGGCCAGCTTCGATACTTCGTCAACTGCAGCAACTACGTAGTCCACACCACCACTAGGGATACAAAAACGTTTCCTGGTTTTAGGTGCCCTGTCGAAAAAACTCTGCAAGCTGACCACGTATCATCGAGTCTCCCACGAGCTGAACTTCTTCTGTTTTCTCTTCGTCATCTAAGTCTGTGAGTATCTGGAAACGGTTGTGACACTCGGTAACCAGTATGAATTTCCTGGTCTTGGGGCAAACGTTGTTCCTCACGACACTGAAGTTGTCTTGTGTATCGGAAGCATTTGCTGAAGTGGCTACTGCAGGCGTTGGATTGTTGGCAGTTGACGTTGGGGCGTTGGTGGCTGCTGGAGTTGAAGCGGTGACAATTGAAGTTTGTGGTACTCCAATGTTGAGTGTTACAAACTCTTGGAGTGATTCCAGCTTCATGGTGAGGCCGTTGTTCTTGTAGTGGGCTTCATCTCATTTCGCTGTCGAATTCTCTCGATGGCAGAGTCGGCAGACTTGATGATCGACAGTAGCAAACATGGAAACACCAAACCTACCAGCACAGTTCGTACAAGTGCAAATCATGGTGACAGTCACTTTCTTCAGATCACTTCATTCACTTAAAAAACACTTACCTCACTTTAAAACACTTCACTCCCTTTAATATATATTATTTGGAATTGACTCCACCATGCCTCCACTTCGTGATTCTGATGGTTCTATCTCTTTTGATCCATTAACTAAGGGTAATATGCTTTCTAATATTTTCATAGGTAAGCAGAGTGATCAGGAATTGCAATTGCCCTTGACATGTTTCCCTAGTCCTAATCTAAAGTCGATAGCATTCAAATCAGCTGAATTGAGACAATATTTATTGGATCTTGACACTTATGGTGGGATTGACCCAGATGGATTTTTCCCTCTCTTCTTTAAAACCCCTAACTGTCGGTGCGCAAGATAAGTCGAGTATAATAAATCTGGACTATCTGGCGGCGCGCGACATAGGTCGTGTGGCAATTTCAGCACGTAATGTTGCTGAGAGAGAGAGACAAGTGGTGGCAGGAGAGTAGCGAGCGTATGACTGCTCCAGACCACCGCGGCGAACCTACTGACACGAATCCCACCTCCTCCCTCCCTCTCTCACTCGCTACATACTGAATTGTATGGGGAAAGTACCGAATTACATGCTTTTTGCACTCGTGTTGCGCGGTTGTTGCAAGAAAACTAACGGTCATAAAAGGATCGTTGTGGTGTCATTGGAAAGCTCTGTTTATGCCCTTTCAAGGATAGATACTAGTTTTACGCTCTGGGTCTTATTTAGGCATGAAAATGATCACGTAAACAGCCCTATTTTGCCTAAAAACACCCCGCTGGTGGCTACATATTTTATACCGCCTAGGCCGCTCTTTAGGTGTTAAGAAGATTGCTGTTGTCTTAGCACCTAAATTGGCTATAGTATTTAGGGTGCTCTTGAAATCTGGTAGTTTTCCTCTTTGCTGGCGAAAAGCTAGCATCACTCCAATTCTGAAGGGAGCTACTGCTTCGTCATCCCTCTCTGAGTATCGTCCTATATCCATAACGCCTATTCTCTCAAAGATCTTTGAGAGGCTTTTAGCTAGACGCCTTTCTTCATACTGTAATCGTCTTGATATAATACCCAATTCACAGTTTGGTTTTTGCAAAGGTTTGGGTACTTGCGATGCAATTTTAACTTTATCTCATGATCTTCAGTCTTCGTTGGACAAAGGGTATGAATCTCGTGTTGTGTCTATTGATTTTAGTTCTGCTTTTGATCTTGTAATCATAAAGCCCTTTTATATAAGCTGCAACTTCATGGTATTGGTGGTAGTCTTTTATCTATTTTTAAAGATTTTTTGACAGACAGGTCTCAGCATGTTGTCATTGATGGGTGCACTTCTGTTTCTGTGCCTGTTGTTTCGGGTGTTCCACAGGGCAGTGTGCTTGGGCCTCTGTTTTTCATTATTTGTATTGCTTGCTTGTGCTCTGAGCTTGAAAATAAACTAGTTTCTTCTGCAGATGACATAACTTTATGCTCATCAATTCCATCTCCAGAAAGTAGAATCGAAGTTGCAGCATCTCTAAACAGGGACTTGGCTAAGATTACCTCTTGGTGAGAACTTTGGGGTATGAAGCTTAATGCTAAGAAAACTCACTCCATGATAATCAGTAGATCACGTACTTTGGCTCCTCCTCATCCTTGTTTGCATGTTTCTGGTGAACAAATTGAGGATGTGTCAGGTTTGCGTTTGCTTGGAGTGACTCGATCCTAAGTTGACATTTGAGAAGCATATTCGTTCCTTGTCTTCTACTATTGCTCAAAAGATTGGTTTACTTCGCAAGTGTTACAAAACATTCGCTTGTGAAACCACAGTCATAAAAACATTTATGCTTTTATTTTGCCTCATTTTGAGTATTGCTCTCCTGTTTGGAACTCGGCTGCTGACTGTCATTTGAAATTGCTTGATAAAGCTCTTAATTCTATTACATTTATTCTCCCTGCTCTATCTCTTGATCTTCATCATCGGCGTCGGGTTGGTGCCCTTAGTCTTTTATTTAAAATGTTTAACAATACTCAGCATCCATTGCATAGTGTTTTACCAGAACCTTTTATTCCAATTTGCGCAACAAGATTTACGAGGAGTCTTAACCCGGCAAGCGCGATAGGCCTCACGGAAGGCTTCCTATAGGGAACGCGATAGGCCTCACGGAAGCAAGACCATAAAAAAAGCCTTCCAAAAAAAAAAAGGGCCTATCAAAACAAAGGATTTTGTCTCTAGGTGAGATAATTCCCCTCTAGTACTCATCCATGTGTTTCTCACCCCTCCCCCTCCCCTCCTTATTCCCCCCTCCTCAATTATCACCTAGTTTTCCTCTTATTATCATCATTTATCGGTTATTTTTCTCTTCCGCGATAATGTAGCACAAGTGGGTTGCATAAAAGATCGTTATGCAACACCCAGACACCGGCACACACCGCCCCGCTCGTCTCAGTTGACTCCCAGACAGCGAGAGGGGAGGGCTGCCTGTGGCTCTCTCTTGCCTGAGATTATGACCGGGTGGCCAATATCTTCGTTTTTCACCACCCAAATGCTTTTCCAACTTATTTTAGCACTCTTGAAGGTTCATATATACATCATATATGTAAAATAAAAGCATACCGCAAACAAATAATGCTTTATATTGTAAATATAACCCAATTCTGTCAGAATCCAGGGCTAGAAATGCACAAATAACTACCCTAGCACCTAGGTCTATATCGCGCTTGTCAGGTTAATGACCTTGCCATGACTCCAATTAATGTTTCTACATCTCAGTTTTCTCGGTGTTTTATTCCTTCAATGATTCCCTTTTGGAATCATTTGCCAAACGAGGTTGTACAGTCAACCCATATCTCAGCTTTTAAGTTCAGAGTTAATGTTTTATTACAGCAGTAAATTTTTGTTTTAATCATGATTTGCTTTTATTCTTTTTAGAATGGTGTTTTAATTGACACACTTATCTTTTCTTCTGGGCTCTCTAACTACTGTAGCCCTTTTCCTTTTTCTTAGTTGTCTTAGTCTCTCTCCAGTACTTACGGGTATTTTGTGGGATTTCATCTTTTATAGGTATATCTGCACCCTGTTGGGGGGCTTAGACAGCTTCTATAATAATAATAATAATAATAAAATAACACTTCACTCACTTTAAGTCGGGGTGATAACCTACCGAAAACAAATATGTTGAAATACGCAGAAATAGGCCTCCATAGGCGATAGCCTAACTGAAATTGTTTAAATATTGAAATATGCAGCAATAGGCTACTAGTGGGGATAGCCTAGCCGAAAGCAATTAATTTTATTATATGTATTTATTATTTTTGTTCTTAAATACGCAGTGATAGCCTAACTGAAAACAAAACAATTTGAAATACGCAGAAATAGACCACCCAGGGTGATGGTGTAACCGAAAACAAAAGTGTTGAAATACGCAGAAATAGGCCGCCAGCGTTGGTAGCCTAACCGAAAATAATAACATTAAAATACTGTATGCAGAAATAGGCTACCAGGTGTGATAACCTAACCTAAAAATAAAAATAAAATATATATATATATATATATATATATATATATATATATATATATATTATTTATTATGTTCCTTCCAGCAACCAACTATACTCCTAAAATCGATTAATGAAATTTACAAACACATGTGGCAGTCCGTGGATTCGAACCCAGGACGCTCACACCGAAAATCAACACCTTATGCATCGCACCACGAAGAGAGTTAAAGGATGGTGGACACTGTCTACGATTTATTATGCAACTTCGAATCCTGCATATCAATCTAAGCATGTACACACATCCCAACTGCAACTCACGTAGGCTATGCATATGTGAATGGAAAGAGCAATTAATGGGGCCTTAACCACTAGGGAAGGCCTCTCGATAAATTACCCCTGAACCAATATCAATTTTTATGTTCCTTCCAGCAACCAACTATACTCCTAAAATCGATTAATGAAATTTACAAACACCTGTGGCAGTCCGTGGATTCGAACCCAGGATGCTCACACCGAAAATCAACACCTTATGCATCGCACCACAAAGACAGTTAAAGGATGGTGGACACTGCCTACGATTTATTATGCAACTTCGAATCCTGCATATCAATCTAAGCATGTACACACATCCCAACTGCAACTCACGTAGGCTATGCATATGTGAATGGATAGAGCAATTAATGGGGCCTTAAACACTAGGGAAGGCCTCTCGATAAATTACCCTTGAACCAATATCAATTATTATGTTCCTTCCAGCAACCAACTATACTCCTAAAATCAATTAATGAAATTTACAAACACATGTGGCAGTCCGTGGATTCGAACCCAGGACACTCACACCGAAAATCAACACCTTATGCATCGCACCAGGAAGACAGTTAAAGGATGGTGGACACTGCCTACGATTTATTATGCAACTTCGAATCCTGCATATCAATCTAAGCATGTACACACATCCCAACTGCAACTCACGTAGGCTATGCATATGTGAATGGAAAGAGCAATTAATGGGGCCTTAACCACTAGGGAAGGCCTCTCGATAAATTACCCCTGAACCAATATAAATTATTATGTTCCTTCCAGCAACCAACTATACTCCTAAAATCGATTAATTAAATTTACATACACATGTGGCAGTCCGTGGATTCGAACCCAGGACGCTCACACCGAAAATCAACACCTTATGCATCGCACCACGAAGACAGTTAAAGGATGGTGGACACTGCCTACGATTTATTATGCAACTTCGAATCCTGCATATCAATCTATGCATTTACACACATCCCAACTGCAACTCACGTAGGCTATGCATATGTGAATGGAAAGAGCAATTAATGGGGCCTTAACCACTAGGGAAGGCCTCTCGATAAATTACCCCTGAACCAATATCAATTATTATGTTCCTTCCAGCAACCAACTATACTCCTAAAATCGATTAATGAAATTTACAAACACATGTGGCAGTACGTGGATTCGAACCCAGGACGCATATATAGCAGAATATGTAACTAAATATACAATTCATCAAATAGAGATATATAATAAAAAGTATAACTTCACACAAGGGTTATAATATACTGTATGTATCAACAGATGGCACTGGTGTCGTTGTAGGGTAGCCAAGCAGGATACTTTTTAGATAAACAAAGTTTATCAGTCAAAGGTTACTACAAGATCATGCAAGCAACAAATAAAATTACAGATATATATACTGTATATATATATATATAGCTAGAGTAGGATACTGAATAAAATAACTATTGGAGTTAATATATATTATACAAAAATAAGGTATGTTTACAAGTTTTGTTGTCGTCTGCTGCCGCCCAATCTATAGTTGTCTAGAAATAAACAGAAGTTTATCAGTAAAAAATACTACACTACCACACTACCATGCAAGCAAATACAACTATTGAAGCATATACAACACTAATTACAATTAAGGCTGAAATATATTATGAAGAAAACAAAAGCAAACAAATTTGCTTACAAGCCGGTTGGTGAGTTGTCGGCGTTGTTTGAGGCAAAACAGGGATCTGTTTGACAAACAAACCTTTACTA